>CM043006.1:23106447-23617593 GCA_023678885.1 Pogostemon cablin
AAAAAAAATATTTATATTTTTTATTAAATATTATTACTTTTTTTATTATACTACGAATTATTTATATTAAATATACTTACTCCTATCACCATTAATTCATTTGATTATTACTTTTTATTTAAATATTATATTTTTTTATTCGTCTCTCTCACACAAAATATACTCCTATCACTAAATATACTTACTTTTTTTCGATTTTTTTAAATTTTTTCTGGAAATAAAAGTGTTGGGCGAATAGAACAAACAGTGTTGGCCGAATAGAATAAATATTTTTTTAGAATTTTTTTTAATTTTTCTGGAAAAAAAAGTGTTGGTCGAATATAACAAAATTGTTGGCCGAATAGAAGAAATATTTTTTTCGAATTTTTTTTTTTTCTGGAAAAAAAAGTGTTGGCCGAATAGAACAAAATTGTTGGCCGAATAGGCCGAATGGAAGAAATATTTTTTTCGATTCTTTTTTATTTATTTTGAAAAAAAAGTGTTGGCCGAATAGGCCGAATAGAAGAAATATTTTTTTTGAAATTTTTTTATTTTTTCTGAAAAAAAAAGTGTTGGCCGAATAGAACAAAAAGTGTTGGTCGAATATAACAAAATTGTTGGCCGAATAGAAGAAATATTTTTTTTGATTTTTTTTTATTTTTTCGAGAAGAAAAAGTGTTGGTCGAATAGAACAAAAAATATTGGGCGAATAGAACAAAATAATTGGTCGAATAGAAGAAATTTTTTTTTCGAATTTTTTTAAATTTTTCGAATTAATAATGCCCCACCAACCCCCATTTAATGATGCCCCACATTCTCTATTCGAATTTTAAATTTTAAAAATTTTAATTGTCGTACACTCATCCCATTTACTGCAGTCAAAATTGACATGATCATAGTCCCATTATTTTCGTCCTTTATCTGACAATTGTGGGGTAATTTAGAGAGTCCACTAAATAATAGCTAGTAAAAATTATTTATAAAAAATATGACTATTTAAAAATTTACTTAGTGATAGTAGCTATCATAAATTTCATCCCTACGAAATAATAGAAGAGGGTTCAAAAGCATAAAATAGAAACAGACATTCTCGTGCAATCTTAGAAAAGGTGAAAAGTGGGCTAATCCTATGTTTTGCGTTTAAAGTTATGAATGCTCTGCTGTTTTTCACAGCTTTTCTTTTGTTTTCTTGTTATTCCTATTTTTTCTAAGGGGCCCATTCGTAGGAGTAATTGATACCGTATTTTTTACGAAATTAATTTGAATTTAAAATCCTTTTGAGGATAACTTGAAATTTAAAAGGAATATGAAGACGCAACATTTCTGTTTTAAAATTTATAAATTTGTTTTGAATTTATTAAAAGTAAAGTAAAAACCAAGTTATAAGGGCATAAAATAAGGATATGTTTACGAATAACAGCTAGAATGAATATGTTACCAGTTTTTTTTCATAGTGAGAAAATTAGGAGAATTATATAAATGTGATTATTATTGCATTATTATTCAATCTGTCATGGGACGATTTCAAGTTAATTAATTAATTTTTAACTAACTTGACGGAAAATTTCTAATCGATTTTACTAATGAATAAATTAAAAAGAACTGCTGATTACCTTATTGAATTTTAAATCTTTTAACGCAAATCCACTATTATGAAGAAAAAAATTCCTTAGAATTTTGAAAATTTTATTATTAATAAAATAATGGTGAGGTCTGACGAAAAAAATCAAAAGAACCCAATAATGAAAGTGTATTAAAACATATTTAGACAGCCTTTTCCTGCACATTGCATGTTTTCTGTGTCACACAAAAGGACACAACAAAATAATCGATCGAAAATACATCTCAGAAGCCCAATGTACAATAATAATAATAATAATAATAATAATAATAATAATAATAATAATAATAATAATAATAATAATAATAAATAAACCAACAAAATAATCTTGTACGTGTGAATCGCAACTCACTGAGTCAAGGCACAGCACAACCGTGTCTTGTGAACCCAACCCGTGATCGGTCGTTGTCGAATTCGAACGTGTAACCCTGTTGCATTAAGTTTCCGATTACCGATAAACCTGAATCCGAGGTCACAGGTTGCAATGCCAAACATTTGACGCCGTCCGCCGTGTCGATAAAGCAGTTCCCAGGCGGCGGTGAGAACACCGAGCCGCCACGGAGTTTGAAGCTCATTTTGGGTAGACTCAGCTGAGTCACACCCGACGCGTTTAAACATAAGTCGAACCCTGAAACCGGCTCAGCCGATTTATGGACCTTAAGCAGGTCTTCAAATACGGCTAGGATTCTTATATAAGCTGGCTTGGGTAGAAATGTCATGGTTGTCCCTGAATCCAACACCGTACCACCGTTCCCCAACTCATCTATTGTCCAAACAGAGGGGCTAATGCGTAATTTCACACTATTGATGCGTACACTTTGGATGCCAATGTAGTAAAATGTGGGAGATAGAGGGTTAATTAGTAAGGGTGTGTAGCTCAATTTAGCCTTGGCGTTTGCTGAGCCGCCGCCGATTAGAAGATAACTCGATGGTGGTGGAGCGAGAGTGTAATCCATTAAACAATACGAGAACTTGTGGCCGAAAACCCGGCCCATTTGGGATGAAAACGAAATCGGGCCACGACCCAGGCCCAAAACACCGCTGCGCCCATTAAAACTTGGGCCGGATACACTCGGGCCCGAATTCCAGAACCCGCAGCCGAAAGAGAGATGCGGGAACCGCAGTAGCTTACCGGCGGACGTGTTGAACGTCGTCGTTTCGCGGGAGAAGAATCCGTTAGTGATTGAGTTGTCGGAGTAAGAATACTCGTAGCGGCAGGTGCTGTGAAGGGCGTGTGGTTGCAAAGCGGAGGCTTTTCGGGTTGAGGGACGAGCGTGCAGGCTGAATCGAAGCAATGGTAGGGTGAAAAGGTGAGAGAATGGCGGGGGAAGAAGGAGGCGCGTGGGAGGCAATGGCGGCGGCAGGCGGAGCAGGAGACCCAGGTGAGATCGCTGCCGGTGTCGGAGATTAGGAGGAGGCGCTGGGGAGGGGTTCCGAGGTGGAGAGAGACGAGGTACTGGCCGGAGCCGAAGGATGCTGCGGAGATGATGGGGAGGCGGGGGTGGGTGCGGTTGCGGAGGGAGGAGAAGAGGTTGGAGAGGCGGCGGTTGTCGGCGGAGAGAGCCTCGGATGGGGAGGGAGGTTAAGGGTTAGTGAGGAGGAGGGGTAGGTTGAGGTGGTGGGCGTAGACGGCGGAGAAGAAGAAAAGAAAAGTGAAGATTGACATTGTTGAAACAAGATTCCAAGTAATGGATTGTTTCTATACCCCAGAGCGAGTGGGGGAGTATTTAAGATGAACATGTGAAAGTGAAACTAACAATTCAACAATCCAACCCTTACATTATTATTATTATATATTTTTTTTTTTTTTTTGTAGACAATTATTTTTATTTATTGTTGAAACTAATGTCGTAATTTTTACCTTATATTGTATTGTACTCTTGTACAAAATGAACTTGCCATTTGTGGATGCAAATGTACATATACAACATATCTATGCAATTGTTATTTTATATAATAAAGTAAAAAAGAGAAGAAGTATTTTAATTAATTTAATGAAAAGAGTGTGTAAAGTTATTGGAATGTGTGTAAAAAGTAGGTATTGTTATAGTGTATTTTTACCATTTTTAGTAAAAGTAAAGTGTGAAATACTTTGTGGGACGAAAGAAAAAGAAAAGTGTGAAATACTTTGAGTGACCGTGGAATACACGGCAGCATATGGGGTTTGTTAAAGTTGTTACTCCATTACCTAAGTTTTAATTTCTTATTTACATTATGAATTTATGAAATGAAATATTTCAAAGTTGAACCATGTAATAACATCATTTATGCATTTAAAAGTCAACCTATTATTATAGGTGTAGATAGTCTGTTTTCTAAATAAATCTAACATAAAAGAGATGAAGACATTAAATTCTATATACTATGTTGGACTAGGTGGATGTAGTAGAGTAGCCTCCTTGTTGACTGCTATCTATATTACTTATTTCAGTGGCACTGATTCTGAGACTACAGTTTATTAGTTTATGGATTAGACCGCAATGAGAGACCAAACAGGTAGACTTTATTACCGATTATCCAACTTGCTCAGGACTTTGAGCATCCAAGGTATACATTCCGAGACTACGGAAAAAATGGTTAAATATGCATTTTCGAATTAAACAGACTTAATATAATGTGAGTAAGCGGAATATACCTTTTCTCTATAATTAATGGTGAAGCATCTTAAAAATGGACACATCATCGATATTGCTGGGGTTTTGATAATGTAATGACGTAAGTATCCAAATTTAGATGGGGAATTAATTAATACTTATAATGTACTTAGAAATTACTACCACTGTAGAAAACAACCCAAATCCCATATTCTACTTTGTTATTTCACTTCCTGTTCCATAACTTATTTCCTATTAAAATATTATGTCATAGTTAATGAATATTAAACTCTTGGAACATATGGTGAAAATTTAGTCATTAATTACGACATGTGCCAAGAATCTAATTCATGTGATATGAGATGAAACATAAAATGGAATAGGTGATCTTATTTGGTTGACCAATGGGATAAAGGCTCTTTATAAATAAATAAAATTAATGTGATTAGGAATGCTATATTTATTTATTTTGTGAGATGCTTATGAAGTTTATATTTTGAATCTTATTTTCCTTTTTTTGTTTATCACAAGGGATTTCCCAAAACTTAAGATGTGTGCACAAAATAAATTGCAAAGTTTTTCAATAGTCAATTAATACTGTAAATTTTTATAATCTCATAATTATCTCGAATCAAGAATTATTGAAATTTGCCACAATTAATACAATTAATAAAATGTTATGAATCGGCGGATACACCGCACTAAAAATGTCAATTGGGCTGTACTTAAGGACAAATCACTTTCATACTCTAAAGCCCACTAATTATGGCCCCTTTTAACTTGCTCACTAGTGGGCTGGGATGGGCTTTTCACGGGCTCAAAAATTGGGCAATAGTCGATATCGATGATTTCTGAATGCCTGGTGAATGAAAATTGGGCTTCTGGAAAAAGAGAATTTCTGCATTGTAATATTCATGAAATTGACACTGATTCGAAATTTCGAACAAAAAAAAAAGAAAAGGATGTACTCTTATTTATTTATTGGAGCATTATTTTGGAATTTAAGATTTAATTAATTATGTCAAGTTTAAGCCTACTCCTCAACTCTCATGGGTTACTTTTTATTTTCTAACGATAAGCAAAGATTTGAAAGAGAACGTTTTATAGATGAGTTTTTTTAAAATGGATTAAAATATAACTTTATTTTTAATAAAAAATAATAATTAAATGAAATAATTTCATGAACAATTTATTATGTATAAATAGATTTAGTGATGATAAAAAAAAAGAATAATTAAGAAAATGTGATGTTCTTGATTAAACTAAAAGAATGCAAGGATGTCTCTTAAAAATAAACAAAACATGATTATTAATTATTGTGAATACGATTTCTAAAAAAAAATAGATATGTCATAGCAATTAGATTCTGGATTAACCATACGCACACCTAATAATGAGTTATTAATCATAATAAAGTGAGAAATTATGGTTGTCAATAAATTAGCTAGTTTGAAGTTAAACCCTCGTTAGATTCTAATCAATGATTCATCTTATATAAAGAGAAATAAAGATAGTTTGACTAATTAATGATATGAAGAGAGAGAAAGAGATTGTAGTCAAAGAAAAACATGGGGTTAAATGAAAGTAAAGAAATATAAATAGTGGTACTCAAATAATTGTCCTGCCCTTGGGACATAGGCTTTTAATTAGGGCTGGGGGGACACCCATCATCTTCATTTTTCTAAAGAGCTTTCACTTTCTTTCTTCTTCTTTCTTTTTTCATTTTTTCAATTTTTTTAAACCTTTTTTATTTTATTTTTATTTTTAAATCATGCAAATTTTTAAAAGCTTTCACTATCGATCTCACCGTCAAACCCTTCCTCACCCACCATCTTTCTCTACAATAGTACTTATAAGTTAAACTCGACAGTCTATATCCTGTATGCATGTGTTTATAATTGTAATTATTTTACTATTATAATTTTAATTTAATATCTTCTCACAACATTAATGCCTATAATAAAATAGAAAAAATTAATAATAATAAAATAAAATAAAAAATACCCACTACAAGTCTTGAATTGAAAACAATTGTGTTGCAGCGTTATAATTAGTAATTACTGCTCCAGCTTAACTATTACCAATTAAATTCTTTACAATGGTCAAATTTTCAAACTTCTTGACTAGCTCGTATTTATTCCAGGATTTGATGACTTAAAAATTATATGAGTTCATTAAACCCTTTTAATATGTTAAAATATTTAATAAACTATAACTAACTAAATTATATATATATATATATATATATATTGAAAGTAAATTATTTTGATGTCATAAGTTGGAATTGTGACTTAAACTTATTTTTTCTACTATTGTTCTTTCCAATAGGTTTTGAGTATATTAAATAAAGATGATTTTGTTCCATCATGATACATAGTTAATAGTACTTAATAGTTTAACGATGAAATAAATCTATAATTCGGAATACACCTAAACTGAAATGATGTTTATTTAGCGGGACAAATTAATATTTGCCTACTAGCTAGCTAGTAATTAATCTGATAGTTTGTTATTTAATTTATAACCATTTTTTTATTACACATTAATTATATCATCATACAATAGTAGAAAATCATAAAGTTCTCAAAATTGAAATAGTCTAATGCAATTAAGGTGGTGCAAGAATACCTTCAAACACAAAAGCTTATTTTAGATTCTTCTTACATACAAACATATATACATACACATGTGTCATGTGTGTGTAAGTATATATATATAGGATAATAGGAATCCCCTCCAATACTAGTGTCTTCTCCATCGCTATCACCATCTTTGTACGTATTGCAACTTGCAATAGTAGAGAGACGTATTTTCTACTATCCCTTTAATTTTGGTTTTACTTGCATTCTCCAATCATGTTACATTTTCCTCATTGTAGACAAACCTCTCCACCAAATCTGAAAAAGACAATAAATTGATGCATTTACAATCTTGAAAAATTATAAGGAGATGTTTAATCCAGCTTCTTCATTCAACTATGATACCTCTCTAGACACCTTGATCAAAAAGTCTTACTCTGATCCAAACCCTAAACAAGATGACCCTCCCTTCCTCTTCAACTTCCCCTCCCCTTTCCTCGACGAACACGAATCGCCTTTGAATCAGATCTTCTTCCAAAACAGCTCCCACCAAATGCCTCATCAGATCTCTCATGATCCACCCGTGAAAGATGTAGCCAGACGCGGCGCTAAGTTGTCCGAAAGTCGAGAGATCCCTCTAAGGCGGCGGAGCCTTGGTGTGGTTCCGAGGAGGAGGACGGGGAAGAAGGATAGGCACAGCAAGATTTGCACTGCTCAAGGTGTTAGGGATAGGAGGATGAGATTGTCTCTTCAAGTTGCTCGAAAGTTCTTCGATCTTCAAGATATGTTAGGCTACGACAAAGCTAGCAAGACCATCGAGTGGCTGTTTACTAAATCCAAGAAGGCCATCAAGGAGCTCATCGATGATCTAACACAAACAAACAACATCTCCAATAATAGTACCGATGTCAAGAGTGAGTCTTTCAATCTCTCCGAGTGTGAAGTGGTGTCTGGAATCGAAGAGAACACCTCCAAGGCCATCAGCACTACGCCTCCGAGAAAAATCGCGAACGCGAGGGAGTCGAGGGAGAGGGCGAGAGCAAGGGCAAGGAGTAGAACGCGAGAGAAGATGATGGCGAAATGCCTCCAAGTCATAAACCCTAATGAAAATGTTGACCAAAAACTAGGGTGTTTTGAAGGTACTGTAGATCATTACAACTCATTTCAACATCATCTATTGGCTGATGTGGGCACAATAGACAAATTTCTTGGGAATTCAAGCTCATCAACAGCAACATCTTGGCCTACTTCTCAGAATACATCTGCTGCTGTTTCAGCTTACACAGATCCCAACATTAGTTTCATGGGTTTTTATGGAAATTGGGAATTTTTGAACATGAATGAAAGAATATCCAGCTCTTTATTTTCAGACACACATCCAGTTTCATTGCCAGGTAACTCTACCACTGCAGAATTTCCATGATGTTTATTCCAATAATGTATCTATTGTTTAAGTATAAATTGACTCAACTTTGAATCCTCGTGATGTTATCTTGCATCAATTTATTGATTCAACTGCATTTTTTTTTGTTTGTCATATATATTAATAATATCTTAGTGTTGTACTGTCAATCCTGAAGCATTTTAATTCCATTATCTTGGTCTTAAATATGGATGATCAATAAATGGAAGGCTATATATTAAATTTTAAAGACTATTAATGGGATTAATAATATGTCAAGTGTAGTGTCTTACGTTCGAATGAATTTTGAATATTTCTTCATCATCTGCAATTGTATGAATTTGTGGGTTATAAGTTATGCTTATTGGCTCCTTTAAACGATATATATATATAGGAAAACACTTTGGGTCTGAATAGGGTTTATTTGCATCCTAATTTATTGGAATTACTATTTAATACATAAAAATTAATCCCTATTTAAAGTGATGAGTTATTATATTTATGAATAAAAATGGAGTATTATTCTTCAAAATTTTATATATTAATTATGATTTTTTTTTTATTGAGATGAGTAAATGATTTATAATTGAGGGAAATTATTTATTTAGTGAGTATGCATTCACATAATTAGAGGCTATGTACAATATATAATGCTCAAATTAATTTGGATCTTAAATCCTGAAACTACCTCTGATACGGCCAATGCAGTAACTGGGTTTGGAAATAAGATATTTGCCGAAACTTGTTATGTAAATATTGATTTCTGAGATTTATTGCACAACAATACCACCAAATTAAACTCTTATCAACTCTTTTTTTTCCTTTTTTTTTATTAAAAAGTTAAATATCGATTGGTAAGCATATAATCCCTCTGTTGCACCCTTAATTTACAACGGATATTAAGAAAAAAATATTTGTTAATTAACTTTATTAACTTTTAATTTGATATTTTTTTAGATAATAAATAAAGTATAAAATATGTTATGTGTGGAATAATGTGATGGCATTATTTAAATTAATATATATTTTTGGGGTTTTAAATTTGAATTATATATATATATATATATATATATATATATATATATATATTTTTTTTTTTTTTTTTAAGGGTGAATAATGATAAGGAAAGTGTTAATAATTGATAGGGGGAGTATATTATTCAGATATATATTAATGCATTTTTTATAATATCATAAGTATGCATTTAGATTTGTTATACGTTATGACCGGAATTCATAATAGATCTCTTAGCGATTAGATTTGAGATCAAAACTATTGATTTAGTTCCACAGTTTTTCAAGGGGCTAGCTATTTGCACCCTGAAATTATTAAACGTACTCCAAAAAATATTTAAATTGACATAATTATCCTTATAAAATTTATATATGTTCGGTTGCAATAACCGAACAATTATACATATTATCTGTTTGGTTGTAGCAACCGAACAAATAAAGAATTCATCTATCTTATATGTTCGATTGCAATAATCGAACAGAACAACATTTGTGATTTTTTTTAAAATTTATATCTACATTACCGAATAGATAAGATAACAGTTAAGTTTTATAGGTATCATTAATCTTTAAATAAAGATGGTGATTCCTCTCCCTATGAAAGTAAGCAAATTTCTGTTGATTCTAGAAACCACTGGTCTATTGCTACTTCCGTTGATAGAATCAATAGAAACTTATTTACTTTCACTGGGAGATGAATCAACATATTTGTTTAAAGATCGATGATGTTCATAAAACTTATTTGTTACCTTAAATGTAGATATGAATTTTTTAAAAAAATCACAAATCTTATTTTGTTTGGTTGCTACATCCGAACACATAACATAAATAAATTATTTGTTCTATTCGGTTGCCACAACCGAACATATAATAGAAGAATTCTTTGTTTTATTCGATTGTTGCAACTGAACATTTTGTTAGATGACTATTCGGTTGCAACCAACCGAACATATATAAATTTTATAAGGGTAATTATATCAATTTAAATATTTTTGGGTACGTTTAGTAATTCTGGAGGTGCGAATAACTGCTCCCGCTTTTTAATTGAGTGAGGCTTGCGTGCCCCCGGGTACATACGGTGCGCCTTTAAAATTTAGTATTATGAATAAGGGTGCATTATTTTGTTCTAAAAAGTATACACTTTAATTAATAAGGGTATACACTTTTCATTAATATTTTTATTTTTTTTCAGAAAATAAAAAAGGTACAAATCTTTATACTAAATAGAATACAATTTAACATAAAATTCTAAAGGCACACAAGTTTTTGCGTTTTTAATTTATTGAAAATTAGGTTCCAAGATAATTAAAAATTTTAGAAGATTGAGTTTAAAACCATTTAATTCATTTTTACTTTTATCGTAAATATTCCCAATTAAGAAATGGTGGATTTGGGAAATAATTCCAACGAATATTGAGCTATAATCGCACAATTATTTAAAGTGTGGTATGAATTATGAGATAGGTTTATGTATACATACTATTTGCATAAAATTATAAAAATCTTTGAGAGAGAAATAATTTTTAAATCGTTAGATTCCTATTTTTCATAAATGATAGCCTCGTCATATATGATATATAGATGATTTGCGTTAATACTTTCTAGACTATAGTAAGATAACTAATGTTGATTAAAATCTAAGGATATTAATGGATGAACGGTTTGGCATTAATTAATCAGGAATTAAAATTGGGAAAAAGAAGAAGAAGTTATTCATGGATGTATATATATGGCTAGCTAATTTGATGAAGTTTTTTTGAAAGCTAATTTGATGAAGTTGGTGAGTTAAAATCCACATTTCTTTTATGGGTACGATAAACATGCTCATTAATTACACTAATTTGGTAACAGTACTAATCAATTAATGTATATATATTATAATTCTTTGGTAAATGACCAATCTGTAAAATAAAAAAAAAAACTACGAAATTTACTTCTATTACAAATTAATCCTTACTTTTGAAAAATTGCAAAAAAAAAAAATCACCACCTTTAAGTATTGTTGCAAAAAAAATTCAAAAAAAACTCTACTTTTAATCATAAATTGAGTGTGTTTTATAACAATACTTAAAGGTTGTGGTTTTTTTTGTAATTTTTCAAAAATGGGGATTAATTTGCAATAGGAGTAAAGTTCGTGGGTTTTTTTGCAATTAACCCAAAAAATAATAATAAATAAATAAATAAAATAAAATAGTGTATCATTTTGTTGGATGAGAGTGTCATTTATATTAAAAATAAAATTTAAAACTTGAGATTAGAGACAAAATTTTAGTTGCCTTAGATTGAGACTGTTTTTATTTTTAAAATAGAGACGGAAATGAGCCGGAATTGGACCCATAAATCATTAATTATACATCTTTAATTAATTAATTAATTACTATTCATCATAAAGGCTTAGAAATTAATTACATCATACATTTTCCTTCATCCATAATCTTAATTCTTAATAATACAAATGATTGCATAGACAATATATATATATATATAATACTATTATATCACAAATAATTAAATTTCATAATTTGAAAACCATTGGAATACTAGAGCACGTGTTATATTCGATTTCAAGATGCAAAATTTGCAAAATTTATTTATTTGGTGCCGTGTCATTCGACATACTGGATATGTAATAATTTTCATAACTAATTAATATATATATATATATATATATATATATATATATATATATATATATATATATATATATATATATTTTGATATGTATTTATATGAATAATATCTAAGACTTCTTTAAATAAACTTACACTAGTTGATAAAAAGGCAGCAGTTTAATTTAGATCATGTTAATTAACCCCAGACTTTGAACAAATTAATAACTTTAGATATATATTCTTAGCGACACAGTCAAATAACACAAGAATCATCTTCTTTCTTATAATTTTAAAATTTAATGTAAATTATTATGATACTAACTGTTACTTATTTAAAAACTCACAAGGTTCTCATACAGAAGAAAAACTCATTAATAAAGCTTTCTTCTTTTTAAGACTGGTCAAATCTCCTTAATTTCCACTTTATCTCAACCTTGTAATAATTGATTAATGCATCTAGCTAATTCTTAAATAAATTAATGAGTCATCTTGATTATAACTATTTTATTTCTTTTGCCTTTTTATTTTTTTTCTTGCTACTTTAAAGACTGAGAAAATTATCAGTGTCGAGAATCTATAGGTCGGATACCTTAATTATAAAATATCTTGTGGCCAATATTTTATTTATTTTGATGCAGGGTTGATTCAAAAAATATATAATAATCATATAAAAACGTTTAATCAAATCTTTCCCATCAATTTATATATATGACACCAAAAAATTTGACTCAATAAATGCCATAATGAGCATTGAATTGGTGCATTAATTAGACAATTAAGAATCCGTAGGGTGCGTGGACCAACCAATGTTACTTCATATTAGAGCCAAACATGATATTGCCATATGAAATTTGAAAAAGAAACTATATTATATAAAAATCAATGCAACATAAATTGCAATAAATATTGAATGGAGAAGCTATGGGTTTTAATCCTCCAAATACTGAAAGGAAGAAAATTACCTGCACTCTTTGCAAGCTTCATATTACTGTGGGTAAATTATTATTCTCTCCCTCTCGTTTATACTTGCACATTTTTTGTCGCACGTTATTTTTAAAAACATAATTTTTTGGCTTGATTAGGAAAAGGAAACGAGAAAAAGAACTACATATTTAAGTATTGTTATAAAATGCACTAATTTAAAAAAAAAAAATGAATCCACACATTCGAGAAACATATTACATTTGGTGCGTTTTGAACAATGATTTTTTTTTTATTTTCAAAAGTAAAAATTAATTTGCAATAGATTTAAAGTGTTTTTTTTCTTATATTAATTAACCTTAGATTTTTCAATATTTTATTATATAAATGAAAACATTTCGATCCAACAGTGAGGTCTGGTTACAATATTGGATTTAACAATAAAGAAAAATCAATGCCATATCCACCTATACCAATGCTGCGAAAGTATTTCAATAATAACAATCACTTTGAAGGTTTTCCATGCTGCACTAATTAGACTTGGCTATTTGTAATCTACATCAAAGTATTTATTGCAAAAGCACATATGCTTGTTAATAGCAACGAAAGCTATATAAAATAATCCATTAGTTCAACTATTTAATTAAGATTTAAGATACATCTAGTTGAAAGAAAATGTAATTAAAATTTTGATGGGAGTGTATATATATGACTTTAAAATGGAGATGTTGGAAAATTAGTAGCTAAGTTAATTGGGAGCTGATTGTCAAATTATTTAAAATTAATTCCCAAAATTTATAATTAGCTTCAGTTTATACTCGAAGTTGCACAATGTTTTTCAGGCTGAAATCCCAAGCCCAATAGAATATGCTTTCAAAGTATAAGGCCAGTGAAGGGTATAAGGCCCATATTTACTAAATTAAATCACACCGAATCCCAATGTAGAAAAATAAGACAAATAAAATAGCAACTTCTAATCAAAGAGCCCAATAGCTATGTTAGCTTAAAAATCCGTTACATTACACACTCATTTCATTACAGTATTCATGTATTCAACAAAAGTAGTAGTTTAAAAATTAATAATCAAATTATTATATTTTAAAAAAGAGAAGTTCGCCTAATATACATAAATTACTTTATTATTTAATTTATTACTTCATAAAGTATCTACTATTGGATGATTGAGGATATAATAAAATCAATATCCTGAAAAGGAAAATATCAATGATAAGGATTGAGATTTTTCTCCTTGCATATATATCATTAATCTAACGTATGTAGTAGAAGATGTAACATTAAAATGAACCGGACATCCGGATCTCCGTAAAGAGCATAATATTACCTTAGAGGTGAAAAGCCTGATGTTATGGAGGAGAGAGTATTGAAATACAAAAAATGATTCACCCTGCCATAAAATGTGATAGAAATGTAATAATATTCTAATACAAAGATGGACTTATTGCATGAACATTTGAAGTTACCATGGGGCGAACAGCATGTAATACTCACATGAATAAGCAAATCAGAGTTTAAAAAACATAACACATTAATTATCATCACTCATTTTCCATAATCTGAAACGCAAACTTATTCTCTGTCATCAAATTTCTCAATAAAAATCTCTCTCTCACTCTCACTTAAAATGGTTGGTCAAGATTTCTTATCAGGAAGAAGCTTCTGGAAAACCCTAATAGCTTTAGGTATTACTCTGTACATCCTCCTCATTCCCCTTTCCAACACCCAACTCCACCAACTCCTTTTGATCAAAAGGGCTTCCCTCTCATCACCCCAACCCCTCACACCACCCACCCACCACCCCACCAATCTCACCCACCTAGCCTTCGGTCTACACACCTCTGTAAAAACATGGCCACACAGAAGAGGCTACATCGAAGCATGGTGGCGCCCCAACAGGACACGTGGCTACGTCTACCTCGATCGAGCCCCCCCGCCCAAGCTCCTCCCGTGGCCTCAAGCCGCGCCTCCTTACAGAGTCGCGGCTAACCTCTCGGACCTGGCTCGTGAAACGAAGCGCCGGTTCCTGAGATGCTCTCAGATGGTGCACACGATTCTCGAGCTGGTCGAGGAGGAGGAGGAGGAGCTTAGGTGGGTGGTGTTGGGCGACGACGATACGATATTCTTTGTGGATAATTTGGTGGATGTTCTTGGTGGATACGATCACAGGAAGAATTACTATATGGGGTGGCATTCGGAAACCCCTTGGTCAAACTACTTGTTCTCCTTCGATCAAGCGTTTGGTGGGGGTGGGATAGTGCTGAGCTACACCTTGGCTAAAGCTCTGGCCATGGACATGGATGGATGTCTGAGAAGGCCGTACGTTGATTTCGTGGATTTCATGATCATGGCGTGTCTTGCTGATATTGGAGTCACCCTCACTCCTCACCATGGCTTTCATCAGGTTTTTGTTTCAAATTTATCTCTTTGGTAAGGATTTAATCCTATGCGAGATAAATATATTGATGACATGTGACGTAAACTTTGAAGGTTGATTTACACGGTGATATCTCGGGTTTTTTATCCGCACATCCCAAAGTTCCGGTGATCAGCCTCCATCACTTGGGCGCGGCGCACCCAATCTTTCCCCACAAGGATCGTTTCGAGTCGACGCGCCACCTCATGAAGGCGGCGAAGGCGGACCAACTGCGGCTGTTCCAGCAAACCATCTGCCATCTCCGCCAAACCAACTGGTCCTTGTCAATCTCATGGGGGTATTCGGCTCAAATATACGAGAGAATAATGCCCCGCAGCTACCTGCAGCTCCCCCTCCTCACCTTTTCGCCGTGGACGGCCATGAAAAAGACGCCCCATCTCATGTTCAACACGCGCCACCCAGGCAACGATCCTTGTGAATCTCCACATTTCTTCTTCTTCGAATCTGTCTACAAAGAAATCTCCGGCGACCGTATTTTTACCACATACTCACGTGCCCGGCCACGTGGCTTGCCGGCGTGCTCTAATCATTCGGCTGACTCCATCTCTACTATTCACGTCTTTACACCCGCTAAAAAGCGTCTTCATGTGGTAATTAATTTAATTACACAAATTATCATTAATTTCTTACACACATAAATTAAGTTTGATTAATTTAATTTTTGCAGATGGATAGATGTGAATGTTGTGACATTGTTAGGGTGGATGCTGGGAAGGCAGAGGTCAATTTTAGGGAGTGCGGGATGACTGAGATAATAGCTTAGTTAATCTTGCATTAATTACATATACTGTTAATCTTTTGATTTACTTTACTCGGATTATTATGGAAAATGAAACATAATTACTTTGACACTTTTTTTCTATTTTCTTTAGTAATTTACTTAGTCTCTTCAATATTTTTATTTTATGGCAAAAACTTGTTTGCTTCTGGGCGTAGCACTATCCGTACGTCTTTAAAATTTTGTATTAAATTGTATATTTTTTAGTATGAAGATGTTTATCCTTTATTTTTTGAAGAAAAATAAGAAAATATTAATAAAAAGTGTATGCCCTTAGAACAAAATGGTATACCCTTATTAATTAAAATGTATATCATCTACAACAAAATAATATACCCTTATCCATAATACTAAATTCTGAAGGCATGGTGTCCACCCGGGTGCACGCAAGCCTAACTATTCTTTTATTCAAAGGAGTTACAATTATTGTAAATAAATGATGATATATGGTGAGACTCAAATATAATCAACTATTGAATACAATTTGTATTATAATTATACGAAAATTACTACAAGAATTGTATTTAAAACAATATTAATTAAAAAAATTGGTGGTGATGATTTGTTCACCTTTTAATTTCAAGGGCCATTTTAGTATCTACAGAAACTGTATTGGTTTTTATTTTATTTATTTTATTTTATTTTTTTTATGTTGTGAGTAGATCCATATATGTGGCCCAATCCAATTACCCAACAGCCCATGTCACATATTAATATTAATATATTATCATTGTATCTTTCCAATTACATCGACGAAATGCACCATTAGTTATTGCATCTAATTTTTTTTGGGTATGATATAGATATTAACCTAAATCATTTTACTTTGCATACATAGATAAGATCATAAGAATATATTAAGTTGAAGATTTTTCTTTTTATTACTGTAAGACGGTTGCAAGATCACTTTATAATCATGTTGAGTAATAAAGATTAACAATAATTATTAACCTTCTTTTCAAAAGTTTGATTAATTAATGAATTAATTGATGGTCTCTCGAATTTGAAAGATTTGTTAATGGCAAAAGACTTTGGTTGTATTTTGTATGTCCTCTTCCTACATAAAATAAAAGATCATTAAAAATATCAATAGCAAATTAAGATATCACTTAATATACTCCACAAAATCCACATAATAACACCTTTTAGTTCCTTGATTTTTAAGGAACATTTATAGAAAATTGAACCTAGCTACTTGCATCACTTTTCTTCTCCTTCTCTCAACATTAAATTAAAATATAAACTAGCTCCACAGTCTCTCATTTGGAAGCAAGATCAAATGTACCATCCAGCTTAGTCAATCCTCCTAATTTTTATTATATAAATAAAAATAAATACACACACATATGTACATATATATAGGTCTAAGTAGGCTCAAGATTTGAAGCTTGTAAACTTTCTCAATCTTCTAATTTAAAATCTTGCCTTAATTTCTCCTTATTTCATTGCTCCATGCTTCCTCTTCAAACCCTTCTCCCTCATCACAATTCATCATTTCATGATCATGAAAACCCCTCATTTATTTTTTCCATTATTTTGGTTATTGTTGCTCTTACTACTCTTTCATGGGTTCCACAACTTCAATATCCAAAATCCCACCTTCATCATCTACACACCATCATCTTTATTAGGTCAAAAAACTAGTTTGATCAACCATAGAAAAATGTTGAATGCCAAATTCGATTTTACGCCATTCCTCCACCACCGGAAACTTCCTCTGAAAGGCCACACACAACTTGGCGGATCCAAGATCGATCCTCGTTATGGTGTCGAGAAGCGCCTCGTACCTACCGG
This sequence comes from Pogostemon cablin, assembly GCA_023678885.1. Taxonomy (NCBI): domain Eukaryota; kingdom Viridiplantae; phylum Streptophyta; class Magnoliopsida; order Lamiales; family Lamiaceae; genus Pogostemon; species Pogostemon cablin. Next base: position 23,124,193 of record CM043006.1, read on the forward strand.
TCCAAACCCTCTGCACCATTAGGCAAGCATTAAGTGAAAGATATTGTTTATGATCAAGAAGTATTGATGCATATGGTTAGTCGAATGTTATTTCATTGTTTTGATTTAGGTCAAGTGGAGAATATCGTTATTATTATGTAAATTGGATGGTGAGAAGAGTAGAATTTGTACTAGATAGATCTTACGTTGCATTAAATTGTTCTTTTTTCTTTCCTTTATTTAGTATTTACCATGATTAATGATATTACTTGCTGAATTAATACTAATTTTGGTCGGTTAATTGGATTAATAAGTGAAGTGAACATTAGAGAAACATGAGTAGCTGCGACGGCACGGTAGGAGGGTAAATCGGTCACTTAGCTAACACCGTAATGATGAAAATTAATTAATGGTTGGTCAAATTTTGATTATTTAGAATAGAGATTATATAATGCGTGGAGTGCACTTTTATAGGAAAATCCATGTTTCCTGTTGGCCCATATGAAATTCTTCCTTAATTCATGCTATTATAAATAACATTGAATACGTTTATTTAATTGCTTTTTATTACGATGAGTTTTCTTCATTAATTTCGGGCATATTTCGTTTTCTTATTATTGGTCTTTTCTCTCTAGTCTCTACATATCGATGCCGTAAAAATAATAGACGTAACCAGAGAAAGTTATCACAATTATAATATTTCACAATATACATATATTTATGATAACATTTAATCCATGAATATTAATAATTATTAGGTTAGTGTATAATATATTACAACCTTTTATCTACATATATACATATACATATATATTGTCTTGTGATACGGTTTGAAAATGTTAAAATATGATTGTCATATAAGTTAAGTATGATAATTAATAATTAAAGTATGTTTTTTTAAACTATAAAGAATGATGTATTAAAGTGATTGTTATATAGGCTAAGTATGATAATTAATAACTAAAGTATGTTTTTTTTTAATTATAAAAAATTACGTATTAAAGTATGATTTCAAAATATTATAACATAATTAACTACAAATATATAGCATGCTATAATTATTAATAAATATATCTTACTTATATATAATAAACTTACTTATTTTAATAATAAATTAATACATTTCATATATATTCATTTAAGAAGAGAGTGACTCACATGAAGATTAATCAATTCAATTTCCATGTGCTACTCCTTGTTTAATCACATGTTACATGGGGTGGAATGGGTGACATATGTCTCATTTCACATGTGATGAAACATGGGTGACACAGGTGATATCACTCGCATATTAATTACATCTCTAACTAAACCGTAGTAAATTATTTATTTATTTTTACTTTTTTAGCATACACAATGATCAATCGCGCATATAATACAACATTATCTTTAGATTTGCTTTTGATTCATATCGCGTTATCCATTGAGAATTTTGATTATGAACTCGGAAAACAACACATTTTAATAATATTTTTATTTGTTAAATTTTAGTAAAAATTTGGCCAATCGGAATGAAGGTCATAATTATGCTGACAATTATAACCTAGAGGCTTCGAGCAAAAGATAGATTTTATTTATATGTACATGAACATAGTACATATATATTTACATCATTAAACATCATTACATTAGACATCATTTCATTCTTGTAAATCTTGATTCCTTTCATCATCATCTCTAATCTTTAGGATGATTTCTAATCATGTCAATCCTAACAATCCTCCATACCTATTCTTTTTATAACGTTTGATTTGAATCTAATTAATGAACGAGCACCTTTTTTTAATTAAGTAAAAATAAGGAATAATTATTTAATTTACTTTTAATTATTTATTTAACTTAATGATAAATTATTAATTTAATAATTTACATCACAACAATGTTACATCGTAGCTGAGACTCATTATTCGGATACCGTTATGAAATGAAGAGGTGCGAAACGCATTTCCTGAAAGTTGTGGCCTGATTTGCAAATAACGTATCCACCAACCTATCCTCGATTCTCTTCCAAATTTCACCCCTCAAAATCTTGGATCTCTTCACCCTCGCCCATACACATCGCAGAAGATTACTCCCTCTGTCAATGGCGTTGTTCCCTTCACCCTTTCTACCTCAATCATCGATTTCCCCTCCGAATATAGCAGATTTTCACTGCTTTTCTCCGATGAAAACGTATCTTGGAAGAAAAGGAAAAGCTAAGAAAAATGGTGCTTTGATTTTGAACATGGCCGCTGCCAATGCTCCAAAAAACGATGATGCTGGTAGTAAGTCGACAAAGCTGGTTACTTTCTTGGGTAAAGGTGGCTCCGGGAAAACAACTGCCGCCATTTTTGCAGCTCAGGTGTGATTCAATTAGCTCTCTCGCGCTTCTGTATATCTTCGTGTGATCTATATGCTATTGATTAATTAGGGCGTGGATTGCCCTTTTCACTAGCCCCTTCCCCTGTGTTCTTCTCTCGTTCTATTTTATGACCTCCTTTCTTTTGAATGATTTTTTTTTTCTGTGTAAATTATTGATTTGTCTCTGCGTTGAACCCATTTGATTGTGATGTTTCTCTATCATAGTATTTCAATCAGCGTAACATGCTCTCTCTCTCTCTCTCTCTCTCTCTCTCTCTCTCTCTCTGCATCCAGCATTATGCGATGATGGGGCTCAAAACGTGTCTAGTAATTCATTCTCAAGATTCTACGGCAGATTTTCTTCTCAACTGTAAAATTGGATCATCTCCAATCAAATGCACTGATAACCTGTCAGCTGTCAGGCTTGAAACCACAAAGGTATGGTGTTCCCATGAATTCCAATTATTGTTCTTTACCTACATTTGCATATTCAATTGAGCTATTATTGTCCTCCTGATGAGCAGTGTTATTGAGTGCAGATGATTCTTGAACCCCTTAAGCGCCTTAAGCAATCTGATGCACGTCTGAATATGACGCAAGATGTTCTTGAAGGGGTAGGTATGTAACGACTTTCTACAGTTGTCTTTGTATTCAAGATAATCTCTCTTAACAAAACTATCTGAGCAGTTGTTTTAATGTATCTCTGTTCTTGTAGGTGGTGGGTGAAGAGCTAGGTGTACTTCCCGGAATGGATTCTTTATTTTCTTCGTTGGAGCTCGAACGACTGGTGGGATTCTTCGGTAATGTGTTTCAGAGGAGCAGCGGGGAATCCAAGTTTGATATAGTCGTTTATGATGGTATAAGCACTGAAGAAACCATACGTTTGATTGGTGCAGCCAGTAAAGCAAGGTCAGCCAAGGATACTCTTCCTTCCGTCGTCTTTGTTGTTAATCATCTTTGCTCATATATTGTTTACTGTGAAGATTATACTTGAAATATATGAGGATTCTAGCCGAAAAGACTGATCTAGGTAGGGTAGCCGGCCCGTCTCTCTTGAAGCTTGCAGAGGATGCCCTGAGTATGGGAGGAAGAGGCATTAATCTAAATGGTAGAACAAGTTCAGAAATATGGGATTACCTAGAACAAACCATAGAGGTAAATATGATTTATAGATATAATGTTTTAGGCGCTAGAGCAATCTTTGATACTAGTTGGATACTGTTTTCTACAGAAAGGATCTTCTGTCTTTGCAGAACCTCATAGATTTGGCTGCTATCTCGTGGCGAATCCAGATAATCCCATTTCGCTGAATTCAGCATTGAGATACTGGGGTTGTGCAATTCAAGCCGGGGCGCATATATCTGGTGCATTCGGCATGACTGCTACGAGTTCTCCCATGGCTTCAACTGAAACTGTGAAGATCAACTTTTCACCATTACCTCATGCTTTCATTCCTCATCTGAGATTTGATAACAATCTCCATTGGAATGATATCATGGTGAGCAGTCATAGTAAAGATGCCCGAGATCTACTTTCAAGAACTGCCGATAAGAGCTCTTTATCTGCAGTAAGTTTTGACCCGTCGAGTAAATCAGTGAAGCTCTTCATGCCCGGTTTCGACAAGTCAGAAATCAAGCTGTACCAGGTGGGTTTATGTTGAGTTTATTTCATTGAATGATGGGAATTTCTTTATGTGCTTTCTTATTCACAGTTTGTTGGACATGTTTGCAGTTTAGAGGCGGATCGGAATTGCTGGTGGAAGCCGGCGATCAAAGGCGCGTCATTCGACTTCCTCCTCAAGTTCAGGGGAAGGTAGGAGGTGCCAAATTTGTGGATAGAAGCCTTATTATTACAATGCGCTAGTCTCCATTCTTGCCTTAATCTCAATGTTAATCTTTAGTCGAAGTGTGATAAATTATTTATATTTATATAAAGTAATCCAAATAATTGTACTGTAAAATGCAAAGATGCCCATATTTCTAATACAAAAATGTAACCTTTCATTCGTTTGATGGCAATTCGTTTGATCGAATTGCCCTAGCAAACATGAAATGCTCCTCAGTTAATGCAGTCCAAAAAATATTAGTGATCATTTTTTAATAATTTTGAAAATTACTTATTTTTGGCATACGATGTGTAATTTGGAAGTACATCTATGTAATATCTCTGCCACTTTAGTTTGTGTTTTATTGCAAAATTGACTTTCTTTAGAATCTATACATTTTCCACGATTGCAACAAATGGGAATTAATATTTTGACAATTAGTTACAAAAATAAAGTGGCAGTAAGTAGTGAAATCAAGAGTCCCATTTCCATCTTCGGGCAGCTTGCTCAAGGACATTAGCACGAGATTGGCTTTTTCTTGCCTCATCTTCAACCCAAGATCTACACAACACAAACAGCATCTACATTAGTCACGTTTCATTTCACTTTCTTGGTTAAACAAAAACGAACCAGCACCTCAATATGCGCAAAGCTTCTATTTCAGCTTCTAAAATAGACTTGGCATCAATCAATCCTTCCAACTTCAATTCCAACTCGAGTCGCAAATCCACTACTCCGCGCTGCTCGACAACCCACTTGCCCCTCTCGACTGAAAGCATTTCCTCCATTTCCATCACTTCTGCTTTTAAACTTGAAAGCAACTGCTCCTGGCAATCCAGAGCTGCTCTCTGTCTCACCAATTCAGCAGAAGCACTCTCCTGAATGCTCTTCTCCTGATTCAAAGCCGCTGCAGCTGATACGTAATCGTTCTCCAATTCCACCACGCGATTCCTTGCCTCCTCTAGCCGTCTCTCCCAATATTGCTTTATGTCACCTCTCTCTAGAATTTCAGACATCACTTCTTGTAATTCTCTTTGCCTTGAAAGATTTTCGGCTTCCAGTCTCAATATTTCTGCCTTTATGAATTCCATCATTCTTCCACTTGTCAGGGCAACAGCTGCTTGAGCCTTCGTGCACGGTTTACTTGGCTGCAATCGCTTGCTCTGTCCTGTGAAGAGTATGCTTAAGTTATTACAGACTATCTGCAACTGTACATTAACACATAACCTAAAGTGGAATTTTTAAAAACTGTCTTAAGGACATTATCCAGATTATCCAGATATAACTAAAAAATTAACTATAGATAGCAGTTAGCGACCAAAAAAAAACCATGGCTCTATTTTTTGTCTTATGTTCTCCCATATCTGGTAATTCTTCGCAGGCAAGCATGTGACCACGTGTATAACAAGAAAATAGGAAGAGAAGAGGGGAATTAGAGATAAACCAAAAACTTCTCTAGTTATGCTCTTCCCATCAGCTAAATAGTCCACAAAAAGTTCCAATAATGCATCTGAAGAGATCTCCCTCACATCCAGAAAACCAATGTTCTTCCTTACCATCTGAACTGCAAGAAAAATTGAGGTTTTTTAGGGAGCCAAACTGTTGAAAATAAATTTGATGGCATCATGCAGGAGAACATGAAAGTTAATTGCCAATCATTGTACCTACCTCTAAATTGATTCCGGGCATGACATCATACTCTAATTTTGCTCTCCACATAACCAGATCCTGACGAGATATAAACCTATTGCATCAAACAGTATATTTCTGGTCACAATTGAACTTATGCTTCGGGGTGGGGCAGGGTGCGAGAACAGGATATTATGCTTCTTCAGTTGTCATTCTAGGGGCGAAATGAAGAAGGTAGAGAGATATTATAGATAGATATTGAAATACCTTTCAGGATAGAACTGGACAAGTTTTTCCGATTCATTCAGATTTGAGCCAGAATTTCTATCTGAGAGTTTGCTTCTAATAATGCCAGCCTCAGCTAGACCTAAGTGCAAGTGGACAGATATCAAAAAAAATTCCTTGCACAAAAAGATCTAGTGATATCATAACTGGACCTTACTTTGAATAAATTCAAAATCAGGGTCATCTACTCCCACATCATCAAAGGCAGTAATTCTAGATCCACAAAGAGCAGCTGAGGGATTTATGCGATGCTTTCTACTCCTGAAAACCAAATAAAGCACCGTGGATCAGGGTATAACACTCAAATTGCATTTAATAAGGGCAATTGAATTTGCTGTGAGAGAGAGAGAGAAAGAACTGAGTCTAAACTTGCCTATCCAGCTGTGAATTAGCCCGCACTAACCATCGTGCATACTCCCGTCTAGTACATAGTTCATCAGCTCTTGCATGATCTTCAATAATCTGAGACTCATGATGAAAAGAGTAAGAGAACTGAGAAGCAAATAAGAGAGATATGCCGACTTTATAATTGTGAAGAGAAAAATGTTGGTAGCAGGATAGAGTACGTGCTGGTATGTATGAAATTCAACAGTTATGCTCTTACACTGAAAGTAAAAAAGAAACTTTAGATATACAGAACTTATTGAATTCACCATGTGAGATTATATGTATGGCATAAATTCACTAACATGTGTGATCTGATCACTTAAAGTATACCTTGAGTTTCTTAAGTGCTGAGATAGCTTCTTGCTGAGTAAAATCTACAGCAAACGGAACTATAATTCTCTCCCGCTTTTTTTCTGTAAGTATTCAAGTTTGTATCTTACAGCAGTGAAGTAAAGAGTAGATAAAAGCACAAGACATGAGAATGTAATATCAAGTAAATCATATATATAAGAGATCACTAGTTACATGATTCTCCATCGAAAATCACCTGTTACTATAATCGCTTCTGATACATCCTTCGGACTTTCATCAGGCAGCTGAGAATCTCCCAATGGCACATTATAACTAACTTCTTCACTTTTAGTATCTTCCTTGATGATCGAAGAAGGCACCGAAACCCCATGAAGAGCACTGAATGGACTTCTAAATCGAAACCCAAAGCCTGATAAAATCAAGATGCCATAAATAAACCAATAATTCAAACTATCTAATTACAAAATCCAAATTACTGAAATAAAGAGGTGTGAATTGCAACCTTAACTGCAACTGAAATCAGCACAAACAATACCAGTAATGTAAAAGAATGCGAGAGAAAACATTATCAACCTTTGCTCAAGAACGAAAAATAGGCAAGTAAACCGAAAACTGCAGCAGCTGAAGCTCCGACCCCAATTACAGCAAATGTACGAAAACCTAAAACAAACTCATTCATTACTAACCCCAATTTGCTTTCCAAATACGTACATATAGACAATTGAGGTTGAAAGAAATGCCAAGGATCAATCATTCACCCTTCTTTTCAACTAGTTCCGGAGCAGATTCTGTAACGGCCCAACCGTTGTACTCGTCGGAAGTAGCTGTGTCCCAAGAACCCCAAGGAAATTCAACACTAGGATTTTTCTCAGCAATAGAAGCCGACAGAGAAAATTGAGTAGGGTTTCTGGGCGTGATTGAAAATGATTTTAGACGAAAAATAAAATTTAAACGACAGTGGACCAAAAATGGGGTTTTAGCGGGCAAGCAAAGCGAAAAGGATGACACTGAAGAGCACATTATCGATGGTTTTTTTAAAACCCCCTTCCTTAGAACCTTCTTTCTTGATTCTTGTAGGTTGGAGAAAATTAGGGTTCAAGAATTAGAATTAGTTTCAGTTGAGAGGGAAAGCATTCTACAGAAGTAATTTGCAAATAATGGAGTGCGAGAGACCAAATAGACATTCCGAGTAATTAATGTCAGAATGAATGAATTATATAGCAATCCCATTAGATGGTTTATTTATAGGTACATTATTTTATATTTATCTGAAATTTTCCAAGAAAAAGAAATACTGGTAGTTTGGTATACATTTCTTTTAGTGAATTTTTTGTTTATTTATTTTTCATCTGATAATTAGTTGTTTAAATAATTAATTACATTCTTATTATTGCGGATAATTGTTTAATATATTCATCAATTTTCACGAAATTTATTTATACAAATATTTTGAATATTATAATAATTGTTCTACTAGATAAAAAAGTGGTTGATATTTTATTTTAATTTTTAAGAGTGCGGGTGCTCCTAATGTAAAGATTCACTTGTGCTTAGATTAAATTTTAATGGATGTAATATTAATCATTAAAATAATGAAAAATCTCTTGTGAGACGAGTTATTTGTAAGACGAATGTAAGACTGGTCGACTCATCACTATAGTATGTTTATTGTATAGATAAAGTATGCTAATTTGTAGTTAAAGTATGTCAATAATTTATTATATTATAACACGCTAAAATCATACTTTAATGCATAATGTAGCCTACTTTAAAAAATATATTTTATCAACCATTAAACATATTTTATCTAAATTATAGACATATTTTAGTTTGTCTCACAAAGCGTCTCACGTAAGTAACGTCCCACAAGATACTTTGTCTATTAAAAATAGTAATAAAAAACATATCTAGCATGAAGGAAATAAAATATTTATTTGAAGATTGAAACTATTTGAAGCACAACATTTTATAATCGAATTAATAACACTAATCACACTAATCAGTATATGCACATCCTAGATTTGAAAGAAAAATGGGGGGGGGGGGGGGGGGGGGGGGGGGGTTGAACATTTACAATCTAAATATTTAGCATTGCACATTTGGGCAGCTTTAGTTAACTTAGACAACAACTTGCGACATATTAACATGCACTATTAAGCAAGCGACAGGAAAGAATCAAGGTTAGACCAATCAACTCAGCATCAGTTGATTCCATCCCATAGCTTAATTTAATTAACTACTCCATTGACAATATTATTTCCGATCCTCCTATAAATTGCACGAGAACGCATGAATCATTAATTGCTAAATACAAAATCCATTTGACTAAGCAAACATGGAGTTCACTTGCAAGGATTTCAAGGTAGGAAACTGCGAAGGTGAAAAGTTGGTCAACGGAGAAACGATGCCGCTAGTGCTGCAGCCGGTGGAGGGCGGCAGAACCGACGTGGAGGCGGTGGTGGAGGCCTTAAAGGAAAACAAAGATTGGTTTGAGCAGATGATAATCAAGAACAGTGCTGTGCTCCTGAGAGGCTTTGATGTGAAGAATGCTGAGGATTTCAATGACATCATTGAGGCCTTTGGATGGGACGACATCCGGTACGTGGGGCCCGCACCCCGGACCCACGTTTACAAGAGAGTTTGGACAGCCAATGAAGGTCCACTCTCTGAGTTCATATACTTCCACCATGAAATGGTCCTGGTGAGTTAGTAGCACAATGTACCAATTTTGTTACCTAATAAGTATTTTGTTTGACTTTTTATGTTGATCAGATGAAAGAATTTCCAAGAAAGGTGATTCTGTTCTGTGAAACAGATCCACCAGAAGGTGGGGAGACCCCATTTGTGCCTAGTTTTCGCGTAACAGAACGAATGTTGGAACAGTATCCTGCGTTGGTGGAGGAGATGGACATGAAAGGAGTGAGATACACCTTCACAGCTCTCAGCAAGAACGACACGTCTTCCATGAGGGGACGAGGTTGGGAGGATGCCTTTGGAACATCAGATTGTAACGAAGCAGAAAAAAGGTGATTTTTTTTAATTAGCATTCATAGTATGTGGTTGGATCATACTCGAAGAAAATTTTGAATTTGGATGTGCAGAGCCAAGGCATTAGGAGTGGATGAGGTGGAATGGCTACCGAATGGAGGGGTGAAGACGATAATCGGCCCAAGATCTTTGACGAAGGTGTTTGATGGAAGAAAAGGGCGGAGAATGTGGTTCAACACGGTGGTGGGGATGCATGGTAAGGAACAGAGCTCAGCCACGGTGGCTGATGGAAACGAAATTCCGGAGGCAGTGGTGGAAAGATGCGGTGAGATCATCGAAGAAGAAAGCATACAGTTCAAGTGGCAAAAGGGAGATGTGCTTTTCCTTGATAATTTATCTTTACTTCATGGAAGAAGGCCTTCCCACCCACCAAGAAAGGTGTTGGTTGCCACATGCAAATAGACTTCAATATTGAACATGAAACTTTTTGTGGTTAGATTATGAGTAAACTTAATTCGCATTGTCTCAAATCATGAAAACCAAAGATATATGATTCTCAAGAATGATCTTTCCATGTCTAAATTCTTTTTTAATAAGGAAATTTTTTAAAATACAACCTCAAAATTAGGATAAAAAGTATAATAGATTAACAAGATGAAAAATTATAAATTCAACACTAAGATATCCTGATTTTATTAAAAGACAATAATAAAAAAGTTACAAGTCCAATCCCTGTCCAAGGGGACAAGATTGCCATTTACTTTTACTTAGTCACAACATAAGCTTCATCACTCTAGGAACTACGATACTGTGAAGTACCACGACCACGGCCCCTGTTCACATAGCCATATCCACCGTAGCCTCTTCCACCATGGTAAGAGCCAAAGTAACGGCCACCACCTCGACCAGGACCAGGACCTCGGCCTCCTCGACCTCCTCGATATCTTGAAAATTCTCCAAATGTCTGCATAGATAAAAGATATATCAGCACACCTTGAAAGTTGATTTTTTTTACAAGGAGGGGTAATTTATAGTAGTACATAATAGATCTCATTTCATAATAGTTTTTTTTTTTAGTTATACATAGGATTTTTTTTTAAAATAGGTCAAACCTCAATATAGTTTTGAAATGTACCCAAGCTAACAAAAATATCAGTATCAAGAAATACCTCGGTATCCAACTTCATTTGCTCTGAATACCTAGTCCTACCATTATTTGAGCCATTGTCCAGAGCATTGCAGGAAAGAGAGTCGAAAAAGTCATCCTTATTATAAACAGACTGCAAAAGGAAACAGAATCCAACATAAGTCTTTCACACATTGTAAATATTATGCAAACAGAACCATTAAATAATCACCTTGACCTCAACCTTGGGCAATTCAGCAGCATCCTCATCCTGTAATTCATTCTCATCGCTGTCACTTCCATTTTCATCTTTATCCTTTGATTGATATTTATTACTTTTTCCCAAATGACCCCATACTTCGTCTTTCTTGAACTTCTCATTCATCGCCATAAAATCAAAATCTTCAGTGAATTTCGTCATGGGGCATGAAACCTTCAACAGAATAAAATATCTGTCATTAAACGACATTATTTACTATTAACTTAATATGATACGACGTAGGCTCTCTGGAAGAGGGGTTGACCAAATTCAACCAAAAAAAGGTACGTTCTGAAATAAACATTAAGAAACTAATCAATCACATGAAGATTCAAGAGATATTAAATGGAAGCTCAAATTCCTTGAACAAGTAGTAGAAGGATCAGATGCGTTAAAACAGAATAAGAATTAATTTATGTTAGAAAGAGCCACAATTAATGGAGAAATCATGACACGCACATCCAAGCAAGTCCTTACCCCAGTTCCTCGTCCACCACGCCCTCTATAATTGTTTCTCATGTAATGAGCACCTCCATTAGGCTGAAAAAATAGCACAAAAATTTCAGCAAAAGCACTTATTAAATTACTATTTACGATATCATCAACAAACCATGTTAACAGCAAAACATATAGTACTAGTTTTCGTATGAAAATTATTTTGAATGATGCCTTAGCTTGTCAAACTTGATTCAGGATAATTACTGCATGCCACTAGTGTGAAAATGCAATGAAATTCAGTCAATAGGTACAATAAAAGAATTATTGACCTGAAAGAATGTCGACTCATGTGTACATATTCCATAAATGCATCATTTTCTCTCGTCTTTGAATTTTAATTACATTGTTACACATGACAATTTATAAAAGCTCTAACTTTATTGAACCCACAAATCCCATACAACTGGTGAAATTTCTACCTTAGACCACAGAAAATGCAGGATTTCCAAACAATCGATCAGCCAGATCAAACTTCAGTCATATAACTACAGAAAAAATGTGAAACTGAATGTTTGCATACAATGAACTTAGTAATACCTTATGGCCTCGAGAATTCGGTGGTAACGGTAATATTGGGGGTTGAGCTTCTGTGACTACTGAGACTGATGGTTCTGATGATAGTTTCGGTGATACTTGAACTACTTCAACATCCTTCTGCGTTGTCTGTGGAGGCTGCTGTGCAGAAACTGTAGTAGGTCCAGGATGCAGAAGCTGTCCAGGAGTTATGAGTGAAGGTGTCATTGTTTCTGTAAGAATAGAAGCAGATACCCCAGGAGCCGATGTTACAGGAGGAGATACAGTCTGCTGAGGGAAGACTGATGGACCAAGTGCCCCAAGAGGTTTGCTAGCAACTGCTGGTAAACTTGCACTATCAGGTACTGAAGTTGGAAGATTACCCAAAGACCCCAAGCTAGAGGAAGGATTCGGTGTGGGAATAGCAATAGGAGCTCTGTTTGGAAGCGGATTGACCATAGGCTCGGTTACTAGAGCAGGGGGCTGCTGAGGGGGCACATTAAAAGCCAAAGTTGAACCAGTTAACAAAGTAGAAGTTAAACTAGAGGAGCTTGCCGCATTGGGCACCAAGGGAGAATGATAATCTGGCATAGAAGCATTGGACAAGCTAGATGCAGCTGTTGGCAAAGATCCACTGAAACCAGGAAATTGCATCTGCTGCATGGGTGGAGGAATTGATAGACCAGGAGGGGGGGGTCGAAGCAGGGACTGCTGGGGAAGTTGAGGCAGCCCATTAGGTGTGCCATAGAATCCTTGCCAATACATTGGCATCGCTAGGCCACTACCATTTGCATTTGGTGGCGAAGGGCCCCAAGAATTCAAGTTCCCTCCAGGTTGATATAAGTGCAGATTGCTTGGGAAAGTAGACCCAGGGAGACCCACTTGTGCAGAATGGGTACCATGATCTGGCAAAGACCCGCTAGGAGCTGTAGGCAAGCTTGTCGGAGGGGTTGTTGGACGAGGGTAGTGAGACTGCACCAAAACTTTAAATCAATTACCGCAACTTTCTCCTGCAACAAGTAACTAATATAGTTGTGCACTTGTGCTAATACTTGCCTGAATAATTGCTGGATCACTGTTAATTGAGGGGGCAGTTTGCACAGGAGGAGAAGCTTTGACTTGCAAATCCTGGGCAAAGTAGAAATTTTCATTTAAAAGTTGATCCAACAGAAACATGGTGCAAAAAAAAAAAAAAGAGACGGTGCAAGATATAACAAGTACTCCGAATAAGAAAATGCAACACTTTTCTAATTTGAAGGCAGTGTACATAAATTATTGGTCCTCAAGTTGTCAGAGCTAACAAATGTGCAGAAGCCAATTCTACAACCGTTTCTAAGATCATGAAAATACCAGATAAAAACATTCCAAACCCATATCACAACCCAGAAATAAAATGGAAGAAACACAGGGTTCAACACCATAATAGTTAATAGTTTTTGCATGATATTAGCAAGTTTCATACAAGTTCTAGCAGATTCTAAAGTGGGTGTGAGTGAGTGTGTACATATATCAATCACAAAGAATCTTCTTCAGTATGCAATACTAAACAATTCCTAGCATCAGGGACCGATTGGAAATCAAATCAGATAATCTTCCAATATATAAAGCATATAGTATAACTCAACAGCAAGCACATTCACAAAAAATTATATTTCAAGACAAAACAGCCAAGCATCCAAATTCAATATGTACCTTGATATCACTTCCTCTAAACAGTATGTATTCATATATTTTATCACTAGGAGGGACCTGTGGGCCATCCTTTTTCCTTCCTTCTGTACCAAATGATCTCACTGCCGTAGGATATTTGAGTATCAATCAGTATGCAACCATAGTGCAACATTGACAACAAAGATACTGTAACAAATAATCAGTTCAATACACAATGACTATCACTTTAGATTAAGTGGAGCCATATATTAGGTAATCATGCAGTCAGGAAGCCTACTTCTGGACCACTTGCCCAACATTACAGTTTCAAATTGCAATCATTTCTCCTAAACATACACAATGACACGTTATGTATCGAACAAATTCCCAACCAATTAATGAAAAATGCATAGAAACAATTTAATCGGAGAACTCAGCAGAAGTAGAACCATAATCAATTCACATCTGGCAATGTTGGCCATTATTACAAAAAAAAAAAAAAAAAAACACAATTCGAGCTAGGTGGATGAAATTAGAAACTAATAAATCACGCATCTTCGAAATTATAATTAAATAAGTAAAAACCCTAAGGAAATTTTATCAGAAACACCTTCCAATAAAACCCAATTTGCCCTAATTTCTCACCGTTGCGTAGGCCGATGCTAGACTCCTCGGTGTTGATGTTGTATAGTATGCCTTCGTACCTGATCTCACTCTTCGAAGTCAAGCTTATCAAGCTGCCGATATAGGAGTCCGCGGACGCTCCTCCGCCACCAGATCTACTACTGGTGGCAGCCGTTGAACTCTCCGCCGCCATCTTCTTGTATCAGTAAACTAATTTATCCAGCTATTCAAAAAGAAAAGGATAAATTAGGCGTTTATATACGAATTAAGGAATCGGAGTGGGTAGTATCGGAGCAAGAAGGTATTATACAGAAAAGAGAATTTTGTGTCGTATCAAGTGAAGGAATGTAATTGACAAAACAGCGTAGGGTTTTCTGTTCTTTTAAGCGGGTATGAGCATAATTTTTTCAAAATCGCTCAAATCGTCCGAATCGCATCGGCACTAACAATATAATTACATAAATCGCGATTTATTTTTATTTGAGAAAACCGCATCGCCATATTGGTGCAATCTCAATTTTTTCCTAAAATTGCACCGCACCGCCTACATATATTATGTACATGTATACTATATGTATGAGATTTAAACTAATTTTAATATTAGAATATCAACTTGTTATACACTTATAAACTTTTGCTATTGTCAAAATTTATAATCATTAAATTTTCTAACAAATGATGATAACTTTAAAAAAACATTCATGATAATTTATTATTTAAACTTTATAGAGACATTTAAATTCATGATTAGAATGAAATACAATAAATTTAAAATAAAAAATGAGTTCTTACTATTAAGAAAATTTGATATTTTAGTCTACTTTAGAATTATACAATTATAATTGCTATCATGGGTTACTAAAGTATATTTATTGAAATATATATATTTATCTATAATTAAGTTTCATATTATTTATATAGTTGTATTCAATCTTATTATTAAAATCGCTAAACCGCCAAAATCGACCGCCAAACTGCAAAAAATCGATCAATGAATTATAATTGAAAATCGCGATTTTAAACTAAACGTAAAATCGAACCGCTCATAACAAGACAATTTAAATTTTGTCAAAAAACCGCCCAAACCGCCCTGTGATCACCCCTACTTTTCAGTTCCCTTTTTCCTTTTCTTTTTTCCTCAGCCACAACAATAACATTATGACAGTGATGTGGGGAATAATCATTTTTTTATTATTTTTAGGAAAAACAAAAATAAATGGAAAATATTTTGCTTTCTTTTTTTTTATCCGACAAAATTAATTGTTAGGATTGTTAGTAGTTAGTTCACGTCCGTACTTCATTCTTTCTCTCCAAACCTCCTTATAGCACATGTGAGAATCGAGAGAATCGAATATTTTATCTAGATGTCCCGGCCATTCTTTTTCTTTTTTTTAATATTAATTTTATAAATTATAATATATTCAAAAAGAATAATTAGAATAAAATGAAGTAAATTTAAAATTTAAATTAAATAATGAAATTTTATTTTCATTTTAAAAAATATTATTACATTATATATTTAATGATATATATAATATTAATAAAGTACTCCATTTTATAATAATTATATATAATTATCACGATTTCTTTTATGTAAAATAACTAAAAATGTGTATTATATATATATATATATATATATAAATATATGTGTGTGAATAAACTGCATTATTTAAAAAATATAATAAATATTTTAAACAAAATTTTATTATTTTTAGTGCAGGGCCCGTACATACCCTATCCCGTGTGCGGGGCGGGCTGCCCCAGCCCGTTCTCTTACTAGGCCGGGACCGAGCTGGTCCAAATAGGGCGGGTCAACTTTGGAGCCAGCTAAATTGCTATCCCTACCGACTATAATTAATTTCTTACTCTACTCACACTGTTTCTCCTTAATTTTTTTTCTTTTCTATTTTATCTTCTTACAATCATCCCTCACATCAATTAATATTATCTATTTAAGACAAATTACATCAATTAATATTCTCTACTTAAGACAAAGTCTCTTGTAAGATGTTACTTATATAAGACGATTTGTGAGAAGTGTTAAAATATATCAATAATATAGATAAAGTATACTTAATGGTTGTTAAAGTATGATGAATAATATATTAATGTATGATTTTAGGATGTTATAATATGAATTATTATTAATATAATTTAGTGATTGGTCAACCCGCATAGTGCCTCTATTCTTAATATTACTCTAACATAAAATTTAACTTTACACTTGAAAAACCCAAAACTAATATGGATTAAAAATATTCTTTAAATTATTAAATTGACCAAAAATAAATAAATAGCAACTAATAAGTTCGCATGGTCACTTAACCAACCGGACTCACATACCACGATGTCTACGGACTAAAATGTAGGAATATCATTCATACTTAAAATAAATAAATAGTATACTTTAATATTAAAATTATAAAATTAATTTTATTAGCTTAATAGTATTTTAAATCCCATTTAAATTAAAAAAATCTTATTAATTAAAATAAATATCTTTAAAATAAAATATACTACTCTTAAACAATACTCCTATTAATGAGTTAGGTATACAATAGATCAACTCTTCTATATGAATCATTCTTATAAGACTTGAAAAATAAAATAGTGATTCCCATCTGAATGTAAAAATGTTTAGTAACGATTTGGATATAAAATGAACTTGTTCATTTATCATTTAGATTCATTATATTTTATTGTTATATACATTTAATTTACAGGCATATGTTTTGAAATCGTGATGTTGAATATTAAATAACAGATTACCACCAGATTCTGCATCAGATCATGTTTGACAAATCGTTAATCAAAGTAACGCGATTTATTTGAATTCAATTTTCCATATAAGGTTCAAACACGACTTATTAATCGCAACAACCCAATTCCTCAGTGGCTGGATTAGCTAAAAATCCACGTCTACTTCTTTTAACTTTTAATGAAGGAATGTCGGTCTTTGTTCCACTCTTTTCTACTTTTTCTTGTCAAACTTTTGGGTTAAATGTTGACTTTGAAATTTAATTTCATTCTATAATCTCAATTAAAGTTGTGATATTCTTATATTCAACACTAAAATTTCATTATTAATTAATTTGATAAAGGTAAGTACTTGCACACGAGCTTTTATTATACATTCACTTGTTGATCAATTTATAAAAAAAAATACTCTAAGATTGAAAGAAATATAATACTAAGACTAGATATATAAATTTAAAACCAACAAATTAAATAGGTAATATAAAATTAATGGGTCCTTAATTAGCAAGGTTTTGATATTTTATGTCACTTTGATGTAACATCTCTTGTATCACTTTATTAGATGAGTGACACGTATGAGAGAAAATGAAACTATGGGGCAAGGAATTTGATTTCTCCATCATGACACATGTCGTTTCATAAGCAGTTATTACAGGAGATGTCATGTGTCACGGAACATCTCTTGCTTTAATTAGCATGCGTCTCTAATTTACTTTCTTATAGTGGCAATGAAAAGTTTTAGGGACAGTTTTTTTATGACAGTCTTAAAATTTTACACTTTTTAAATTAATTTTCATATTTACTTTTTATCAATTTAATATCATTTTTTTATTTAAATGTTATTACTTTTTAGTTGTCTCGTGGAATGATGATCTTACCCAAAATTTTGTCAAATATTTATTTATTTATTTATAAATGCCCTAACTTAGTTTCACGAGTCGCTGTAATTTTTTACAAGCCAAAAGAAGACGTTGGCGAGATAAACATGGACCGAAATTAAAGGGAGCCAAGATATTAATTAGTGACAATGCCACGCTCATTTAAGAAAGATGCTCCCTCTTAATTTAGAATATATATGGTGTACCCCACCATTAGGGCCCCACCGCTCCTGTCTTGGGGATTTAGAATATATATGGTGTACCCCACCATTAGGGCCCCACCGCTCCTGTCTTGGGGATTGGTGGAGGAGGTAAATCGCAGACCAAATTCATGTTAAAGGCAGGATTCGAACCCCCACCCTGCAGCAACCAAGCTCAGTTGGAAGGTTTTTTCATCCTCCCTCTACCACTTGAGCTAAAGGAGGGTTTTTGTTTTATTAGGTGGTATCATCAGTGTAATTTAGGATGGTGTGGAATTTTTCTTAAAATTTTAATTTTTTAATAAATTTGTCAAACTTGCTAAGGAATGAAAGTGTGGATAGTTTATTTGATAACCAAACTTGCTAAGGAAGAAAATGGTGGATACATTATTTCACAATCAATCAATTTTTTTTGTTTTAATTAAAGATTTACCTAATCTTAAAAAGTTTTTAATTTTTTAATTTTGAATCTTTTTTAAGTAAAAATTATATCAAATTAATCAGTATCACATGATCTTCAATTTAACATTCATATTGCTAATATAATATAATTGAAGTAATATTATTCTCAAATTACATGAATATCTTTTTAATTTTTATTATACTTATAGGAAAATATTTTAATTAATGAGGTGTCATCACTATAAATAAGGATGATATGTAATTTTCTTATTTATTTTAATTTTTATTTAAGTTTATAATAAATTAAAATAAATAATTAAATAAAATAATTATGGATAAATTTGATTGGTAGTGTATACACAAAAATAGAAATTGATATCCAAATTTATCAATAAACATTCAATCACATTCTTTATATTTTATTTTTTTAAAATCTATTTCATCCAAATTTTTAAAAGTTTATAACTTTTAAAAATTAAGTTTATTTATTATTAATAAAAATTTATCAAATTAATTGCCTTTTTACGATCTTTAAAACGACACGCATAGTGATATATATAAGACAATTTTAACTATATAATTAAAAGATGAATATTTATATATTATGAGATGAGATAATCATATATTTAATTAATAGTTATAAATTTTATTTAACCATATTTGTTAAATATTTATTTAAAATAATATAATATAATTTATATTTAATTAATAACAATATAATTTTTGGCTAATTATTTTGTGCACACAGGTGCACTGTGCACCCACTTTCAGAAATGTATATAATTATGAATAAAAATATATACAATTATGAATAAAAATGTATATACGATATGATTTTTTGTTCCTTTTTTTAATAAAAAATTAAATGTAAAAAAACTATATAATAATTAAGAAATATATATACAAATTTGAATTAAAACTTATATACATGTAGATGCATTGTGCACCTGGGTGCACCAAATATCAACTATTTTTTTATAGAAGCGATAATACATGTTCTATTCAACGTAAAAAAAATATAATATTTAATTATTATACTTAAACAATTTTAAAGTCAATTATAATTATTCTTATTTTAATATTTAATTGAAAATACATTTTTAAATTGATATTTTTTAAGACATGATATAATAAAATTAATTATGAAAAATATTTTATATCTATGTTCCTTAAAATTATGTAAATTCCTAAAATTTCAGTTATGTATAATAATCATGTTTATATGCGTGCTTGAGAATGATTTATGTAGATTTAAAAATATTTTTTCATTCACATATTTTAATATCAACAACCTTCATGAATCGTTTTATTGCTCCAAACAAATATATTATTCGGGAACTCTAACCAAACATACAGTATATTGTTCGAAATACTCTAATCGATCACAATTAAATCTTAATTATTAGGATATTTATGTTTTATTAATTATAAACATTTAAATTTAAATTTTTTAGTATGCTTAACAAATTTGGAGGTACAAATAGTCAATTCCATAAAAAATTCGATTATCGCGCGTATTACACGGACTTCGTACTGGTCGTTTTCTATTTTACTTCTTTTTCTACAAGTTATTTCGTTTTAACATTTTGTTTTAAAATTATATACTCCCTCATATTCATACCCAACACCTTAACGAGGGCCAAAATTGGCATAAACCCTCACGTCCTTTATGAAGCTTAATGTAGATGCGGCCTTCTTTGCTGACTCTTATGAAACTGGTATAGGTATGGTTTTGAAAGATGACCAAGGTGCGTTCGTGACTTGTCGTTCCTTGATTTTGGCGGGAAAACCTAGAGTGGAGGAAGGAGAAGCATTGGGCTTACATGAAGCTCTTTCATGGATCAAGGCTATGGGAATGAGTCAGGTTATAGTGGAAGTTGATGCTAAATTAGTAGCTAATGCAGTATATTCGGTTCGGGAAGATGATTCAATTTTTGGAGATATCTTGAAAGCTTGCAAACAAATCTTATTGTCAAATCCTGGGTTTGTAGTGCGTTTTGTTCGTCGTAATGCCAATATAGTGGCACATCGTCTTGCTAGGGTCTCTCGTTCTTTTTCGAGCCCTCATTGTTGGGTAGAGCCACCGTCTCTTGTGGATGGCCTACTTGATGTTTGTTCCTGTGAACTTTAATTATTTTTTGTCAATATATATATATATATATATATATATATATATATATATATATATATTCTCCCTCTATCCCATTTTAGATCACACTTTTCATTTGGGGTTATCCCACAAAAGTTTATACATTTTTAAAAAAACAAAAAGTCAAACACAATCACCCTTCTTCATACACTTTATTTATAAAAAAACAACCCCTTTGTAACACATCTAACATACTTTATCATTTATTTATTACCAAAAAATACTATAATACCCCTAAAAGTTATCACTTTCTTAATTTTCATGCCGGGAAGGGGGTGCAGACTTTCCTGGGACGGATGGAGTATATTTTAATAAATATAAATTTTCAAAGTAAAAAGTTTTTATAATATGATGAATATTAAAGTTCGACCCAAAAAAATTAAGAATATAAATTCTTATGTTAATGTGATGAAAACTACATATTAGTGTTTGATCAACACTAGGAAGTGTTGAATGTGTGTTCAAGATCGAGCCTGATGATGGTGTATGAGTAAAACGGATGCAGCAACAACAGCAAGCTTGAAACAACATGAATCAGCAGCAATTTAACATTAGGTGTACAAGTGGGGACCAGGATGGTTTGTAGCCGGTGTACAAGTTGCGTGTGAGCTGTTTCTGGAAGGTTCTACACATGGATGGATAGCTGGTCACGCAGGGTATGTGATGGAGTCGGTTGCAACCTCAAAGATTCATTTTAACCGCTTGGGAATCCAGCTGGAAGGTGGTTACACGAGTTGGTCCTGTAACTTTGCTGTGCATGCATAGAGTGTATATAATGGTGTAATCTATGCATAAGCTCAGTTGTAACACGTTTCATTCTCTCAATTAATAATAGATTTTTCTCTCACAGTGGATGTAGGCTTGTGTAAACAAGCTGAACCACTATAAACCCTTTCTTCCTCATACAATCACACATACACACACTCTCAATATTGTTATCATATGTGATCAAAATCTTGTGTTCAATCCATTGTATTGATTGTGAATTCTTAGAGTAATTGTTAGATTACTTAGTAATATCTTCATCCTTGAGAACGTGGCGCCGTCTGTGGGAATCTAGGCCGCAAAGCTCAGCAATCAACAGAAGGAGGAATCAAGAAGCAGTTGAAGGAAGTTGACACCGTGGTTGCAACCAAGTTTGATATTGAGAGGGTTACAGAGAAATCTGACTTCGGTTTGTGGAAGATCAAGATGAGAGCTATCTTGGTACAACAAGGATTGACAGATGCCATCAAGGAGAAACTAGCAGCAACTACAGAAGCTGCACAAACAACTATAGAAGTCACTGTAGAAGCTGATAGAAGTATTATGTCTTGGTGATAAGGCTTTGAGAGAAGTACAGAGAGAGACATCTGCAAGAGCTGTATGGAAGAAACTTGAAGATCTGTACATGGTAAAATCTCTTGCTAATCGTTTATACTTAAAGCAGAAACTATACTCCTTTAAGATGGTTGAGGATAGATCAGTTTTAGTTCAGCTTGATGAGTTTAATAAGGTGTTAGATGATCTAGAGAATGTTAATGTTAAAATTAAAACAGAAGATAAGACCTCAATATTATTGTCAGCCCTTCCAAAGTCCTTTTAAAGTTTCAAGGACACACTTCTGTTTGGAAATAGAGAAACTATAAGTCTTGATGAGGTTGAAATTGCTCTGAAGACAAAGGAGTTTCAGAAAGTTTCTGAAGAACAGGGAACATCAGGAGAGAGATTAATGATCAAGATGAATGATCATGGTAAGAAGAACAACAAGAAAGGCAATTATGATTCAAAGAAACAAGGAAACAAGGCTGATCAGTCAAACTCAGATAAGGAGGGAAGGAAGTGTTTTCACTGTCATGAACCAGACCATTACAAGAATAACTGCTACAAGTACAAAGCAGAAAAGAAAAGGAAAGTAGAAGCTGGTAAAGATGGACAACAAAGAATGCAAGCAAATCAGGTGGTAAACAATCAGAATCAGGCTACTGATTATCCTGAGGCACTTCTGATTGGATCATCAAAAGGATCCATGGATTGGATCCTTGATTCAAGATGTACATTCCATATGTCTCCTATGAAGCATTGGTTTATTGATCTTAAGTTGCAGAATACTGGATCAGTATTGTTAGGGGATGATCACACATGTCAGATCAGAGGTATTGGATCCATCAAGTTGATGATGCATGATGGAGTTACTAGGATTCTGACAGGTGTGAGGTATATCCCAGAACTCAAGAGAAACTTGATTTCTTTAGGTATCTTAGATGCTTCAGGCTATGAGTTTAGATCAAGGGGAGGTGTACTCATTGTTGAGAAAGATGAGTATGAAGTGATGAAAGGAATCAGAAAAAATGGACTGTATATTCTTATGGCATGGAAGACTAGCTCACATAAGTGAGAAAGGATTACAAGAACTGTCAAGACAGAATGTTATCAATATCAGATCAACAGACAAGCTGGATCAGTGTGAAGATTGCATCTTTGGTAAAGTTAAGAGACTGAAGTTTGGCATTGGTGAACATACAAGCAAATCCAAACTTGATTATATCCATTCAGATCTGTGGGGACCTGCAAGAACTCTAACAAAAGGTGGAGACAGATATTTTATTTCATTTATTGATGATTACAGTAGGAAGATATAGATATATATACTGAAATCTAAGGATGCAGCTTTCATTACCTTTAAGAATTGGCTAACTGAGGTAGAGAATAGTTGCAATAACAAGATTAAGATATTAAGAACTGATAATGGTCTTGAATATTGTTCTGATGAGTTCAATAAGTTTTGTAAGGAGAGGGGGATCATGAGACACAAGACAGTACCAGGTAAAACAACAAAATGGTGTTGTAGAGAGGTTAAATCAAACCTTACTTGAGAGAGTAAGGTGTATATTAAGTAGTTCTGGTCTTTCAAAAGACTTCTGGGGAGAGTTGGTTAGTACAGTAGCTTTTCTAATCAATAGGTGTCCATCAACACCTCTTAAATTCAAAACTCCTCAGGAGTATGGACTGGAAAAGTTGCTAATTATACCAGGCTCAGAGTGATTGGTTGTCTAGCTTATGCACATGTTAAACAGGATAAGTTAGCTCCAAGAGCCATCAAGTGTGTCATGATTGGATATCCCAAAGGTGTTAAAGCTTACAAACTATGGAACATTGAAGGTAAAAAGATTATGATAAGCAGGGATGTTACCTTTAATGAGGTTGTTATGCCACTGAAGTCTCATGATCAAAGCAAGTATGAAGCTGAGCTTGAGGTGGAGCTTATGAACAAGGCTCAGAAGGATCAGTTTAGAATTGAAGAAGAGACAGTACAAGGAGAAACTGGTTCACCAACTAAAGATGATCAGATCACATCTAATACTGATGAGCTGCTCAACAACTATCAGTTGGCAAGGGATTGACAAAGGAGGTCTATTAAGACTCCAGCTAGGTTTGCAGATGCTGATATTGTGTCATTTGCACTGTACTCTGCAGAGGATATTGATTCATATGAACCAAGAAACTATCAGGAAGCAATGAACAGTAATGATAGTACAAAGTGGAGTGCTGTTATGCAAGAAGAGTTGCTTTCATTGGAGAGAATCAGACATGGAAAATTGTTCAGAAACCAAAAGATCAGAAGTTAGTGAGCTGTAAATGGATTTACAAGAAAAAGGTCTCACCAGAGAGGACTGATGGTGTCAGGTTTAAAGCAAGATTAGTTGTCAGGGGTTTTTCTCAAAGGGAAGGCATTGATTATACAGAGATATTCTCTCCAGTTGTGAAACATTGTTCCATTAGGATACTGTTAGCATTAGTTACTCAGTTTAATCTGGAATTGCATCAGATGGATGTGACTACAGCCTTTCTTCATGGAAATTTGGAGGAGAAGATATATATGACAGTTCCAGAGGGAGTTTCAGTTCAAAACTCAACTACTAAGGCTTGTTTACTTCTGAAGTCACTATATGGATTGAAACAAAGTCCTAGGAGATGGTATCTTAGATTTGATGAGTACATTGTCAAATGTGGTTTTGAAAGAAACAAGTTTGACAGTTGTGTGTACATCAAACAAGACAGTGAGTAGTATATTTTCTTATTATTATATGTTGATGACATCTTAATTGCTTGTAAGTCTATGGAAGGGATCACAGCTATGAAAGAAATGTTGAAATCAGAGTTTGATATGAAGGATTTGAGTGAAGCTACTGTTATATTTAGAATGGAGATCAAAAGGGAAAGATCAGTTGGTTCTATTGTATTACATCAGAGTTTATACTTAGAGAAAGTTCTCAAGAGGTATAATATGGATCAAAGCAAGGCTGTTACTACTCCTGTAATACAAGGGTTGGTTTTGTCAGCTCAACAGTCAGCTAGAACAAGTGAAGAAGTATCAGAGATGGAAAGGGTTCCTTATGCTAATGCAATTGGCAGTCTCATGTATACAATGGTGTGCTGCAGGCCAGACTTAACTCATGCAATGAGTTTGGTGAGCAGGTTTATGGGGAATCCAGGGAAAGATCACTGGGAAGCTGTTAAGTGGATTCAAAGATACATCAGAGGCAGTTTAACAACAGGTTTGCATTTTAATAAGTTTACTTCTAACATTGATTTTCTTGCAGGTTATATAGATGCTGATTATGCTGCAAACTTAGACACAAGGAAGTCACTATCAGGATATGTGTTCTGCTTGTTTGGTATAACTATCAGTTGGAGATCAACACATTAGTCAGTGGTTGCATTGTCTACAACTGAGGCTGAGTTTATTTCACTTACAGAGGCAGTAAAAGAGGGCTTGTGGTTGTAGGGAATTTTGTCTGAGTTTGGAGTATTACAAGAGTCAGTATTGGTGCATTGTGATAACTCTAGTGCTATACACTTGTCAAGACATCAGGATTTTCATGAAAGGACAAAGCACATAGATGTAAGGATGTATTTTGTTAGAGACTTAGTTGAAGGAGGAAAAGTTGTTGTTAAGAATGTTGAAACAGCAAATAATCCAGCTGATTTTCTCACTAAGGCCTTGCCTAGTTCAAAGTTTGAATTATGCAAGAATCTTATCAATGTGTGCTGAACATATCAGTGGAGAGTTCAGCTGCTCTCATAAAAGCAGTGTACAAGTTTGTTGTCTTGATAAAACAGTGGAGTGAAGGAGTAATTGAGGTTGATTGAGTATGAAGTTTTAGGTGGAAAATTGTGATGAAAACTACATACTAGTACTTGATCAACACTAGGAAGTATTGAGTGTGTGTTCAAGATCGAGGCTGATGATGGTGTATGAGTAAAACGGATGCAGCAACAACAACAAGCTTAAAACAACATGAATCAGCAGCAATTTAACATCAGGTGTACAAGTGGGGACCAGGGTGGTTTGTAGCCGGTGTACAGGTTGCATGTGAGCTGTTTCTGGAAGGTTCTACACATGGATGGATAGCTGGTCACGCAGGGTATGTGATGGAGTCGGTTGCAACCCCAAAGATTCGTTTTAACCGCTTGGGAATCCAGCAGGAATGTGGTTACACGAGTTGGTCCTGTAACTTTGCTGTGCATGCATAGAGGTATATAATGGTGTAATCTATGCATAAGCTCAGTTGTAACACGTTTCATTCTCTCAATCAATAATAGATCTCTCTCTCACAGTGGATGTAGGCTTGTGCAAACAAGCTGAACCACTATAAATTTTTTCTTCTTCATACACACACACTCTCAATATTGTTATCATATGTGATCAAAATCTTATGTTCAATCCATTGTATTGATTGTGAATTCTTAGAGTAATTGTTAGATTACTTAGTAATATCTTCATCCTTGAGAGTTAAAATTCAATAAAGGGTATAAAATTTAATGCTAAAGGGTATAAAATTGTATTTAGGTGCACGGAACTAACTCCATTTGCACGAATGCACATACGACTTTGGTTTTTTTAGCGTATAATATCGAAGGAAATTCGGTAATACGAGTAATTATATAAATTGAAAAAAAATTCTTAAAATTTACACTAATATATAAATTAATTATAATTACAAATTATAAAATGAGCATTAATATTCTCTAATCAATTTATTATTAGTAATTTCATAACTCGTCATCTTAATTTATATCATATTGTATTTCATTGAACCTCTTGATTTCTGAATTTTTAGAAGAAAAACAAGTACACATTATTGAGGAGGATCAGAAAACTTGATTAAATTAAATAAATAAAGCAATTAATTATAAACAATTTCATTTCACCCCACAAAAAGAGTAACCATGTACGTTTTATTCCATCGTGTAACCATGTGATTCAAGACGCGTGAAATTCCTGCAGGCATCAAACAAACCTATCGTCATTTTAACATTAATTAATAATTAATAAAAGTTTATAACCAACCAATTTTCAATTAAAAATTAAGAGATGAACTGGCCATAAATCTCTAATCCAACACATGGCACATCTCAAAAGCACAAATTCAATTACCATAATTTCAACTTCGATTACATATATATACACGTAATTAATTAATTTAAGAAATTAAAATCTATAAGGTGTGAGTCAGAAATGTGTGTGCTTGAGATGCAAGAAAATTCATGGTAAGAAAAAACCGATGGTTCCGGCATTGAATATCCTAAACCCGCATTAATTAATGCGGAAAACCGTTGACATTGAAAATTCAACACGACCCTACCCGATTGCGTGTCAAATACTACCCAACACTTCTTTCTCATGGAATTTATCACCCCCTCTATAAATATAAATATATTCTTAACAATATTCCATGCAATTACCACCCCCACCTCACCTAGCTTCTTCTTCAAGAAAAGCTATATATACCTCTACATATCAAAATAAAACCAATACTCCATTTTATCTCCCATGGCTGCTTTTTCTTTCTCTTCAACAACTATGGTTTCCTGTTTTCTTGTGGGGTTTCTTCTGATGAGCTGTTGCGTGGAGTCGACGAGGACGATGATGAGGCAGCTGGAGGATGACGTGTCAGCAATGGCGTTGAAGTTAGTTCAAGAGAAGGGAGACAATCGGTTAGCAGCCGATCGTCTGTTCTTCGCAAGGCTGCCGAAGAACGTTCCGATTCCCCCTTCTGCTCCTTCCAAGAGGCATAACTCGGAGCCCGAAAATTGATAAGAATTTCACCAGATCATGATTTACATTAGTTAGGTTAGGATATACATATATACTACTCCATATTCTTTCTTTTTTTAATTAATTTTTTTGTCTATTTCCAAAATTTATGTTGTGGATGATCCTAACTACGTTGATGGATACATGTTTCTAGGCTAGGTAGTAATTTTGATTCTTGCAAAACTGTACAGATATTTTCTTAATTATTTGTTGTGTAAGGAAATGTATTCAAATATGGGGACCTTAGAATGAGTCAAATTTTACTTTACTATATATACATATTTGATCATTAGTTGGTATAACTTGTACGTGATTTCTTATATTTTCACAAACCAAATATATATTGTAATAAATTGATTATATGTGTGTATGTATGTACCGTGTACGTATATGCGGTATAAAATCTACTAATTAATACTCCTAGTATTTTATATCCTTTTGCTTGATAACCAAGTAATTAAATTGTCAAAATATTAACCGACCTATGTAGAACCAACAGACTTATATTTATATACTACTATTAAGATTATGAAATATAATTAATTAATGTATAGTACATCTCTTTTTTCTCTTTCTAATTTTTTAATTTAATTGTGATCTCATATGAATTATTAATTATTAATTGAAAGAAAGACGGTGTGATACGAAGATTAGGTCGTTGTTTGAATTGAGACATAAAGGTGAGATAAGATTCATGTCTGATCCACCGCGGTTTGATGGGTCTGTCTGCTAGACTTTGCTGTTGACTTTCAGACCGATACTATATTAGCTTTACAGTTAATATTAAAAAAAAAAAATAGATGGTCAACTGCGAAGAGCCATCCCCAGCTGTCAACGGTATAAGGGCAGGGTTCCTTAGTCCACACGGTGTAAGAGTAAGTATTATGAAGAAAAACGATACCCACTTTTCTTGTTATTTTCTTGCACGACTCGTAATAGACAAGGCAACACTAAACTCATGTGTATACGCAGTCAATTGGTATTGATAGAGATGTCAACGCTTTGCTCTAATTATTTATGTGAGTCCTATTTATAAAAAGAGAAATGCACACACTTTGTAGAGTATATGTTTTTCCAATTT
Organism: Pogostemon cablin; assembly: GCA_023678885.1. Lineage (NCBI taxonomy): Eukaryota > Viridiplantae > Streptophyta > Magnoliopsida > Lamiales > Lamiaceae > Pogostemon > Pogostemon cablin. The sequence goes on from CM043006.1 coordinate 23,153,156, forward strand.
ATCAAAATAACTATAATTGTATCTCTCTACATCACTAGGTTTTCATCGAATATATGATTTAAATAAAAAAAAATAGCAACTTCGAATTAATATTATCATTTTTATTATTCATTTACATAGCTCATTCGTTTAGACATTCTTTTTTACTCAAAATTGTAATCACATGGTACATATGTAATTATGAGTGACGGAGCCAGCATTTTCAATGGGGGGTCAATTATCAATAACATAAAACATAGTTTATGAAAATAGAGAGTAATGCCAATTTTCAACAGATCAAAATGGTAAATATAATTTCATCAACATTCAAAAATAAAACCTAATAAACTACAATATCCCTCTTCAATTCTTTATGTTTTAAAAGCGCCGCATGATGGATTCATTGCTAATACTTTGAAAAATATCTTTCTCAATGTAAGTCACCAAGCAGTCATTCAATAATGCATCTCCCATTTTATTTTAGGCCGAAGTCCTGGATCACTAGGAAAATTTTCTAAATCATATTTAATATCCTTATTTTCTTGACTTGATGTTTTTTAAACAGGAATGCTAGTAGATGACAAATCTATTGGTAGGTCAGATGATACATTTTCAATATGTGACTTCTTTTTATAATATCTCTCCATTGCCTAAAAAAAATTAACATAATTAAATTTAAAACTATAAAATACTTGAAAATAACAAATTATAATAACAATATTGTTAATATAATTGTGTTTCCAATAATTAAATTACAAACAATAGAATAATAAATGTTAAATTAAATAAAATATTTATTCTCTGCATACAAAGATACAATGATTTACAAGACTACAACGCAAGATAGAAGGAGTATATATATATAATAATAAAAAGACAAACAAAAAATTTAAATAATAATCATTAATTAGATTAAAATAAAAAAATCAACTAAAAGAAATAAAAGACAAACATGATGATTCGTGAGCACACTGTCAAGTAAATTATAATTTTTGGTAATTGATATACAGAGAGTAAATATAAGATGTCATGTGTATATATATAAGATGTCATGTGTATATATATGTGTGTTAAATATTTGATATCTTAAATCTAAAGGAATAAAGAAAAGATAAAGAAAGAATATATCTATCTAATAATAATATACAATCTGTAACATAATAATCAGTTAAAATTACCGTAGATAATAATGGCATAATGCAATATGTCACATAAATTGTCGCATAATCAATTAAGATTACAGTAATCAACAAGATTATACTAATCAACGTATTGTATATTTATTTATTAATATTATATATATATATATATATTAAATATGTGAAATTACAAAAATACCCCTAATTTTTAAAAAAAAAAACCAGGGGGGCCACCGCTCCGGTCCTTAACTCCCTCCGTCGTTGGTAATTATGCAATTGAAATTAAAGGTAAAATTTGACTAATAATTGTGAATGCTTACTTCTTATGCTTATTACACTATTAATTAATATTCTACCCCGTTGAATTAACCACTACCTTTTCTACACTTGAAATTAATAGATCTACACCTAATAAAAAGAAAATACATATATGTTGGATTTAATATATACTTGTTCCATTGAAGATGCTGCTTAATTGAGAAAATAAGAATTTTCCATTCCTTCTTTATTATTCTTCTTTATTTATTTTTATAAAATTCAACGTTTTTAATCTCATTGACCAGTAAATGACATCTCCCTGATTAACACGTTAACAATTTAAGTTACAAAATTCTACCAAACTAAATGGGCCAGATAAATATCAACTAGCCTCTAATTGGACTTACTACTTAATACTTAATTTTTAACCTTTGATTAAATTTAGAATGCATTTCAAATGTAGACGTGATTATTATTAGTTTTATATTATATATTATATTAAAATCATCATTAATATTTTTTAGGGAATGTAATAGCATTCAATTGAGAATAGTCACTCTTATTGTATACTTTTGTCTTATTGGACTAGACCAACTACCCAAAAGAGTTGGGCCACTGAGATTATCCAAGGTAGGCCCATTTGGAGTAAATATTTATGAGAAAGCAAATTAGTTTACAGCCCATATGTAATCAAGATCAACTCAACTCCGGTATTTCGATACAATGGACTACATAAATGTAGAGAAATTAAATAATAATAACATATGAAAAAAATTACTATTAAGGAATAAAAATGGTTTCAGTTTTTTTTTTTTTTTTAATAAAGATCATTAAAGATATAAATAAAATACTGAATCAGATACTGTCATAAATCACATCGATTAATAAGTAACTTAAAAAAAAAATGATTTAGTTAAGGATACGATCTAAGTGAAACAGTGAAAGAGGCTAAAAAGGAATGAGAGCCTTTTAGTGGGTTTAGAAAGAGAAAAGGGGGGTCAAAAAAGATAGTTTGAGAATATTGGGGCGATCCAAGAAAAGAAAAAAGAATTCTTGACCATGAATGAATTGACATAATTGCCCCCATCTGTATTCAACAGATGACAGATACTGATATGTCATCTGCCCTTCTTTTGCATGTTAACGGCAGCATATATGTTTCAAGTTTCAGTGATTCGTCTGTTCTTGATTTTTAGGCCACCACTCTTTTTGCTTATTTGTGTTACCCCTTATCCATCAATTTCTTGATTTCTAATTCAATTTAGAAATTATGGATATTTAACACTACATATTGTTTTATTCATGACCAAAATTTATGTACAGTTTGCACACCCTATATTTAGAGTTTAATTACTTATTTTGCCTAAAGTAGTACTAATTGAGATGTTGGATATTTTAGTGATTTAAATAGTAATTAATAGTATAATTATCAACCATTTTCAAAATGGTCATGGCCACCATTGGTTGCAATTGTTTTATGGCTTCTAATATTAAACATCATGATAACCTACATGTATTTGATTTTATATACATATCTACGTACTATAAATCATACAATTCTATATACAAATATATACGTATTTTGTGATTCGTGATTTTCATCACTGCAAACACGAGGACTATTAACCCATGTTATTTTTAATCCCTCAGTTTATCTTTTGTTGAATATTACTTACTATTGAATTTGTTATATCCTAAATTATTAACCCACTATTTTGTAGATTTGTTTTGAGTTTTAAAGCTTTTTTCCAACATTCATTGAGCTTTATACCATTAGTAGAAGAAATGTGTAGTATATACTTTTCAGAATATTGCACTTCATGAAATTGATTTTATTGGTATAGCCGTATAGGGCAAAAAGAATTACTCCATCCTATTCCATATAAACATTAATATTCAATGAAGAATTGTTTTATGGAATCCTTTGCCTTCTTTTTTCTTAAAAAAAATAAAAAAATAAAAAATCATCCAAATTGAAACCAAAGCCAATAAAAAAATTAAAATAATAATAATTTTAGAGGAGCAATATTAGACAGAATGTTGTATCTGCAATTAAAATGTATGAGTAAGTGGTGGGTATGATCTTCTAAATAGGAAACAATTTCAAGTGGTATTGTCCAAATTCAAACACACAATTTCAAGTGTTCCCACTTTTTTTTTTCTTTTTTCTTTTACCATCACATCATTATACCTCCATTATAGCCACTGCTCTTATTAAACATAATCTCACGTACTTGATGATTTCAATTTAATTTTAGAAGTGGTGACATTAATTAATAAAAAAAAATACAATAGTAATAGTAAATTATGGTGGCATTCAATTCATGATGCTACACGGGTGATGGGCCTAAATATTGTAAATATGGAGCATATGATTGCACTTCTTGGACCATAATATTCATTTACTATTATTAATAATAATTCTTCCAAATTCTAGATAAAATGATTAGGTATATGAACACGACTTACCTCGATTCGATTCGTTTATCATTTAGAAAACACTATCCAATGGATGAATATTAGTTGTCTAAAACTAAAAGTAATAAATATAATATGAATTCATACTCCATTACTTGTGGGAAGACATGATTAATTAGTTCAAAAAAAATTGTAATTTATTGTTGTCCAAAAATCAAAATTAAACTTGAAATTCAAGAAAAGAAGAACTGATTACCACGTGTTAGGAAGCACATAATTGAGAAGCTATTCACATGCGACTTTGGCTGTATCCGTGCCCAAATCATGCCTAATCATTGCAAATGTTCTTTCTTTTTCTTCCTCAATTTTTATTTTATTTTATTTTTTTTTTTAATGAATCCACACTTGTCCTCTTTCCATCATTATTCAATCCGTAACACAAGATTTTTTTGCATTTTTCTCAATAATTCCATGTTATCTCTATTAAATAATTAATTTTTGGCTGTCCCAAGTGTACCTTAAATCGGCGGAAGATACTACTGATGAACTAACGGCTTCTAAACTTACCTTCCTTTTTTCAATAACATGTGGACACAAATATTTAATGGACATTTATTTTAGCCCAAAAGATTACTAATTAATTCAAGAATTAATTAAAACACAAACTATTTCATTTAATGGTTTCTCACAAATATTATTTTAAATTTATAGTTCATTTAGTACTTTCCTTATGATTTAAATTTGAGCCTATTGTCTACACCCCATTTGCAAAAGATTAAAAATTAAAAATTAAAAATCATTGTAAGTGTAACCCTAGATTTTCATTTATATACTTTATCATCAAAACTAATTTCTTTTTCACTAAAATATCTAAAATATAATTATGTTCTCGATGAAATTAAAGATGTAATTATTTACCCATAGAATTATGCATACCCAATCTAGAAATTTTTTCAAGTAATTAAAATTGGGCAGCACCAACCTTTCACTTCAAGGTTATCATCAAGAAAACATAAATGAATTGAAAAGGAAAATCAGTGTAACAAAAATGTGTAAGCATGAGCAACACCCATTAATGCATTTTGCTCTATTTTCATATATAAGGAAAATTATAATAAAAGCCACTAACTGTACACATATACCAACGATCTTTTCTCATATAGATTATTTATTTTAGATAATATATTTCATATCATCCAAACAAGCACTACCAGAGCAAAGATGCAACATTACTGATGTATTCTCCATATCCAAAAACTTGAAGAGAAGAAAATGACTGAAAATCTCACCAAATAAAACTAATATACTCCCATCTGTAATAACAATTAATTACTGCTGTAATAAAAACTAAACTCTGAGTAAATAGATGCTTAATTCAGGGCCACCATTTCCATCAGGATTCATCATGTAGAAAGCTTCTGAATCTTTACTCCCAACTACTCTCTCAAACTTTGCTCTCATGTACATCATCTCCCCATCCGGTTCTGACCCGTGACCCGACCCGGGTAGCACACCCGCCCCCATTGAGATCGGCCCGATTGCGTTGAGAACCTTCCACTCCTCCGGCCCGCATTCCCTCCTCACCGCATACCCGCACTTCCTGCCATTGCAGTAGGTCCTCCAGCTCCCCTCTTCCAGAAGCTTCGCCCCCCTCTTCTCGGACTTCTTGTCGGATTCCAGCGCGATTCGGACAAGGCCCGACGCCATTTCCTTAACCAGAACGCTTGTCGGAGTGGCTAATTCGACCAGGAATGCAGGGGTGAGTTTGAAATCCTCTTGGAATGCGAAGTGGACGTGGCCGCGGCGGTGGCCGAAGAGGGTGACGACGACTTTGGTGCCGAGGCCAGAGGAGAAGTGGGTTCGGGCCCTGCCGAGGGAGAGGGCCGACCGGAGTTTCGTAATCGCTACGACGGAGAGCTTCTTCCTCGGCGTTCGGATTGAGCCTTTGGAGAGAGAATGCGTCAGGGGAGATATGTTGATCGTCATTTCCTCCGATTTAGGGTTCTCTTCGGAATCGACGGTCAGGATCTCTTCTTCCATGTCGTCTTCCTCGAGCTTCTTCTTCCAGTTGAATCTCCTGGAGAATGAGAACGAATCGTGTGGGTTCCTAGCCATGATTGTCTTCATCTCTGATGAATTAAAGATGGGATTTTTAATAAAGATTGGATTTTTAATTGAGGATGGAGATTTGGGCTGGGGGGTGATGTAATGAAATTGTTGTGTTGTAAGAGAATGGTATTTATTTAATAGAGGTGAAGGTGTTCATGGTTGGAGGGAAGGAGGGATTCTGACAAAAGAAGGTGAACAGCCCCACCAAACTAATTCAAGAAAATGTAGACACAGAAGAATAAGAACAAGAAAAACAGAGGTAGAAGGTAGAAGGAAGAGGGAAAATAATGGATAGTGGTAACTGAAGAGGAGACAAGGATTTAGGGTGTACCCCACCATTAGGGCTCCACCGCCCTTGTCCTGGAGATTGGTGGAGGAGGTAAATCGCAGGATGTGCCTCAAGTGACTTATAGAGAGGGCTCACTGTTAAACTTGTGCTTGCAAGGGGCCAAATCAATTGGAAGACTTTTTCACCCTCTATGTCGCAAATAGACAAGGATTTATGTTGAATCGTTTTCACAGCGGTGGGGGCTAAGATACATAGATTGGGGTGGGGTGGGGTGGCCTTGACTGATATAGGGATTTGCATTGGAAAGGATGGGTAGAGTAGAGGCACACCAACTGTATCCACCCACCCCCAGGCCTGGCCTTGAGAAAAAAAGAAAAAAAAAAGTAAATTCAAATAATGAGGAAAATTTGTGTCATTTCAATTTCACACATCATATTAATGCAAGTGAGAAAGTGAGTTTGCAAATATTAACGAAGGGCATCGGCTCTGTCGGGGAGGAATTTATACAATATTTGAAAATGATGATTTGTTTGTGATTATATTGAAATTTGAGGTTGTACAACTTATGCAGTCTTCACCTTTGGATAAATATTAACTAGCCAACTAGATATACTCCATCCATAACACTCTTATCTTTATAAATATGCAAATTAAGAAAATATGTTTTTTAAGAATAAAGTGGTTATTTTTTATTAATAAATAAATTGTAAAGTAATTATACGTGTAAAGAAGATACGAAGTTAAAGTTAGATTAATAAAAATAAAAAGTACGAAGTTAATGATAGACGGAAAGAGTATTGTTACATGGATAATAATACCCTTTTAAATTTAGGATTTTTTTTTTTGGTCCCATATATCTTTAGTAAAAAATATTAAAAATGCTCAAAATGACCAAAATATCATCGAATCAATTTCTACTTCAATTTAAAAGTTTTAATTGAATAAAAAAATGTATAATCAAGTTATAAATATATACTATCAAATCATTTATTTTAACAAACTCAATGTTATTTTTATGGAATTGGACACTTTGAAACATATCATTGGAATAAAAAAGAAAATCATTATCATAAGATTTGTACATAATTCCCTCATATGTAGATTCTTTTCTCAAGAAATTTTACTCTTCAAATAGTCAATTGTTATCTTTTGAGGGAGTATATTTCTTCAAACAAGTTACAAGTTTTCTATTTTACCATTTTCATCCTTCAATTTAATTATATCCATTTTCATTTTCATCACATTTCTTTAACACAACTCTATTAATGACACATAAAATAATATTTTTTAATGAATGTGAAAAAGGCATTTGGTCACCTTTAATAATACTCTTTAATGCATGTGAAAAAGGCATTTGGTCACCTTTAATTTGATAGAAGGGGGGGTTTTATTCTTTATTTTGAAAAATAACACTCATAATAAAGAAAAAATATACATATATTAAAATTCTCGTACAATTTAATGTAATTTCATTTACATTATGATGTCTTCAAAAAAAATTGATTTATGACCCATTATTGATAGGAGCTGCCACTCATTCCAAGCTACAGTAAATTTTAATTAATTATACATCACAAAATTAGGGCAAGTAAATAATTTGTTTTCTCATTTCAAACCTAGGTAAACCTATTTTGGACATCCAAACAATCGTTTGGTTGAGTTTTACCCCACATTGAAATTATGGGATCATTAATCTTAACCCACCCCATATTTACATAAATTAATTAGGAAATAGGAAATTAAGATGAAAGTGGAATACTATAGTTAGACACTTGACTAGCACACTCAAACAGACAAACACCACCTTAATTTCACTTGTTACTTTAAAGTGGCCAATAAATGTCAACAAATTAGTGAAGTAATGATGACTAAAATTACATCGAGCCAATAAAACCTTAATTTGGTGGATAAAGAATGTGCTGGAAAGTGCTCCACACAATCATTACTTTTTTTTTTCTTTTCTTTTTTTCCCGATAATTTACATTGGATTACAATTTTTAGACATAAGAATTTCATAGAGTCGAAGTTGTAAGATTTTGTCACAAACTTAGCATATTTAAAGTTGCAAATCTCAAATTAAAAGGAAAAGAAATGCATAAACTTTATCTTAGACGGCTGTTATAGTCAAATTAAGACAATTAAAATTAGATCAATATATATCCATATATTAAAAGACAAATATTCTTCCATTTTTAGATCTGCTAATTAAAAAAATAAAAAGACAAGATTTTGTGGAGGCGGACCCTCCATATGAACCACATGTGTGCAGAATGCAGTTCCTATAATGTCAAAATTCATTGAATATTAGGGCTTTCATAGCAACAAAGTCTAATGCACTGTTTATAATTAAATTATTTTATTATTATTTTTGTGATGGGTTCAGAATTTTATGGATCAACTAATCATGATCTGCATCCAGCTACCAGACCTAAAACTAGGTTGTTTTTAATTAGTCCTTTAATTTTTTAATTATTATCATATTATATGCATGCCAATCAATTATTTGATCTCAGCTTTTAGAGAAAAATAAGTTAATACTAAGATCATGAAGGATTATATAAGAGTAACAGTTGGACCTATACGTTGTATGGCACTTTTATTTCATATTTCGCTATTGATATTTAAAAAATCATCTAAAGTCGTGTCTTAATTGCAAATTGGGGTGATTTTTTATTTTTATTTTTAATTGGAAATAATCCTTTTTTATATCTAGTTTGAAGTGCTTATTACTGGTTGATGATTTTATATAAACATTATTCGGGTCAATTTACTGATAATTATCTAAAAATATTATTTTAATAATTGATGGCCTCAGCAAATTAATACTCCATTTAAGTTGATGATAATATTTTATTAGTTAACACATTTATTTGAGAAATTATGTGGATTATTACAATGTAGAAGAGAGGACTTGTTATTGGGGGCGGTAATGGTATGAAAATTAGAACCAAGAAGTTGTAAAGTAACTCCTTCAAATTGCCTCATCAGAAATTACAAGTAGCCAATTATTACATATATAAAGCCACATTCATTGTCATTCTAGTTGGGTGGGAAAGGATCAAGACCTTGTTGAATGGCGATTTCAAGCGATCCAAACAATGGTTTAGGGAGATCGTCCCAATCGTACCATTCCCAGCCATCGCATTTGTCAGGTTCGACATTGATGGGGACCTGGTTGGGATCTGAAACGTCTGCACGCATAAGAATTGCTATCAACTGGACTGGTATGGGCTCCAAGACTACATAGTTGGTGACCGTAAGAACCACGGCCCGGTTAATATCAAGCCCGGTTTCCTCCTCCACTTCCCTCACTGCACAATCACTAAAACTCTCCCCTGATAATAGGAAACACAGATTATTTTCAGCTGTGGGTTTTTACAATTCTTGAAACGATGATGAGATGAATCCCAAATAATTGTAACGAAGTTTGATCGTTTAGGTCTCATTATTCTTAGATTTTTAGGATGACAATAGTGATGAAAATGAATTTTAAGGATGCTAAAGTAACTAATAATATGTGACAAGTCTCTTGAAAGATTCTGAATTAACTTCACACATTAAACCAAAGAACTCCAATCCCCATGCTTCTTTCCTTTGAGTCGTTCTTATATACATTTTGAAATTTGAACAAATAATGCAATTAACCCTGACTATAATGTTGAAATAACAACACAAAATCTAAAGAGAGAAATATAATACTCGTAAATTAAATAATGATATCTACACGCAAGCCTTTGACCTATTCTTTGATGGAAATCGAGCAAAATCCTCCAACAATTAAACGAAATTCATTACCATCATAAATTAGCCCATTATTTTCGTTTGTGAACTAATTGAAACCCCCAAGCAGAGCAAATGTTCAGTAATAGTTTAAAAAATAAATAAAAAGTTGAAAACTGACCGAATTCGAGGTGGCCGCCAGGAAGGGCAAAGGTGCCGCTACCGACGGTGGTGCGGCGGCGGCCGAGCAGCACCTTTCTCCCCTTTAGCAGAAAAACCCCCACCCCTACTTCTTGCTTAGGCGGCGATGACATTACCGATTGATATTTGAAAGTTGAAGGTCTGTAGACTACTTGATTAGTTAGAAATAAGTCATCAATGGAATTGAATCAATCAGCGATCACATTTTGGGGTTATTGTGAAGTACAAGTAGGATTTATAGGTCTGCACATGGCGGCTCAATGGTGGAAATTTTGGATCAATCACTAATAATCGAATGAGACCAAATTTTAAATAACCACGGTAGTCAACTAGGTACAATTATAAATAGTCAATCCTTAAAAATAATTTTTAGTAACATTATTTAGCGGACTCCCCAAATTACCTCTATAATTGTCAAATAAAGGACGACAATAATGGGGACATGATTATGTCAGTGTTGAATGCATTAAATAGGGTGGGTGAGATCACATTTAAAATTATAGGAAAATCTCATAAAATTAATTCTTCTATTCAACCTAAGTTTCTTCTATTCGACCCAAAACGATCAACACTTTTTTTCCAGAAAAAATTAAAAAAAAATTAGAAAAAATATTTCTTCTATTCGGCCTATTCGGCCAACAATTTTGTTCTACTCGGCCAACACTTTTTTTTTCAGAAAAATTAAAAAAATTTGAAAAAAATATTTCTTCTATTCGGCCAACACTTTTTTTTCCAGAAAAAATTTTAAAAAAAATTCTTCTATTCGGCCAACATTTTTTTTTTCAGAAAAAATTTAAAAAAAATATTCGAAAAAAATATTTCTTCTATTCGGCCAACACTTTTTTTCTAGAAAAAATTAAAAAAATATTTCTTTTATTCGGCCGATTCGGCCATCACTTTTTTTCAAGAAAAATTAAAAAAGAATCCAAAAAAAAATTCTTCTATTCGGACAACATTTTTTTTTCCAGAAAAAATTTTAAAAAATTCAAAAAAAAATATTTATTCTATTCGACCAACAATTTTTTTTTATTCGGCCAACTTTTTTTTTCCAGAAAAAATTCATACGAATAAAATTAATACATCCTTTTGTATTTTAATAAATAAATATATTCATGAGACATGTAAAAGTAATAAATTAATGCATTCAATAGACTGTAAAATAAATTATTGTACTTTGGTAGTTTTTGGTAAAAAAGACTTCAAACATGTGATTAGTGAGTCTCTTTCAAAGGCATTTTGGTCTGTTCCATTAAAAGTTGTTAGAATAAATTGTTTTTAAGACTTATGACTACTAAAAATTATTTTTAACTAAAAGTGGCTACTTTTTATCATTATCACTAATTATGGAATTACACTTGGACCGGGTAATTCCATTTCCACCTTTTTTTTATCAACAAATTAAGATTTACAGGTTAATTATTTTTAGGATATATATACTCCCACGTTTTTTAGGATTAAGATTTACATTTTCTCAGATTAAGAAAAAAAAAAAGACAATTAATTATTCTATTTATAGTCATACACAATATTTATACAACTAATTAAATATAATATTTCTAATTAAAATATAATACTAATCTACATGCAAAAACAAATATAAATCATAATATGGAAATGAAAGAGTAGTTATTTTATTTTTAAAATTATAAATTATTTTATTTAATTTAATGGATTTTTTTTTATCTAATGGTTCCTATTAACTGTTCTAAGGGATGCAGGCATATGGGCCTCAAGGATTTGTTTGTGAGCTGGAGTTATTCGGCCCGTAGGCCTATTGGAGTATTTGGTTTTAACTAAAAAAATAACTCTTAAATCATGGGCGTAACTTATGCACTATTGCATCACCCACCGCCGAGGAGTATTGAATTTAATTCGTGTTTCAAAGCTTTTTTTTCTTTTTTTAAATATCATATTCTAAAAATTATAATTACACTTTAGCATTAAATATTTAGAGAAAGAAAATTACATTTTGATGAAAAATGGTAGCGTGAAATTAGTGAATCGGGCATGCTCACACCTTATTAAACATATAATCGAGTTTTATTATATATATATATATATATATATATATATATATTAACTCGAGGTGAATCAAACATTCTTGATGGACTTAATTGAGTTGAAACGGATTGAGACCTTGTTGAATCTGAGTTTGCAACAATCCAAATAACGGTGAAGGAAGATCATCCCAATCGTACCAATTCCATCCATCACATTTTTCAGGTTCCACATTGATGGGCTCTTGATCAGGGTCTGCCGGCACTGCCCGCATATAAACTCCGACCAATTCTACCGGCGTCGGTTTCGACACTACATTTTTTAACACCTTCACAACCTCAATATTCTTAATGTCTACTCCTGTTTCTTCTTTTACTTCTCTAATTGCACATTCCTTACAACTCTCCCCTGCATCACACAAATATTATTCATCTCAAAAATCATGAGTTAATATTACAATTCTAAATTGAGGGGGGAAAAAGATGGCGGCCGAGCAGCACCTTTCTTCCCTTTAGCAAGAAAACTGCCACCCCTTTTTCTTGCTTTGGCCGTGATGACATGGCTGGTAAAATGCTAAAGTAGGTAGGATGCTAACTAATTTATGACCACTAATGAACGTTTAGATACCTTTAATTTATCACGCTGTCGACGACTCCCACCTCACAACACATGCATAAATCGGATCAACATATTACCCATGCAAAATATAAAATAAAATCTAAAAAGAATATGTGTATATTAATTAATTTATTTAGTTTTAGGAAAAGAAAAGGAAGTTAGATGAGAACTTGATACATTGGGCTCCAAGGCCCATTGGACTCTGGTGGTATCCAAAATCTTCATAAATTCATGGGGCCTTTCTTCAACAATACAACAAGCGCCACGTGTCCATGGAAGAGCTTTGATTAAAAACAGATTATTGTGTTGTCTTAATTAATTTTCACATCACTCCTTGTCATCTCCTCCCCCTTAAAATCCCCATCTCTACTTTTTCAAGAAGTTGATTCATATGAAAATCTAATTTAGATTGAGTATTATTATTATTTATTGTATTGTCTTATGGGTAAGATATTCTTTAATTTTTTTATATGATGTAAAATTAATTGTACTTTTAAAATATCAACAAAACGATAAAATGAATGTCTTATCATTATTTAAATAAAAAAATTATGCAAATTAATTTAATACCAAAAGAAAGTTGTGGTATTTACTTAAAGCTCATGAGAGTATTTGTTAATTTGGACAAAAGCATGAGAAAATCGATTAGCCTTTAAGTAATAGATTAATTTTGATTATGGCATAGAGATTAGTTATGGCATAGAGATTAGTTGGCTGATGTTCCCATGTCCACATGAAGGGTACATATTGAAAATGGCCCCATTATCCTATATCTTATCAACAAATGTATACCCAAAAAAAAAATATATGAGCAATAGGACTAGGGATGGCAATGGGAATGAGACGGATATTTCTGGATATCCGGTCTACCCGAACCCTAAACTGTAGGGTACGGATAGTTGTAAATGAGTTCGGGACGGGTATGTGTAGTTGTGAAAAATACCATTAGGGTTTGGGACGGGTACGGATAATATCTCAAATACCCGCGTGTATCCCGATTATATATATATATATATTTTTTATAAAATTTAATATATATTATATAATTTATATATGATAAGATATTTATATATTTAATTAATAGTTATAAGTTTTATTTAATCATATTTATTAAATATTTATTTAAAATAATACAATTTATAATATATTTATTTTATATATAATTAATAATAATGTAATTTTTATTATTATACTTATTTAAACAATAAAAAATATAAATATATATAAAATAAATGAATATTAAACGGATATGGGTACCCGCAGGTATTGGTAAACGATAATGGGACGAATACGGATATCATAATAAATTTTTTAAACGGAACAAATACGAATACGAGTAATTATTTTTTTAATCGAATACGGGTACGGGTACCCACAAATAAGCGGGTACCCTAGCCGTTGACATACCTAGATAGGACCCCTTATATAACTTGTCTTTATTAATTTTGTACCCATTTTCCCAATATTATTTTATGATCTCTCGTGATAGCCAAAGGTCATGTATAATGGACAAATACTCTGTAAAACGAATGACAAGATTTTTTTGTAAGACAAAGAAAAAATAATACTTAAATTATAAAATATGATAGTGATATAATAAATTAACTCGTGAAAAATCTATTAGTATGAATATAAAATAATACACATTTTTAATAAAATGTTAAACAAATGTCATGAGAAGATTTTTTGTAAGACAAAGAAAAAATAATAGTACTTAAATTTTAAAACATGATAGTGATATAATAAATTAACTCGTGAAAAATCTATTAGTATGATTATAAAATAATATACACATTTTTAATAAAAATGTTAATACTTTTATAAAAATAGAGAACTATTTAAAAAATAATAATGCTATAAGTCTCACATCATACAACTATTCTCGACTAGATGGTGTAACTACCATTAATGATTACAAAGTTTATATCCAATGGCTTAGATAAATTTTAAGAAACAAGATAAATGAATATTTATAAAGGAAACACTAATCATGGATCTTCTATGAATATTCACTTCTTTTACACTCATATAGACACTTGAATGAATTAAAGTGGTCGAGTGGCTCTCAAAAATGATTTTAAAAAAAATAGTAATAAAATTTCGTCTATAGTATATATATATAGTTATGGTCCATTTGTGAAATTGGACTAGGGCACGAGTTAAAGCTAAATTATGACTCTAAATAATTAAATTGAATTAATTAAAGAGGCCATCATCATGATTTATTGTCCCCTTCTTAAGGATTTTATATTATTGTTAGTTGCAAATTGGGGAATCAAATATAAGGGTACTAAAGTCTACTAACCTTTCATACAGCAATTGAAGAAAAGGAATGACGGTGTATTTGGGATTTGAAGTATAAAAATTCATTTTGATTTTTTTGGTGTCTCTGTATTTGAAATCCATTAATTATCAGGGTTCTTGAGAATTTAGCCGGCTAGAGTTTAAAATATATTTATTTCAAATACTTGAATTCCAAAATTTAATTTTATTCTAAATGCAATTGTTGTAAAAAGTTTTATTTTTATTTTAATTTGTTTATAAAAAGTTTTATATTTTAAAATAAAAATTACTAATATTTAAATATATTTTATTTCTAAAAATATCACTTTCAACTAATACACATAATTTTCTCTCACATTTTTTTATTTAAAAAAATACTATAAAAAAAAAGAGGAAGAAGACGAGACAGTGTACTGCTGTCCATTTCAACACCTTGAAAAATTCATACTCTTTCCGTCTCATAACAAGGTACACGTTTGCTGTTTGCATATGGACAATTCTAGGGTCTTTATTTGCTTTTTGAATGTAAATTAAGGAGTATTATTATTATAGATAAGGTGAGTAATTGTATTAGAGAGAAGTGGTGAGTCATATTGTACTTTCTTTATTAAATAGAAGAAATTGATGCATTTTAAGCTGATGTCATGAATAGTGAAACGCGTACCTTGTTATGGGACAGAGGGAGTATATAGTATTGAAAGACGAGTCGAAATTTTAATTGGAGCATATACAATTTATTACTCCATCCGTCCCACGTATTTTTACCCACTTTTCATTTTGGGTGTCACACGTATTTTTACCTATTCCATTTTTGACAAAAATACATAATATTTTATTACTTACTTTTTACACAACTTTAATTATTTTTTTTACACTTTATTCATCATTTCTTTTTAATTACTAATTTATCTCTACTTTCTCTTACATTATATATTAAAAAAATAAAACGTCTTAATCTCCGTGTCCGCACAAATGAGTAAAAATACCGGGACAGAGGGAGTAATTAATTGGAAAATAAATTGATATAGAAGATGATTAGTCAAATTATTAATTACGATGGGTAAACGAGATTACTCAATCTTTATCTTTAATAAAACCTCAAAAATCAAAATGACACGTATTTTTTTGAACGTAAGAAAATGACTATTTGACGTTAAAAGGAAAATACCAATCAATTCTTATTAAAAATAATGTTTTTTTTTCTTTCAAAATAAAGATAAAATAAAATACTCCTCAATTACGAAATGATTAAAATGACAATTATGAACATAAGAAAATAAATTACTCTTCAAACTCGAAATGATTAATACTCCTTATTTTGAAAAACAGAAGTGTTTTAAGATTTAAAGCAAGCTTATTAAAGTGTGGACTGGAGGATTACTACGTACAGTAGACGACAAAAAACATTTCCACAAACTGCGCTGTAATTGCCACGTGGCGCAATCCCGTGAACTCACTCCCCAGGTAAACCATCTTGGCCGCATATTTCCCACCACTTCCGCAGTGACAACACGCCACTCTCTCTCTCTCTTCCCTCTCGCTCCACAACAGAAGCAGATACAGCATCATCACCATCACGCTGCTTCCATTTCACCTTTCCTCCACTTCTCGTCCACCTTCCACCGCCACCACGCTCAACACTGCACCGTATTAGCTCCTCCACCACTGCCGCGCTGCTCTCTCTCTCTCTCTCTCATTGCTCGTTATTGTGTGGCTTTTCTGGTGTCCGTCACTGAAATTACGTAGGGAGAAAACATGACTGACATTACTGATGACATAGCGGAGGAGATATCATCTCAGGGATTTGAAGATGACTGCAGGTTACTTGGAAATCTACTCAATGATGTTCTTCAACGAGAAGTCGGCCCGCAGTTTATGGAAAAACTCGAAAGAACCAGAGTTCTCGCTCAGGTTTTCTCTATTCGCCGATTTTTCAGCTATAGTCGTATTTTGCATTCTGTTATATATATATCCTGCGTATTTTTTCTTAATTTCACCATTGTTTCTTAAGCTGTTTAGTTTATTCGTTTATTTTTAGTTAGATTGTTCTAATATTCCCTTCTGTTTTATATCCTTTGAATTGTTCTTATTCCAAATTTACTACGAGTCATCAACAGAAAATTAGGCTGTTGAGTTTACCTTACATGTTCATTGTCAATTTACATATGTTTAAATTTTACGGAACATGATTTGCTTCAATCATAGGTTTGTAAATAACTCCGACTTCTTCTTTGGTGAGAGTGTGTGTGTGCACACATCTACCGTATGCTGTTGATGTGGGCCGAGTGATCTGATATGTTAACTCTGTCTGATTTCATGATCAATTATGCTGTTAGTTTGGATAATCTTTGGATATTTGCATGTTGGTGCTGCCACGAATACTAATAACTGAAGTATGGGTGGTAGAGTGCATGTAACATGAGGATGGCGGGAATTGAGGACACAGCAGAGCTTCTTGAGCAGCAACTGGCTGCAGAGTTGTCCAAAATGACACTCGAGGAAGCACTAACACTTGCCCGAGCATTTAGTCATTATTTAAATCTTACAGGGATAGCAGAAACTCATCACAGGTATGTTGAATGGCTGTTCGTTTGTATATACGATTACATGTTGTTTGTTTTGCTTGGTGTATGAAGATACTGATGTGCAATAGCAGACTAAGACATAAAAAACAGTGTGTAGCAGACATCCTGTTTAGGCATATTAATTTACTCCACAATTCATGCTTCTATTAACATGGAAGTGATTAAGGCTCGAAATCTTTGTAAAGACTTTAATATTCTGAAATGATCAATCAATAGTGCGCATCCAACTTTGCAGAGTAACTAAGGCTCGAGGCGCTGCATATTTATCAAAATCCTGTGATGATACTTTGAATCAGCTTGTGCAGAGTGGTGTTTCTCCAGCTGAGCTTTATGATACTGTTTGCAAGCAGGTGCACCATTGTTGAGTTTATCAGGTTTCATTTATTTTCTTTGATTCCGTGAAGGAGTGTTGTCTATTTTTTACCACAGGAGGTTGAAATTGTCCTTACAGCGCATCCCACGCAAATAAATCGGCGAACTTTGCAGTACAAGCATATCAGAATTGCAGTATGCCCTTAGCACTTCAACAATTTATTTTATTTTTCTGTTGACAGGATATTTTAGTCGTGAATAAGATATTTAGCTTTTCCAATGTGTTGTTTGTGTTCGTGTTCTTTTGTAGCATCTTTTAGAGTATAATGATCGACCAGACCTTGGGCATGAAGATCGGGAGATGTTGATGGAAGATCTGGTAATTGCTTCACTAATGGGAAAATTCATAAAAGGATTGGTAGAGCCACATGAATTTCATATGCTAAATGATTCCTTTTGATATTATAGGTTAGAGAGCTTGCTTCAATATGGCAAACAGATGAGATCAGGCGACACAAACCTACCCCAGTTGATGAAGCTAGGGCCGGTAAAACTAATAGGTTAGGTTTTGTTGAGTTATCTGTGCCTTTTTTTAATTTTTTTTTACTAAAGATCACTTTTCTTTCAGGCCTAAATATTGTAGAACAATCACTTTGGCGTGCTATTCCTCATTACTTGCGTCGACTCAGCAATGCTCTAAAAAAGGTTCAATCTCGTATACTCTGCAAATCTTTTAGTAGTCTGTCGCCTAGTACCAATATTGGTTCAAACTCTTCAGCATACTGGAATGCCTCTACCTCTGACATGCACTCCTATTAAATTTGGATCCTGGATGGGAGGTGATAGAGATGGCAATCCTAATGTTACTGCAAAGGTGATTTCCTAGACTGAATTATGTTTTAGCTAATAGTTATTGTTAGGGATCATAGTGTTTTGTTCTTCATCATGTTGACAGTGGGATTTCATTTTGATGGTTTCAGGTTACAAGAGAAGTATCTCTTTTATCAAGGTGGATGGCTGTTGATCTCTACATGCGCGAAATTGATAGTCTCCGATTTGAACTCTCCATGAACCAATGCAATGCAAAGTTATCAAGATTGGCACATGAAATTTTAATTAAAGGTATGGCACACAGTTGTTCATGCTCTTCAACAATAGTTGATATTAATTTCTAGTTTAGTAATGCTACCTTCTACACTGTCTTTCAAAGAGAGCATTTGCATGCGAGTACTAACTGAGCAATATAATGATGAGAGTCCTCTTTTGGAAGGATTTTTTGACATTCAATGCATGTAGAAGATTTACAGTCTTTTACTTCTACGCACCCTTCATATTGATGTGTTTGGTCTGATGCAAATTGTGAATGCTACATGAACTTGTCACAAGTTGACTTGATACGGCTTTTTGAACAATTTAATTCTGGGAATTTCAATTTAATCAATTTCATTTTTGTCACTGTGGACCTCAGTAATATGTTTGACCCCCTCTGCAGTGATGGTTAGTTTTCCAGTGCAGTGAAGCAGTTCCTATTTTCCGTATACTTTTAGCTTTGGAGATAGTTGTAAAGTGGCTGCGATTGCACATTGAAGTTTGTCTGATTTGTCAATTGCTCTGTGCTTGTTGTCTTGGCATATCTGATTCTGTCCTATATGGCAACAGATGAACATTTCATCTAATTGGACAATATATTAGATGGCAACTAGTAGGCTATAGATACAATTTCCATTTCTCCCAATTATGATGAATGGTCATGTTGTTGAGCTATTATGTTTGAGAATATATTGGACAGTTAGCTGAAGCACCAGTGAGCTAGTACTAACTCTTTATGGCTCAAAATCTTCAGAAAATACAGAAGAGGCTTGGCATGATAGTTGGAGTCAGCAATCAAATTTGGGTCAGTTCAAGAACCACAGCTATCATGCTCCACCCCTTCCAATGCAGCTACCGGCTGGAGCTGACCTTCCCTCTTGTGCAGGTAAACATCTTCACTTTGACAGTTAAAATAGTTATATTGGTCAAGTCCAAATCTGTCTTAAAATTCCACTCCAAATCGAGCTTGGTCTTTTATGCTTTACTGTAGCGGTGCTTTTGGCATACTCATCCAAATATATATTGGTGTATATACTACAAATTTACTTAAGAATTTTCTAGTGAAGCTGCAAATACTATTCTCATATCTTTTAGGATTTAATGTCGACTGATGATTTGGTATTGCCTGTGTTTTATGGCCCATATATATCACACTCCCGGTGTTTAAGTTTTATGAATTCATAGTTCCTCATAACTTTTGTTCATAATATTATGCTTGGCTGTAAGACTACTTAATTTTATCAATTTTGTTTTCTTTTCTACTGGAATTCCTTCTTAATAGTGCTAAAGCTTCCTTAGGTGCTGCTACGTTTATGTCAAATTTCCCCTCAATTTGCCTTTTTCTATTTTCCTTAGCCTGGGTCTCATTGTTTTTGGGTTCTGTTTTTCATAGCATCATGCTGCCTGCGGGTTATGTGTATTTTGTCACAGTACGTGGCTATGGCATCTTTTATTGTAAGACAGATGTGATTTGAGATGCAAACCTTAATTTCACACACTTTCTTTTTTGTGTACTTCCTGGTAGAACACAATGACGTGGAGACTCACTATCCTCGACTGGATGTTCCTGGGTCAGACTTCATGCCAATGAATCGTCAGGTAAACTAAATTCAGGAAACTGTTTTTGCTTGCTCTGCTTTCAGAACACCAATATTTTTTCCCACTCGTTTACATTCCTTATGCCACATAATTTTTGCTCTTTACCATACAGGGTAGCGACGATTCTTTGACGTTCAAAGAATCTTTAGGTGACACTAATAAACTTTCAATTAAAACACACGGCAACGGCACTGCTATTAATTCAGGAGCTATTCAGCAAGCTTTGACACCAAGATCATCATCTCTGAGCTCAAGTCAACTACTTCAAAGGAAGCAATTTGCCGACTCTCAGATAGGGAGGAACAGTTTTCAAAAGCTTCTGGAACCAAGTTCTTCCCAGTTGCCTGGAATAGCTCCTTACAGAGTTGTACTGGGGGATGTGAAAGAAAAGGTGCTTCTCTAGTTCCAAACTTCTGAAACAAATAAGATTTGTCTGATTATAACTAGTCGATCATCATTCACAATTGATCTCTAACCTGAAAGTTAAAGAAAGGTTGAAGAGGAAAGTCACTTTTATCAACAAAAATGCCTCATAACCACATCATATGTTAGATGAATCACCGCTGGTAATGCTGTGCTACCTGTTTATTTAAGACGATGTCAAGTTCAATACTAACATATTCTAATTTTTGGGGATAGATTAGGCAGTCTTATTGTGGTACAAACTTTCATTAGTCCTTCCTTATGCTGTGTGGTACAAACACTTGTGATTCCTTTCTTGTAATTCTAATTTTTACATCTTATAAATCTCTCTTTTTTTTTTTCTTCTCTAAATCCAGCTTGCAAAGACACGTAAAAGGCTGGAACTTCTTCTTGAGGACCTTCCTTGTGAATATGATTCTTGGGATTATTATGAAACTTCAGAGCAACTTCTGGAACCTCTATTACTGTGCTACGACTCACTGGTATCTTTATATTATACCTCTGAAAATCTTATTAACTAATTCAGATAGTTTATTTTTGCATTTGCTTATGTTCATGTACTGAACAATTGTAATATCTTAGCAATCTTCTGGGTCTGGGATTTTAGCCGATGGCCGGCTTTCTGACCTGATCAGGCGTGTTGCTACATTTGGGATGGTGCTAATGAAGCTTGACCTTCGTCAGGTGTTTCCTTATTTCTGTTCCAAAGTATTATTATTTTTGCTGCTACTGGTGCTAATTGTCTTGCTCTATGTACCAGGAATCTGGTAGACATTCAGAAACACTGGATGCAATAACCACATATCTTGATATGGGTACCTATAGTGAGTGGGATGAAGAAAAGAAACTTGAATTCCTGACTAGGGAGTTGAAAGGGAAGCGGCCCCTGATACCTCCAACTATAGAGGTATTTACTTGACTATGAATTTTTAAGCATTGATCAGTGATTCAGTATAATCTATATTCCGTTTGAGAGCTACAGTTGCAGCTACTCCTTTCAACTTTAAAGGTTGTTTCTGTTAGTTGTTTATCATTGTTTAAGCAGATCATAAAGCCAAAATCAATTGCCGTGTGTAAAATCTTAAAATTGTGTGTAGGTTATTATTGACGCGTCTTACTTTTATCTTTCTTTATAGGTTACCCCTGATGTTAGAGAAGTATTAGACACCTTCAGAGTAGCTGCTGAACTGGGAAGTGATTCACTTGGAGCTTATGTGATTTCAATGGCATCCAATGTATGACTTTAAATTTATAATTCAAGATGGCCCTATTGCTACAACAATAAAATTCTGCTACAGTCTTCTGTCAACATTAATTCTCCTCCTTTAATTCAGTACGTAATTAGCATTTTGCCCGTATAAATTGGCAGGCTAGTGATGTGCTTGCAGTAGAGCTCATGCAGAAGGATGCCCGCCTTGCTGTTGGTGGAGAGCTAGGCAGACCATGTCCTGGTGGCACGTAAGATTCGTTCACTTCTTCTGAACATGAACTTAGACCAATGTCGTTTGTTTTGCTATGTTGTTTATAGTTTAGATCCTAACTATGATTTTATATACTAGACAGAGACTTGAATAGGTTAGTCTGATACTCTGATCTTAACTTATATACTGTAGAGCAACTGGTTTATTTTATCTGATGCCTATGTGAGAAAAATGTGCGAATAGACTTACAGAGTATGGTACAATGTAGCTACTTTACTATTATTAATTTAACTTCTTTATGCCAAGACATTTTATTATCCTCGGAAACACTGTCCTCTTTACAAATAGTAATCAGCATTACAATTGGAACAACATTAAAAAATTTCCAAATGTGGAAGTATATTTTATAAAATCTTAACTGAGATTTTGAAGAAAACAAATTAAATTTCGAAGAAAATACAACAACGAATATGTTTGCTCTAATACGTGTTAATGTATTCTGGAGGATTCTCAAAGATTTAGGACAAGGAGAAACAAAATATTAATGGTGAGAAATATGATATGTTTTCTCCAGCTCTTTATAACATATTGTACAAGTTTAAGCTCTCGCAAAAATAATATTGAAATCCCTGTAACAGGCTTCGAGTTGTTCCACTATTTGAAACCGTGAAGGACTTGAGAAACGCTGGTTCAGTCATCAAAAAGTTACTATCAATTGATTGGTATCATGATCATGTCATAAAGAACCATAATGGACACCAGGAGGTATGCAACTAAGATTATTCTCTATCTAGGCTCATGAGCGATCTGGCGTAACCATGTATTACACAGGTAATGGTTGGATATTCTGACTCGGGCAAAGATGCGGGACGTTTTACTGCTGCATGGGAGCTTTATAAAGCTCAAGAAGATGTTGTAGCTGCCTGCAATGAATATGGCATAAAGATTACTCTGTTCCATGGGCGTGGAGGCAGCATCGGACGTGGTGGTGGCCCTACATATCTTGCAATTCAATCCCAACCTCCTGGTTCTGTTATGGTGAGATCCTGTTTTATTTCACTTTGTCTTGATTTGATTTTCCATCTGGTATTATTTTATTAATAAGATTTTACGATATCCGATATCTACTCTACATGGAAGTGTGAAAGTGCATATAAGTTGGTTCAATTCTTTACATTCAACCATGATTTTGGACGACAGCAGTTGATTTCATGACTTGGCAGGGTACTCTAAGATCAACAGAACAAGGAGAAATGGTGCAGGCTAAGTTTGGATTACCACAAATGGCTGTTCGGCAGTTAGAAATCTACACGACAGCTGTGCTTCTTGCTACCTTACGACCACCACATCCACCCAAGGAAGTTAAATGGCGTAATCTCATGGATGAAATTTCTAAAATCAGCTGTACTACTTATAGGAACACCGTATATGAAAATCCAGAATTCCTTGCTTACTTCCATGAGGCCACACCTCAAGCTGAGCTAGGTGGTCTCAACATTGGAAGCCGTCCAACACGAAGAAAGGCTTCAGCTGGAATCGGACACCTCAGGGCAATTCCATGGGTATTTGCTTGGACTCAGACAAGATTCGTTCTTCCTGCTTGGCTCGGAGTGGGTGCAGGCTTGAAAGGTATCTGTGAAAACGGACACACTGATGATTTACGAGCTATGTACAAAGAGTGGCCATTCTTCCAATCCACAATTGATCTGATAGAAATGGTTCTGGGGAAAGCAGATATACCTATAGCCAAGCATTATGATGAAGTTTTAGTGTCTGAGAGCAGAAGAGAGCTCGGGGCGGAGCTAAGGAGGGAGCTTTTAACAGCAGATAAGTATGTTCTGCTGATCACTGGACATGAGAAGCTTTCAGACAACAATAGAAGCCTGAGGAAGCTGATTGAGAGTAGGCTTCCCTATCTGAATCCGATGAACATGCTGCAGGTGGAAATACTGAAAAGGTTAAGGCGGGACGATGATAACAACAAACTCCGAGATGCCCTTCTTATAACAATAAACGGGATTGCAGCTGGGATGAGAAACACTGGTTGAACATCATTTGTTTCCATCGATGTACCCTGAAGTACAACTTTTCAATCTAAATATGTACTTAAATCACTTGTGAAATTGCTATCTTCCTCCTTTTTACATGTTATTCCTTTAGGTATCCTTGGTACCATCTTTAGCAGTGATGCACCACTTTGCAGATGCAAAAAC
The DNA here is from genome assembly GCA_023678885.1 of Pogostemon cablin. Lineage (NCBI taxonomy): Eukaryota > Viridiplantae > Streptophyta > Magnoliopsida > Lamiales > Lamiaceae > Pogostemon > Pogostemon cablin. The sequence continues at coordinate 23,177,810 of CM043006.1, forward strand.
ACTTCTTGATGGTATATATCTAATGATTTTAAACCAAAAATCTCACCATCTTTTAAACTCTATAATTAGCCATATGTTTTATTTTAATGCATCAAAGTAGGACTCTAATTACTCAGATATATGAACAAGTTGATATTGGCATAATCCTGCTCAATTCAGGATATGCTGTATTAACTGATGTTAATCTGAAACCTCTTAATATTGTATTCTTGATATGTTCCTTGTAAATCTGTTTCCATAGGACTTTATGCTCAAATAATGTTGCATTGTTCGGATTCTAAGCATCCGATGCAGCATCTCAGGAAAATAGCCCATCACTTAATATTCCAATTCCTTGGATGGCGATTCGCAAGTAGCAAAGATGCCACTCCATCCACATACTTAGGAAACTTAAATTATAAATACATTCACAATGAGGGGGGTTTAAATCCTAGATCAACAAGGTAGGAAGGAACTCAAGAAAATATGGCCTCACTCAAGATTGAGAAACCTGCTGGATCTCAATCAACTGGCACAGGTACAACCAAGAAAGAGCCTGCCAAAGCTCCAGTTGCCAAGCCAAGCCCTTCCAAGGGCGAGCAGAAGCCTCGTGAGCCAAAGAAGAAGGTAACTTTTAATCAATTTATACATGCATAATATGAACATATACATATAATAGTGGGCGAAACAAAGATGTTCTTGTTTTTCCAATTTACCTGATCAAATTTTCCTTTATCTCTAGGCATCAGGTACCAAGCCAAGAGGAAAGAAATGAGAAGGAGAAAGATTATGTATGCGTGCAAAATCCATTAATAGCAGCCCACATATGCGTGCTTTTAAGTTTAATGTTGTATGGCTTGTCATAATGTAACCTTTCTTCCTGTCTTGGCTTAATAAAATAAAAGCTGCCTTCTGCCAAATAGTAACCATATCAACTTTCAGAGAATATTTCTTTCACATTGAATACATCAAAGGGGCATGTCTATGTTTAATGTTAGAAAGTTACCATAGGTTTACAACTGACTGCACTAATCTTGCAGTGCTGCTCTACTCAGCTGATATACACTGTTCTGATTGAAAATCCAATAAGTATTCTACACGTGGTTCTTTAAAATGTTACATAGTATTCAACGGCATACGCTAATATGCCGAAAAAATATGTTAGTTCACACACAAGAATGCGCATTTTGAAGTCCCTCATTGGAATTCAATGAAAAAAATGAGGGTCAGAAGGGGCAGACACTACAGGCCAATTTCAACATAAATTCAGGTACAAGGCGCTTTCTCGAAGGCGCTGAAGAATCCCTAGCCAGAGCTTCAGAGTCTCCAGCATGAATCATAGCAATCAAATCTTCTAACATACGATCCCTACCACCTCTCATCGGATCCTGCATTATGTGCAGATGATGAAATCGAAGATAAACAAGTACTGTTACCCAAAAGAAGGAACGGAAAATTCACAAGCATAACTTTATAGCAATGAAGTGATCATGTTTAACAAGTACTTATGAAACAGATACAGAATGAAATCTTGAATCTTGGTTAGTCTGATACCTGAAGGAACAGATCTGTGTGTGTCTTTCCTTCATAAAGAATTGACTCAGCTTGAACTCCCAAGCTTCGAAGAGTCTCAGCAAAACTTCTACTGTAAGTATGAAATACAATGATATTTCGGCTATATTTAGAGCAACATATGCAATCCAGACAATAAACAAGATGGTGTGATATAGAAATTATCAAATCGATTTCACACCTGGAATCGGAGGGAACAGTAAAGAAACCGCAGTCCTATAGTTTGGATCTTGCACCTTAACTTCAGGCGAATATTGTCTTAAAGATTCCTCCCCCTCCATTATGCTGGGAATATGAGATAAACCATCATTACAATAATATAGGAGGTTATACAGAGGCAATGCCCATGCAACAAACTGGCAAGTTCTATACCTCAGGAAAATAGACCGGTATAAACCTCGACGATGAAAGTGATCCACCAGGTTGAACAAATTGTACCTGTCCATGAACATTTCAATAACATATTTCATATTAATATCGATACAAATGACACTGATTAAGAGAGGAAAAAAAACAAAAAAAGAGTGAGTCGAATATTTTTTTGTGAAAAAGCAAGGTTGGTAGCATTAAACTTCAATTCCACAATACATTGAAGCACATATCATTTTCCATGCCTATACATTTGACCATCAAATATTCATTGAATACTCTAAGCGATGATTCAAAAGAATTATATGAAAGTTTCGAGCAATTATTACAGTTTAAATGTCCCACCCTCCAGATAGACCAAAATAAGCTTTGATTTGAGAAACACTCCAAGAAGTTTTTTCACCACTAGCCTCTTTGATTGCCTGATCTAGTAGAGCACAAGCAGCAATATGTGCACCAGCTGATTGTCCCATAAGATATACCCTATTGAATCAACAAAAAAAACAAGGAATATGTTCTCATTAGACAGACAACTCGCAGTATAAGAATATTGCAATATAAATATATGAAAATGTATACCTGCTTGGATCCCCTCCATACTCAGCGATGTTATTGCACACAAATGAGATGCCTTGAGAAGCATCTTTGATCATATCACTAATAGTTGCCTGAGGAAAGTTCCTGAGAGCAGACTGTCAATCATATTGAATACGTATTTATTGGTTTATGGCAATGAAATGTACAGTTTATTGCATCTCCATCAACTTCAACAAGAAGAAACAATTATGGAAGCAGTTAGTGAACTCTGAATAATTATGAATATTCTTTCATCTTTAGATTGTGAAAGACAAGTTTCAGTGATTTTTAAATGCATTCAGTTTTAGGTGGCTCCCTCCCAAAGGTCATCTATAACATGTGAAAGCAACTCTGAATATGTAAATATAAACAAATACAAGTTCCAGAACACTGAACCTGAAGGAATCTATGAAAAATGTAACAAGCTGATGTTACCTGTAATCTATGCAAGCTACGATAACATCTCTTTCTGATAATTCTTGTCCTAGAAGAGAACCACATGCTTTATAACTGTATCAGCAAAAGTCCTTGTCAGATTTTGCAATGATGTGTGTATGAATATGCTTAGCTAATGAAGAAATCCTTCTTCATAATACATGAAAAAAGCTCCATAATACATATTCATAATATAAAAGATCATAATTACTCATAAGGGTCATAGGAAAGATCTCCAAAAATGGTTTACATAGGCATTAATTCAATAAGTGAGCCTCCAAAATTTTATCATTATCTATCTTGCTATCACTCTGTCCAGTCTCTGTTCAATTCAGTCATCACATATTAATGAAATGGCCTTGATTATTTGAAAAGTTCAATTAACAGCATGATTAATCTGTAGGGATGGCAGCAGGGTGGTGCGGGCGGGCGCATAGTTGCATACAAGATCCTGCCCTGTTTTTCTGGCCTGTGTAGAGGAGGGTCCACCTCAATTTGCTCCGATTTAAGACTTTTAACAAAATTTTACATATAAATATTATATTATTGACTATATTTTTATTTATTTATTTAATAGTAATACACGCCTGAGAATATATATATATATATATATATATATATATATATATATATATAATATATATCAATTAAAAAACAAAAGAATATCACCTTAAAAATTATTCAAACCTTTTATACTTAATAAGAATTTACTTTTATATCACTGAAAATAATATTCACTTAAATTAAAAAATTAACTTTTGATTAATTAAAATTTTATTACATAAAAATTTCTATTGCATTATGTATTTATAAATTCAAAATTCATTAGTTATTGTATAATATTTTAATATGGGACAAATAATTTACGAAATATACAAATAAAAATTTAAGGATTAATTATAACACGAAAAAATGAGAAAGTGGAATAATTTCAAAAGCATTATATATAATTAAGTACTACTACAATATATGTTATAAAAATAAAAAGATGTAAATCCATACCCAATAATGCAGGCTCCACCTGTTATAAATGCAACAACTGGCTTTGATCTCTCGCTATTTTTAGGCAAATACAAATCAAGCCTGTACCAGAAATTCTTGGTCATGTAAAGAAAATCAATGAAAAGAAACTGCAAGCGACTAAATTATACATTCAACAAGATTAAAGTTCAATTAAATTAAGTATTATGTGTAAAAGAAACTTAGTAAAACCTCACCTATTTCGTGGAAGGTCTCCATAAACTACACCTCTCCGGGCATGATTGGAGAAGAAATAATAGTATCCAACTGCAATATAGTAATGAAATACCTCAGGAAATATTTAACCAATGGGGAGGAAAGAATGAAAAATTGTAAGTTCGATACTTATGGAATATATGATTAGCATTAAATGAATCATCGAAACAGAGTATATGTGATAGAAGATAATATCCTAATCAAATATTCTTGTAACTCCTGTATATAATTTTCATTTATTTCCATTCATATCATTGACGTAATTTATGCAGTAGATATGCAGTAGATATAGCTCAACTGTATTATAAATGTTGTTGTAATTGTAAATTAGAAGATATATTCCAATTACATTCTCTTATGGTATCAAAGCCTTCGATCCTGATTATCTTTTCCTTATTCTTCTTCAATCTTTTCCTTATACTTCTTCAATGGCTTCCACCGATCCAGTGGCCATTACCACTCAACTCAACACAGTCATTGATCAAACCCATTCCACCACCTCCCCTCAACTGCTCAACATCTCTCACCAAAACATTATGAAACTAACTCCTACCAATTATTTGGCCTGGAAACTACAAATTGAGGCACTCTTAATTGGATATGATCTCTACAAATATGTAGATGGCTCTCATCCATGTCCCTCTCCTAAAATACGCAATGACACAGAAGAGGTTCCAAATCCTGACTTTCAACCTTGGATCCGGCAAGATAAACTTCTTTTCGGCGCTCTCATCGGATCGATATCTGCCCCTCTTATCCCGTTAATCCAACAAGCCACCACATCTCGAGCAGCATGGCTAATTCTTGCCGACACCTATGCTCGACCCTCTCGTGGCCATATTAAACAAATCAAAGATCAGCTCAAACGATCCACAAAAGGCTCCCAATCGATCTCTGATTTTATGCAGTTTGTCAAAAGTCGTGCTGATGAACTTGCAGCACTTGGAAAACCACTTGATCATGAAGATCTCATTGAAACAATTCTTGCCGGACTTGGTGATGATTATCGTCACATTGTTGACATTGTTGAGGGACGTGACACCCCCATTTCCTTTGATGAGCTCCATGAGAAATTAATCAATCGTGAACTTGTCTTGCAGCAATCACAATCTCTTTCTTTCTCCTTTCCAGCAACCGCGAACACGGCTTCCACTCGCAACTCTGGAAATTTTCGCTCTTATCAACAAAGCAACCGATCCAATCTGCGTCCCCAACAATCTTCATCTGTTGGGCGTACTCCACGCCCATATTTGGGCAAATGTCAAGGTTGTCGTGAACTTGGTCATACCGCATCCAATTGTCCGAGATTCAAACTTGTACCTGCAACCAACATGTCTCAGGCACCTACCACTCGTCCTCCGTGGCCTCCAACGGCTCATGTGGCCACGTCAGGCAATGTCAATCCACCTGCATGGCTTCTAGATAGTGGAGCATCTCATCATGTTACAACAGATCTGAACAATCTTTCACTCCATACTCCATATGATGGACCAGATGACATTGTGATTGGTGATGGTACGGGGTTACACATCTCCAAAATTGGTTCTGCCTCCATTCCCTCTCATTCTCGCAATTTCCGTCTCAATAATGTTCTATTTGTTCCTGACATGCATCGTAACTTGATTTCTATTTCTCAGTTTTGCAAAACTAATCAAACTTCTATTGAATTCTTACCATCGTCTTTTCATGTGAAGGATCTACTGACAGGAGCGAGACTTCTGGAAGGAAAGTCTAAAGATGGAGTATATGAATGGCCAGAACTACTCCCCACCCCTCCATCTGCTCTCACCAGTATAAAAATTCCCACTATCAACTGACACCACCGTCTTGGTCACCCATCTGAAGCCATTCAACGCCACATCCTTTCCACATATCACTTAAAGTCAGTTTCCCTTGCATCTTCGTCAAGTCATTGTAATGCTTGTTTCTGCAATAAAAGCCATAAACTACCATTTTCTAAATCCACAATTGTTTCCACGTCTCCTCTCCAAGTTATATTTTCTGATGTCTGGACTGCATCATTACACTCGATTGATGGATACAAATATTATGTGATTTTTGTCGATCATTATACTCATTATATTTGGCTCTATCCAATCAAGAAGAAATCTGATGTAGCTCAAGTCTTTCCACGTTTTAAATCACTTGTCGAAAATTTTTTCAAAACAAGAATTGTGACACTCTATACTGACAATGGTGGTGAATATATGGCTTTAACCAATTTCTTATCTACCAATGGCATAACACACCTCACCTCTCCACCTCACACTCCCGAACATAATGGATTTTCTGAACGTAGGCATCGCCACATAGTTGAAACTGGCCTTTCACTCCTCACAAATGCATCTATTCCACTCATCTTTTGGCCACATGCATTCCTAACCGCTGTTTATCTCATCAATCGCCTCCCTTCACCAACTTTAAACATGTCATCACCTTACCTAAAATTATTCAAGTCACCACCCAACTACAACAAACTGCGTACTTTCGGTTGTCTATGTTATCCTTGGCTACGTCCGTACTCTCAACACAAACTTGATCTTAAATCCACTCCTTGTATTTTCCTTGGATACTCTCTCACTCAAAGTGCATACATATGCTACGACCCGACTTCACAGAAATCATATGTCTCAAGGCATGTTCGCTTTGTTGAGAGTAACTATCCCATGTCTCATCTTCTAAAACAGTTTGATCGTCCTAGTGAATCAAGTACCACAACATGGCTCCCCCAACACCTTCTCATATCTGCATCATCTACTCCATCTCCGACTACTTCCGAGACTCCTCTTTCAGGAAATCCAGCACGCAACCCGCCCCAGGTAACTCTTCTATCCCAACCCGCTTCACCATCTGCATCACACTCTCCACCACATCATTCCCCTCCCAATTCTCAATTGGCTGATGCAAACTCTCCATCACATAATTCCCCTCACACTTCACCATTGGCCAATGACTCTGCACCTATTCCCCATCCACATGCCGCTCGTACTTCCCCGATCGTCACCCGTTCCCGAAATAATATTTTCAAACCAAATCCCAAAATATCACTCTCTGCAGAACTCACACACCTACTAGAACCAACTTGTGTTTCACAAGCCATAAAAGATAGCAATTGGAGAAAAGCAATGTCCGTTGAATTTGATGCTTTAATATGCAATGGAACCTGGGAACTTGTACCTTCAACTAACGTTCCAAACATAGTTGGTTGCAAGTGGATTTTCAAAATTAAACGACATCCTAATGGTTCTATTGATAGGTACAAAGCTCGCCTTGTTGCTAAAGGTTTCCATCAACGTCCTGGAGTTGATTATCACGAGACATTCAGTCCGGTAGTGAAGCCGGTCACTGTTCGTCTCATACTCTCTCTAGCAATCAGTGGTGGTTGGCAGTTACGCCAACTCGATGTTAATAATGCATTCCTTCAAGGGTCCCTTCCAGATGATGTATACATGGCCCAACCTCCTGGTTTCATTGACCCGGATCGTCCCAATCATATTTGCAAGCTTCGAAAAGCTATTTATGGTCTCAAACAGGCATCACGAGCCTGGTATACAGAGCTTCGCCAATTTCTTGTCGCCTCTGACTTCATCAACTCCACGGCTGATACATCATTGTTTATCTACAACAATGGAGGTATTATTGTTATTATTTTAGTATACGTTGATGACATTATTGTCACAGGAAATCAGAGAGATTATGTTCATGGTTTCATCAACACATTGGCCCAACGATTTTCACTCAAAGACCTTGGTGATCTTCACTATTTTTTGGGTGTTGAGGTGGTGCCTTGCCCACAAGGACTTATTCTATCTCAGAGACGCTACATTGCTGATCTATTGGCTCGCACAAAGATGGTAGATGCTCGTCCTGTTTCTACCCCGTTAGCCAACTCGCCTCCTTTAACTTTGCATTCCGGGACAGCTTTATCAGATCCTTCTGAGTTCCGCATGGTCGTAGGGAGTCTCCAGTATTTATCCCTTACTCGGCCCGATATTGCATACGCAGTCAATAAGCTCTCCCAGTTCATGCATCGCCCTACTACAGATCACTGGAATGCAACCAAGAGACTTCTTCGATACTTATGTGGTACTATCCACTATGGTGTCACATTTCATCGTGATTCGCCAGCAACTTTACATGCTTATTCGGATGCCGATTGGGCTGGGAACAAAGATGACTATACCTCTACTAGTGCATACATTGTTTATTTGGGACGCAATCCAATCTCCTGGAGCTCGAAAAAGCAGAACACTGTTGCGCGATCATCTACGGAGGCTGAATATAGATCAGTAGCCTCCACGGCGGCTGAGTTATGCTGGATCAAGTCTCTCTTCAGTGAACTTGGCACTAAAATTTCACACACACCTGTCATTTATTGTGATAATGTGGGCGCAACAAATCTCTGCTCAAATCCAGTTTTCCATTCAAGGATGAAACATGTAGCTCTAGATTTTCATTTCATCCGACAATTGGTTCAAGATGGGATTCTTCGTGTAACTCATGTCTCTTCTATTGATCAACTTGCAGATGCTCTCACCAAACCCTTGTCTCGAGCACGGTTTCAAAGTTTATTGATCAAGATAGGGATCTCCTCACGTAGCTCCATCTTGCGGGGGCATGATAGAAGATAATATCCTAATCAAATATTCTTGTAACTCCTGTATATAATTTTCATTTATTTCCATTCATTTCATTGACGTAATTTATGCAGTAGATATGCAGTAGATATAGCTCAACTGTATTATAAATGTTGTTGTAATTGTAAATTAGAAGATATATTCCAATTACATTCTCTTAATATGTACATGAGCAAACCTTGAAGAAAACCGGGAAAAAGAAGGCAAGAATAACAGCCAAGGGCAAGAAATCTGGTGATAAACCTGAAACCTGCCCTGAAAAAGATAAGAGCTTAGAAGTCTTTACTCTTTAGAATGCAATTCAAACAATAATGAGTGCTTGAGAGACAGAGCACCATTTCATGGTTATTTTGTTACGAACAAATAGGATCCAACACAAAATTATTTCAGAAAAAAGTATCAGAAGAAAATAGTTTTCTTCTGAAACGTGTCTTTCTTGAATCTTGAAAATAATTTTCTTCTAAAACTTGCCTTTCTTGAATCTTGAAAAAGAATTTCTTCTGAAACGTCTCTTTCTTGAATCTTGAATCAGAATTCAGAAATAAGCTCCATCTTAAATTAATTCGTTCTTTCTTGAATTACATTATTCTAATCCAACAATGGAATGCTCAAATCCATAAACCTGAATCAAATCAAGACATCTTCTCAAATAATTACTACTACTCTTATAAATTTGAAACTCCGGGTCACAATAGAAAGAGGGAGATTTTTATATTACCCAAAATAGCGCAACAACTTAAAGCCGAACCGATTATTCAAATGAGAATCAGAGACGGGTCCCTCCATGTCCTGCCGTAAAGACTGCCGTCCACCAGCAGTTAGAGTCAAGAGGGAGTTATCACTGGCCACGCGACGCCGCCTCTTCTGCTGATACTAATTTGAATTGACGGCAACCTCCGTGTAACTCGAAGCTCTTGGAAGAATGGGCTTCGATTCGTACTTCGTGTCCTCCTCCAAAGATGGAGGCATTAAAATTCTTGCCACAGCTCCGCCCAGATCATCTTCTGGTCTGATCAACACTGAGGCTGACGCCGCCGCAGTCCCGATCATCGGAAGAGATGAGGATGATGGTGGTCTGGGATTGGATACAGGGAGTATGTGCGGCTTCATTTTTGTACGTATATGTTGCAGACGAGTAAGATTCCAGATTTCCAGTGGGAGTTGCGAGTAGATTGTGAGAGTGTGATTAATTTAACGATTGATTCAGATAATCTGACAGAGAGAATGATGGATGAAGAGCAAATGAAGAAATCAGTGTGGAAGAATTTTTGATGAATTGTCCAATAGGGTACTTAGTTTAACAGTTAAATGCCATTGGGAACACGTGTCGTGTTCCGATTAGCTAGTTATTGCATAGTGGATTGTCCCGTTGTGGAGTATTTATAATTTCACTATCTGGGTGGGCCATTGGATTCGATAAATTTTTCTTATTTTTAAGATTATTATTAATTAATATAGTATTAAATTAAATTGTAGTACTAGGTTGCATTTAAGGGTAACCAATTTTTCATTTTAAATAACTGTCGTTTTCATTTTTAAAAATTAAATCATTTAATATTCAATTAATTTTCTTTTCGTATTTAGATAAATGTATATGTTATTCATCCCCACCATTTTGAATAAACTACATATTTTACTATCAATCAATTAAAATGTGTTATTTTTTACCAAAATTTATTTTATGGACAAAAATGCCCATATTTTGAAATTTAAAAATTGACCCCACAACCGACATATCAATTGTCGGTCAGCTTGTCGGTGGGGGACTGGCACCCACCAATACTCGGACCAACCGACGTATATTGGTGGTGGATCGATTGATGTCGGTCGGCAAGTCGGTAGGGGACCGATAACCACTGACACTCGGACAACTAATGTCGATCAGTTCACTAGTGGAGGACTGACGTATCTCAGTCGGATTATCGATAGAGAACTTCAATTTATATCTTTGTTTTAAGTTTGTACTTCGAAACATTCTTTCTTCTTTTAATGGTTACTCTATCATTGTTAGGGTTGCCCAAATAATGAGCCCAAGGAAATGATAATTAAAGAAGCCCAAGTCTTATTATCCGATCAATTAAGTTGATTAATTTCTTGGGCCATCAACAAATAATAAGACTTGGGCTTCTTTAATTATCATTTTCTTGGGCTAACTATTTGGGGCAAGCCCAACAAACTCCCCATCCTCAAATTGTTGGCTGCATCATCACACTTATCTCGAGCACATGCCGACGAACTCGGCACACATTAATACTTCTCGCGGGCAACTACTTTAATCATCATATCCGCGGAACTTTTGTCGATGTGAATTTTCTCCAAATTCAAAAGCTGTTTCTCTAGCACCATTATGAACCAATGATACCTCATCCTCTGTTCTTTTCTGCTCACATGGGTAGTTCTCTCATAACCACGACCCTCCATGGTTACTGCCTAACCGTGGCTCTGATACCACTGTTGTGGAATGAGGGATCCTTATCCAAACTAGGACAGACAATACACAATGATATATTCGGCACAGCAGAAACACAATAAATCCCAATAATATCAATGCAGTAATCCTTCCACTCAAATACCACAATAGGCAATAAACCAAATAAATGTAGAAAATTAACAGAATTAACACCAACAATTTTAACGTGGAAAAACCCTTCAACATGAGGATAAAAACCACGGGACCTCTCATCCAGGAACAATTCACTAATGCACAATAAAGTACACAGTTCAAACTCCCTATCACAAGTAGGGGAATACAACTTCATATCACAAGTAGGGGAATATCATCCCTATCACAAGGTAGAGGAATACCAATATCTCTATATCACAAGTAGAGGAATATCATCTCTATCACAAGTAGATGAATAACAATAACAATAGGAGAAGATAATATTAATCTAGCACAAAGAAAATACGTATCACCCGATTCTCGTTGTGCCTCCCGGAGATGTCTCCGATCAATCTGTCAAAGATGTCATCACAAGCTCCCACTCGAAATTCGAAGTGAACGGTGAGGAAACAGATCCCCAAATTAGGTTGCTTCTCACACACACTTCTCATTCTCTCTCCCTGTTTTCTCACGCAAATCACCCTGTTTGCGCTGACCCGCTGATCACACTGTCAGCTCTTGCAGACGAATTCACACCACTCTCTCCGGTGATGTCTTATCCACTAAGAAAGAATTTCATGGTGTTGCTCTCCCTTGCTAAAAGGATCTCCGCAACCCATCTTGGAGGCGACAGAGGATCAGTACGGCTCACGCCAATCTCGTAGTTAGCGGCATCTCCAAATTTCCCCCAACATCAATTAACCCCCAACGAGGGCAATTGAATTCTCCACGCCCGCAGCACACCCCTATATTGTCTGCTTCTGCTCTGGTTCAGTGTGTTACTCACGCCACCACCAGCAAAATCTATTTCAATTTATTAACCCATCAAATTGTGGTATCAGAGCCAGACCCCAAACTTAATCGGAGCGGCGCGAGAGATACGACACGGTTGTTTGCAGACCAGTGTGCGTCTCAAACTGATGTCTAGCCATAGAGGACTTTGTTCGAGGGGGAAAAATGCGGCGCGATTGGTGGTGGACCGGCACGCATCTCAAACTGATGTCTAGCCACGAGGACTTTGTTTGAGGGGAAATGCGGCGCAGTTGGTGGGATGTTCTCGCCTCAAATTGATGGTCTAGCCATGAGGCCTTTTGGGTATGAGCCCAGAGAGTAAATTCGTAAGCGGACAATATCATGCTAGTAGATTGAGTGAGTCCGACTTCGCTGGGGGGATAAACCCAACAATCATTGGTCTTGCAGGTTGCTACTGCGCATCATGGTAATTGTAAAGCTGTTCTTGAGGGTTAAAGGACATATGGGAAGCTCTGAACCAAATAAGTGCTATTTATATTAATGTATATGTGTAATTGCATTGGTTTTTATTGCAAAATGGTGCATTGATCTTTTGGCTGATTCTAGTCAAATATGGGAAGGTTGGAACCAAATATCATGCTATTTTTATAATATGTGTGATTGCATTATTTCCCATATAAAAAATCAAGTAAATTAATTATTTTTAACTCCCTTCACATGTGTGAAAAGAGGAGGGGAAGTATAAAGCTTGTACAGTATTATCTTCAACTATTTTTTAATCTATTTATCGTTAGTGCAGTGACATGTTACTCTTCTTTATTAACGGAACATGCAGATGTCCTTACTTTCTGTATGGTTGATGGACTCGGTTCCCAGAGACGTCAATTGTACGCTAGCCCCCAATGTCGAAGTGAAGATTGTTGATGATATGCCGCATGGAAAAATCGGACGAAATTGCCATCGTTGAAGATGAAGATGAAAATGGAAATACAGTTTGTGAGATTATGAAAGATAGTGATGTTCTTGTGCAGATAATGGGGGAAACACTGATCAATCTGTCACTAAATTTGCAACATTTAAACATTTTAATAAGTATAGTATAGTTAACTTTATTGAGCTGTGGTAGTTAATCAACGAGAATTACTGTGTTTGAGTATAATAGTAAATATTTGACGAGAATTTAACAATAGTACATACCTAGGCCAGTGAATCTAAATATCCACTAATTTAGGCATGGTGAGATGCTTCTAGAGCATTTTAGATTATTTATTAATTTTCATACAATTGATCTAGGTATAAACTAAATTGATATGACCATTAACCTTAATAATTGAAAAGTTTACGTACATTTGCAAATAATGTATATGGAACCTCAATCCAGAATCATATGCTCTAAGAATTATTTTATTGCTTTATTAGAAGCTTAATGAATACACTACTTGCTTTTATTTATTTTTTTTATCACAGCACCACATGACAAATTAAAAATATAATAACAGTAAAATGTATATATATATATATATATATATATATATATATATATATATATATATATATATATATATATATTCGTACGTTCTTGGATTTTTAATTTATTACACGATTTGCATATTCATTATTAACATAAATGCGATATTTATTATATATTTTTTTTTTGAAGATTTATTTTTTATGATTGAAAATTTTTGAGGGTCTGTTGAAAGATTTTTTTTTAATTACATATATAGGAATATTTTTAGTTAAACAAACAAATAATTAAACTTTTTACTCGCGGTGTAATTTCTTTTAAGAAAATTGATAAGATTTATTATTTAAAACATAAATATTTGTTAGTAGGTAAAGAATTAACATTTTTACTGAAAAATAATAAAAAATTAATAAACAGTAATAATGTTACACTAAATTATTTATGAATAATTTATAATATGAATGAAAAGTAATAAACATTTAACATAAAAATTATAATATTTTTAATATAAAGTAATGAGTGAGGCTTGGCTGCGCCTTTAGAATTTAGTATTATGGATATTGATAAATTGCTTTGGTCTAAAGGGTATACCATTTAATAAAGGTACACCATTTTGTTTAAAGGGTATACACTTTATTAATATTTTTTATTTTTTTTCAGAAAATAAAGAGTACACACATTTATACTAAAGGGTAAACAATTTAACACAAAATTTCAAAGGCGCTCGGAATTTGTTCATGTGCGTCCGAGCACACACAAGTTTTTGCAATGATACACATCTTTATACTAAAGAGTACACAATTTAACACAAAATTCTAAAGACGCACGAAATTTGCTCTCATGCGTCCGTGCGCACACAAGTTTTTGCCTAAAGTAATAACTATTTAAGTAAAATAGTTAATAAAAATAATGATTTCTTGTAAATATTTTAAGAAAAATAGTTGACTTTATATTCTAGTTAAAATAACTGTTTTAGGATAATAAAATTATTCTTTCTTTTTTCGGACATACAATATTAAGAATATCATAAAAATCAAGAGAAATTACCTGATCAAATCATTATAGTTGGATTACTACTATATCAAAAGAGAGATATACATAAATAAGTATTTTTTAATTAATTAATAAATAAAAACTCCAAAGTTGAGTTCCTTGACAATTCATGTTCGTTTAGTCCATTTTTTAGTGGAATTTAGGATGTAAGTTTTGTGCAATTAGCCTTTCAAGCGACAAAATAATAAGCACTATATATCCATATTTTGTACTCGAAAAAAATATTTCAGTTATTCTATACTCCTTTTTGACTTGTAAAGACTAAAGAGTAAGTCGAATAAATTAACAATATCCACGATAATTAATCATATGATACTTTTAAATATATTACATGATACTTTTTGGTAATTTGAAACAACTCAACAAGTAAGATCGTAAAATATTACTATCTACATTTTTATTTATGTTGTCTTTCTACCATATAGTACTATCTATCTCTTAGACGTTATATAAATTAAATACGAATCAAATCAACTTTTGCATGAATTCTTGATTCGTAAAATTAGTGCTTTAAAATGTAATTCTTATTTTAATTGAAAAGAAATCAACAAAAGTGTTATGCTAATCTAAATTGTACAAATGTATAACGTATACTTTATTTATATATACATTCTATACATGTATTCTATACATTCTATAAATTCTACATTTATAAATAAAAATTCCGTCCCTCATCATTTTTTAAACTTAAAATTCGAAGTATTATATTTATTCTAAACACCTAATACATTTTCGTCTGATAAACTGTTATTTAAAATAAAAATAATAAATTGAGTTAATTAATATTTTTGTTGTATAGTGATTTTTAAAAATTAATAGTTTGTTTTAATAAAGAAGTACTAATTATTTAGAGTACTTTATTTCACATGTAACCTTTTGTTATTTTCTATTTTATAAGCCCCAAAATTGGAATCTACAATCTGTTTATGTCAAAGTTTTGAATTAAATAGTTGAGATGAAAAAGATAAAATGAATCTAGACTGGCATGATGCATAATTAAATGAGAAGAATTTTATTTTTCTACTGTTCAAGAATTATGCTGGTTTATACCTTGTATTTGGTTAATACTTTAATTGCACTTTTAAATGCTTTCCTTTGTCACTATCAATATTTAAATAAATATTAATTCCTAAAAATGTGATAAAAATTACACTTCTAATTGCGCGCCATGTATCAACTATAACAGAAACTTCCTATTGCAGATTCCACCGAATCATATGCATTGGATAATACTAAAATCCCTAAAAAACCTCCTTTTGACAACAAAATTTACAAAAGAAATTCAATCTATCAGTAACATTTGTTTTTAACCAATTTACATCACATATTCCATTTCACTATTTTATCTACTATTCCACTTGCTAATCACATGTCACGTGCCACAATCATTATTTTTTTATAGAAAAATAAGTTATGAAATAGAAAGTGAAATATGATGTACCGGTCTTTTAACAATAGAATGTCAACAAATTTATAATGATTTTACCGACAGAAATATTTACTAATGTAATTCAATTTTCGTTACTAAAAATATATCAACCACCACTTTATCAACAAAAAATTACAAACAAATTTTGTTGTTAGTATGTTGATAATCCAATTCAATAATAAAATTAAAAACTTTTATCAACCGAATATTATGTTGATAAAAAATGGTTTAATTTTTTTTAGTGTTTATACTGCTATAAATCTATTCTCCTAATTTTGAAAAACAAAGTTTTTACTACAATCACAAAACTACATGAAGTTTATTAATTTCGATTGCAGATAAGAACAATTTTATGAATTTAGCTTAAAAAATGGAGTATTTTACGTACTTATGTGTTGTTTCTAAACTCGTGCGATAAATTCTCGACACATGTATCCTAAAAGCGTGTTTTAGCTATGGAAGCGCGTGTGCATGTTCCTCAAAATAGCGCTTTTAATCTGTGACATCATAGAGATGTTGCTGTCCTTGTCAACAGGGAGAGGGAGAATCAAGAATACAATCTTAAGAACAAATCCCTGCTTCATCATAAAGCTAGACGAGAGATCTTCTATTACACTTTCGTAAATGAGTTACTCGTATTTTATAACAGTATAACAGCCATGTTGTCTGAAAGATCAGCTCCATGCACGATCGACAACAGTTTGGCCGTTGAACCAAACTATTATACCTTCCAACTTTCCAAGTGGAATGAGCATAGTATAAAGTTATGCAGAGGATATAACAGAATGTGCCATCGAGCATCACTACCCCCCATCAATCAAGATTCGTTTCTTCACCATAAATAGCTCCATCATCCTCTTCAAACATTCACACACCCATAAACGAAACATTCGTATCGTTTTGGGCCTGCATTGTGTTCCTTTCTAAGGAAAATGGTGAAGTTCTCCAAGCAGTTTGAGGGTCAGCTGATTCCTGAATGGAAAGAAGCCTTTGTGGATTATTGGCAGCTAAAAAAGGACATCAAGAAAATCCATGTAGTCGATGGTCTTAGTACGGACAGCAAGAGACGAAAGAGTTCTTTCCATAACACCCTCCTTTCATCTCTAACAAAGTATACTTTCCTTGGCAATAAGCAAAGGGAACCAAGGGTCATTCAAGTACTTTCTTCATCCTCAATCTCTGTCTTTATTCTTAGTATCAACAGTTTTGATGCTTCAAAGTTCAAACTTTCTTTTGCCCTGTCATTTAGGTTCATCGAAAGGTTGCCGCCTCGTCTAGTAAGGCGGACCTGTACGAGACTGAGCTTCTCGAGCAGTTTGCTGATACTGATGCTGCAGCTGAGTTTTTTGCATGTTTGGATCTCCAACTCAACAAAGTGAACCAATTTTATAGAAGGAAAGAGGAGGAGTTTCTCGAGAGGGGCGACTCGTTGAAGAAGCAAATGGAGATTCTTATTGAGCTCAAAACTGCGTTGAAGCAACAACGCAGTAAAGGGCCTTCTTCCCATGACTCAAAGGAAGAGGCCTCAATATCAGGCACTATATCATGTGGTAAGATGCAAATGACAAAAAGATAGTATATTTAGCTGATTTCATATCATGAGAAATGAATGCTTTCTTTCCTTTGTTTTTTGTTATGTAATAGATGAAGAGTCCATTAAGTATACAGCAGATACAGAGCAGGGATTGGAGAACTCGTCCGGAGAGTTTGACAACATCAATGAGGCGAATCTCAGCAGCTTGTCAATGAGGATGAAGAGGGAGGATGGAAAACTTAGGTCCTTATCTGGTAGAGTTGTTAATTACCAGGGGAAGAACTTGAGGATCCACATTCCACTTACGAATCCAACTCGAACGTTCTCTGCTATCACTTACTTGCTTTGGGATGATTTGGTGAATCAATCCTCAAAGAAATGTGGTCCAGAGGGTAATAGGCTGCATATTAATAAGAAAAAGCTGCATCATGCTGGAAAGATGATTAGGGGTGCATTAATTGAGCTCTATAAAGGATTAGGATACCTTAACACTTACAGGTATTTCTACATTGCTAGCTTCAATACTTAGTATTTCTTCTAATCATGTGGAAGAAAATTATTGATAATGTTTCTGTAAATTTGTTTTAGGAACTTGAATATGCTTGCTTTTGTAAAGATTTTGAAGAAATTCGACAAAGTAAGTATGCATAATTAAGCAACAACATGGTACTTCTCTTTCTCTCGTGTCGTTGTGATGGACGAATATTTGTGTGCTTTCTCAGGTGACAAACAAACAAGTTCTTCCTGTTTATCTAAGAGTTGTTGAGAGCTCATACTTCAACAGCTCAGACAAGGTAATACCATAAAGCCCATAGTTACTATTCTTTTGTGGGTGGGTGTGTATGTGTGTAAAAATATCTAAAGGTATTCAAGAAAAGCAAATATCTTGCAATCTCTGCTATTGGAAGATGATTGGATGTGGGGTAGTGTACACACACCCCATCATCAGATACACATTTTCAGACATTTTGAAGTGGGAGATCCTTTTTCTCAAGCTTACAATTGCTAACTAGATTTCTAATCATGAACATGAGAGATTTTCTTGTCTTTTAACAGGCAGTGAAATTAGCAGATGAGGTTGAGCAACTTTTTGTCAAGAATTTCGCGGAAGATGATAAGAGAAAGGCCATGAAGTACCTTAAACCGACTCAACGAGCAGAATCACATGCCCTCACCTTTTTCATTGGTGAGTCACAAAGTATGAACTATTGACATTGAGTCAGCCACTAAAGCCTAAAAGGCAAAGGGTCCACTTATTGGAGATCTTAAGCCATTGTTAACTGATTCAGACAATAACTACTTAATTCATCATATGAACATGGTTAAGTCTTCTCCTATGTAATTAAAGCAAATGAAGCTTTTAAGTCAGTATTAGTCATAGATTAAAACAGCTTAGTGTTTGATGTAAATTAACTGTTGTTTCTATTCAACAACCAGGATTATTCGCCGGGTGCTTTCTAGCGATTTTCGTTGGATATGTTATCATGGCTCATATCACAGGAATGTATAAATCACATTCAGACACAATATACATGGAAACAGTGTTCCCTGTACTTAGGCAAGTGTTTAACTTAGTTAAATCAATACAATGTAGTCCTTCTAGTCTCTGATGTCTATTAGTCATCAACTTGAAATTCTATTTTGCAGCATGTTTAGCCTACTTTTTCTGCACGTCTTCGTTTACGGATGCAACATCTTCATGTGGAGAAAAACGCGTATAAATTACAGCTTCATCTTTGAACTGTCCCCAACAAAGGAACTAAAGTACAGAGATGTGTTCTTGATCTGTGCAACATCAATGACTGCTGTTGTCGGCGTTCTGTTCGCTCACTTATCGCTCGTTGCAAAAGGGTATTCTTATTCTCAAGTGCAAGCCATCCCCGGCCTTCTTCTACTGGTATCTATTTTTGGTATGATCAACATATCCATATGTTCTTGCATTACCACCACTTAGAAAAAAAATCAACTCTTTTCAGGTTTTCATCACTGTTCTGATTTGCCCCTTCAACATCATCTACAAATCAAGCCGGTACCGTTTTCTTTCAGCATTAAGAAACATCGTCCTTTCGCCTCTGTATAAAGTCGCTATGCTCGACTTTTTCATGGCTGATCAACTCTGCAGCCAGGTATACAATATGATCAGCCATCAGTTCCTAAAGACTCACCAACTGATTATACATAATCTTGAAATTATTAACCAGCTGTCTTATTGTGAATCCTTAATCAGGTACCAATGCTTAGAAGCCTAGAGTACATAGCATGTTATTACATCACTGGGAGCTACAAAACTCAAGATTACAATTACTGCATGAGAACTTCGTACTATAGAGACTTAGCTTATGCAGTTTCCTTTCTACCTTATTACTGGAGATCCATGCAGGTTTACTACTACTACTATTTCATCTTGTTTGTAAATTTAAGGTTTCTGTTCGATCTAACATGGCATTTGAAACTATCAGTGTGCTCGACGATGGTTTGACGAGGGGCACAAGAGTCATCTTGTCAACCTCGGAAAATACGTGTCAGCAATGGTGGCTGCAGGGGCCAGAGTAGCCTATGAGAAGGACAAGAGAGTGGGGTGGCTGTCCTTACTGGTCGTCATGTCGACCATCGCAACCGTATATCAACTGTACTGGGATTTTGTAAGAGATTGGGGTCTTCTGCAGTTCAATTCCAAGAATCCATGGCTAAGAGATGAACTAGTCCTTCAACATAACTTCATATACTACTTCTCTCTGGTAAGTTCTCTCAGGTTCCTTACAATCCACATGTCATCAACCACAAGCACTAGTGATGATCAGATCTGGATTTCTTGAATGCAGGGATTGAACCTTGTTCTCAGACTAGCTTGGCTGCAAACTGTTTTTCACTACAATTTCGAGAACGTCGACTACAGGGTGACGATGCTGTTCTTAGCAGCACTTGAGGTTGTCCGAAGAGGCCACTGGAATTTTTACAGGTAAATTCTGATGACAAAGTTTTCTACAACCCCTGTCTACTGACGGTGGAATTGAGTTTACTCTTTAATACAATGAACGATTACTCTTTAGTAAAAAGAGTAATATTAGTATTGTTATTGCACTCTTCCAAATAAAGTAAACTCATGTATTTTAAAGAGTAACACTCGATATTTTAAAGAGTAATTATTCCTGAAATGGTGCATCATACACCTATTGTACCCAACCAACTCATATCGGATATCATTTTACTCGCAAAAGACTAAAATACCCTTTTGAAAGGAGTGTACGAGCTTCGTGGTGAGTTGAGAATTGCGATTTTGATTCGTGATGGATTAAATTCATAAGTGGATGGTTGATGGCAGGCTGGAGAATGAGCATCTAAATAATGCAGGAAAGTTTAGAGCTGTGAAAATAGTGCCACTGCCCTTTCATGAAGTGGATGAGCAAGATTGAGGGAGGGCCATTTGCCAAGAAAGAATTAGGACCATTTGCAAATTATTCATATCTTAAATCCAAGCACAAATTATTGTGCCATTGTAACAAGTTGATTTAGCAAGATGTCGACATTACCTTTTTTCTTACATACTTGTATACACCAAATGTAATTGTAATTCTTAATGAAAATAAATTAGTTGCAAATTCAGTTCAATATATATTGATATGGAATAAATGATTGTAATACTACATGTATACTAACTAAAAATAAGTATGATTTAGCTGTAAATACAAATTTCTTCTGGTTATGTTAAGGAATTGTTGTTCCACCATCTCTGTCCGAATATCTTGTTACATTTGGTGTGAAATTTTATATATTATTCCGTTGAATGAGTTAATATATAAATCACAAGTGTAAAAAGTTGAATTTTTTCATACTGTCACGTGTCAATTTAGTATATGTCACATCATAATATCACAGAATATCTGTGCCCCAATTGATGTCACTTCATATATGGAGTAATTTCTGGTCCGAATTAATATTGAGCATTAAAAAAAAAGAGTTTGTTTAAGTAATTTAATAAAAAAAATATGTGTAGTTGTATGAATTGAAAATTAGAAATAGAGTAGAGAATCTGATTAGGTTGATCGGATGATTTTTTTTATTTTTTTGGAAACCAAATTAAATGAATTTTGCAACGCATGGATCGAAAAATTAGCGGTTGTAAAAAGGCTGTTAACGTCCCATTCGTAATTTCGTATAAATATAGGGGTACGGTTGTAATTTTAGTGTTCCTCTGGCTTACTGAAAACGTGTTTTTTTTATTTTCTTGGGGAAGGGCTTAATAATAAAAATATTAATTTAAGGCTCCACACCACGACCCTTCGGCTTCAGTCGGATATTAACATTAAACGAAATTAGGGCAAACTTGCAATGATCGAATCTCAAAATTCTTAATTCTCAGTTTCACGAGCGCTGATTACAAACCCTAAATAAGCGAGGTTTACAACTGTTGGCGATAGATAATAAGATCATTTTGTCTGAAAGGTGTGTATTTTCTGTTCAATACTCTGCATCTTGTGAATTTTGACGCTCAATTTGTATGGCTTATTGTTACGTCTTCTCATCAAAGATTTCTTGAATTGATGATTTGGTACTCCGATTCGATGTTTCATATTATGCTGAAAGTATAAGCTTATTATTCCGTCCCCCCGATGCATGAAAGTAACGTTGCTTTCTTACTAGTCGTCGAGATTTTGTATTCTGCGTTTTGTTAATATTTTACACATCTTTTTTAAAGTTCAACTGGTGTAACTGCTGTTTATACCTTATGTATATTCCTTATGTGCAGGTTTCAATCGTCTTGCTTCTACAACCCCCTAACGATCAGAAAGAGCTTTGCAGGAAAAAGTTGAGTCTTTGTTAGAGCAATGGACCCTGGACGCTATGGTCTCCATCAAGGATGGGAAAATAACAGCGTAATTGTGGTTTCCTTTTCATCATGTATATGGGGTGCTATACAAGAAATTAGGCTCATGTGATTGTCAATTATTTCCGGCATCTTTTCCTTAAGGATATGAGAGAAGCCATGGGACAGTGAGGATGTGGAATCGTTTACCTACGTTAACCATGATTATTACTTGCTGACATCGCTTATTCTTTAAATCCACAGGCCTTGGAGGGGTATGGTGCAGTTCATGATTCAAACTTTCGGTGAGTGCACAATGATGCTCATCACCTAGTGTGTTGGTTTTCTGGGGTTGAATTGATGGATCCCTATAGATTTTATTTACATTTTTTTTTTGTAGATTGGTTATGAGCTTAAAAACATCATTGATTTATCTTTCTTTTTCCTCCTTTTTTGTTGGTACTTTTTGGCGTCTATATTTATAGAATTTTGTATAATAATTTCCCTCCGTGATTTTTGCTTGTATCATATTGCTTGTCGTTTTTTGTTCCTTTCACTTCTTCCTATCGCACTTGCCTCATCTTGTTTTGGCAGGGATGGTGGATCTTATGATGATAGGAGGTTTCTAGATGAAAGGTTATCTAGGGAAAATGTTTACCCCAGGGGGGCCTTTCATCGAGATGTACTGGAGAGGGATAACTATCCTCCTCCACCACCATCAGTTGGGATGTGGCCCCAAACTAGGAGGAGAAGTTATGAAGAAGAGTATTCTCTTGATAGAGATAATAGGCGGCATGAGAAGTTGTATGTTGTTTTCATATTATGAACTGTTCTTTTGGGAAGCTGATAGCATAATGAGATTGAAACATTTCTGGAATAAAACTATGCGATGGCTATCATTGTAACTGACAGTTATTATGATCATGGTTTATAGGCCTGCTAGATATGGGGGGCGTGATCGCGAGGATTATGGATATGATGATTATGACTACAGATCTCGTGTTTCACATCAAAGCAGGGAGGACAGTCGTGAAAGAGATTACGATTATGGGAGACATAGTTATGATTCTGACTATGACAGAGGTGGTAGGAGAGATGGTAACTGGAGAAGACGAGAAACTCGGGACCGAGAATGGGACAAGAGAGCCTTGAGTCGGGAAAGGGATGAAAGCCCATATAGAAGGCGTGAGCATTCTCCTTCTCGCTCTCGTTCTCGTGGTCGTGATGATAGGCCCAGGTCAAGGTCTCCTCGAGGCAGGAGCCATGGTAGAAGCCATAGGGAAGACAGTTATGATGACAGCAGATATGATAGAAGTGACCGGCGAAGAGATCGTGACGATAGATATCAACACGACAATTACTCTGTTGTATGCTACATGCAGCCCTTCAATTCTTGTAGGCTCTCCTTTAATCTTTCCTATACAATATAAACTGAACTAGGGTTTTTTCCTCCTCTCTTTTAGGCTCCTTCTGCTACTGTTGTTGTAAAGGGTCTTTCTCAAAAGACAACTGAAGAAGATCTGTACCAGATTCTTGTAATTTTTTTATCTGCCAAAACACATTGACACTTCAGTTCTGTTAACTTGCTTTGCTACCATATGCATGACTTATTTTTCTGAATCAGGCTGAGTGGGGACCCCTGCGACATGTTCGTGTGATTAAAGAGCGAAATTCTGGCATCTCTCGTGGATTTGCTTTTATTGATTTTCCTTCTGTGGTATGAAAGTAAAGTGTATGTCAACATAGTTCATGTTTATCAAATTCCATAAAGTACGAGCACATTCTTGTAACAGGAATCAGCACAAGCAATGATGGATAGACTTGCACATGACGGTCTCCTTGTGGATGGTAGGAAGCTCTTCTTTGAGTACAGGTATAGTTAGTTTCGTGTTATTGTTTCTTGCCTGTTAAATGTCGCCTGACTTAACTCAGATCATCTTCTGCATACAAGAAACTTCTGGTTAATATGCAGGGCAGGATTATTGGGAGGTAGAGAAGTTATCACTGCATTTTTATCCCATTCTTATCATGCAAAAATGATAATTATCAGATATTAGAGATACACTTGAAGCTACATTTATGTGGATAGCTGATCTAATTGGTATACATGGTGATTAAATAAATGGTTTCTATTTTGTGGAGTATATGTCCTCACCTCATATATCTGATTAAAAAGCTGAACTGTATGCCCTTATAAAATATCCTCGAAATATACATCTCAGAATTCAAAAAATCTTTTTCATAGCTGGGCGCCTGAAAACCATGTGTGATAATCTAATTATATCCACTTTTGCATTAGGCAGTTTCTGTTAATATATTTTTTCATGGTTTAATTGTAATTTCTCATGTGTTATCTTTCTGCTGTCAATGGATTGGATTTAAGATGGAATGTTTGAATACTAACTGATTGAAGAGATACTGACGATACTGAATGAGAAATCCGCAAAACACATTTTACTTGTTTAAACAGGTTATTTGTCGAGTAAAACTCACTTTTATTTTGCAGTAGTAAGCCAACTGGGGGAACTAATGGGTCTTTTGGAATGGAAAGTGCGTCAAGATCAGGGCATGGTAGCCATAGAAGTATCATGGTCCCATCTGATTGGATGTGCATAATATGTGGATGTGTCAACTTTGCACGCAGAACATCCTGTTTTCAGGTTTGTTTCTTTTCTCCTACATTTGTTTAGTCGCATGTAAATTTTTCCTGTAGCAAGTTTTCTAGGTTGAGATTATCTATAAGAACCCAAGTGTGTAGATTATTTTTATTTATTTTTTAATTCTTTTGTTTATTATATTATATGGGCAAATATTAATCTTCTTTATGAAAAATGTAGTGTAATGAGCCAAGAACAGAAGACGCTCCCCCAGCTGATATGGCATCATCAAATCCCTCGTCTACTGGCAAAAGAGGAGAAGCAGGTTAGTATTTCTTGCAAGTTTTCTTTCAATTGGCATGGCTCTTATTAGGAAGTTATTAAATTGAATGTGCATCAGGTCCCACGCATGTTCTTGTTGTCCGTGGGTTAGATGAAAATGCTGATGAGGAAATGCTCCGTTATGAATTTTCTAAGCATGCTCCAATCAAGGTGATTTTCTTTAATTATTATTATTATATTACTATTTTGGATTTTTAGTAGTATTTGTAGTAATTTCTAATCTAATTTGCAGGATCTGCGGCTTGTTAGAGATAAATTCACGCATGTCTCTAGAGGATTTGCGTTTGTTCATTTCCATTCAGTAAGTTCCATTTCAATATTGATTGTTAATGCGCATTGGGGGTTGTTTAATCATAATTTGTTCAAGAACTTTTCTGTTTTTTGATTTGGATAGAGACTAGAGTATAGATACGTAACATGTCCTGAATGTACCCATTTGGGACGACTCGTCCCTATTCAAATTACTAATAAAAATATAGAATTGAATAGGTGAGTATCTGCATCATTTGGAATCCTTTCAACCCGTGATCTTGAAAAAAGAATATCGGATTAAAAAGTTATTATTTTTTTTAAAAGACCTCCAGGGTGTTAGATAGATCATACATCACTGCCTGGCAATTTTTTTTAGCTGTCGATATAGCCAGGATTTAGTTTTGGGACTGTTAGGTGGTTCTGGAAGGTACCATATGTGAGGCAAGAAATGTGGAAACTTGCTTGAAAGCTGATTTCATCTTCTTCACCATGAAGATTGGGTAGTGTAATGATGTTATAGTGTTTTATCCAGTTGATGTTCTTCTTTGGGTTTTTTAATTTCATAAGTTCTTTTGTTAATTATTGGAACCCGACATCTGATCTCTAGGTTGAGGATGCTAGTAGAGCACTAGAAGCAACTAATGGTACTGCTCTGGAGAAAAATGGTCAGATTCTTAGGGTTGCTTATGCTAAAAGCATTATTGGACCTGGATCATCAGTTTCAGGAGCTTCTCAGTCTAGCAGTCTTGCTGCTGCTGCAATTGAAGCAGCTACATTTGCTCAGCAGGTTTGATGTCTTTCCTTTTCTCATAAGTCATAACGTATCATAATTTAATATTGTGTCCCTCTTATTAAATACTACTACCATTTATTTTTTGGCCTTTCAGACACTGATAATAAAGTTAAATTTATTTATTATTATTATCTTTTTAAGTTGGATGTTAGTGGGAGCCTTCTTGAGTATGGATTGAATAATTAGGTGAAATTCACCTGCTGTAGTGGTTTGCACCCATCGATGATTGTCTAATGCCATTTTTCCTCCATATTGAAACTGTGCAAAATTTAAAATCCACCACCCAGCATCTAATGCCATTTTTTCGTCTTTTTACAAAACTTTCCTTAATTTTAGGAATCATCATAGTTATACAAGCTTTGTGATTGGCTACCCCTGTTTGAATAATCTCTTGCTCTTTTTTTTTTCTTTCATTCCTTCTTTCTTCGATTTCTTCTTCCTTTTATTATTATTATTATTATTATTATTATTATTATTATTATTATTATTATTATTATTATTATTATTATTACTTATTAATATTTTTCTGTTTCTAATTTATCTCTTTTTTATGTTAAGCATCCTTTACTGACTTGAATAACCAAGTGTTCAGGCTCTTTATTAGCGTGGTATGATAAAATTATTCTTTGTTACAACTCATGAGCGGTCTCCAAAGAGTGAACAATACTTGCATATGGTTATTACTTGTTTTGCATGATTCATGGTTTCTTTTTAATCTTATTTATGTGGAATATCTTCATCTACCAACTCAGCTATGCCTACTGCCTGATTTTTTTATTGGCACAAGTAAATAAACCATATCTTTCTCTTTATTTTTAGTATGATGCAGTTGGTTGGGCACCTAAAGAATATAATCCAGAAGACAACCAATATAGTAGTGGTCATTCGCAGGGTGGACAAACTGCAGGCCAAACAGATCCTTCAGCTCCACAATCAGGGTTTGTGTGGGATGAAGCCTCTGGATATTATTACGATGCTGCTTCTGGATTCTATTATGACGGAAATTCAGGTTTCCCAACTAATCACTGTGTTATGTCTAAGCTTTCTGTCACACCTAGCCATTGATGAAATGTTAACATCTCTAACTATTCAGGCCCCTTGTTCTTACCCCAATTTCATTCATGATTGTCATGGATCTGCTTTTGAGTCTAGAAATTATAATCTTCAGGGCATGTTTTCACCAGCGTGTCCAGTTGGGGATACCCATCTTGTTCTGTATTGGGAATTGGGATCTCATCATCTGGAATTCAAAACTAATCCTAAAATACCATTAGACACACACCACCCAATACATAAGCCATCTATTCTCTACCTTCCTAGAAGATGGAAAAGTTTCTCACTTTATTAACCAATAAATATATAATAATACAACATCATCAAGTCTTGCATATTGATTTGACATAAAGTTCCATCTCTCCCTACACTATACTGTTCATATCCAGATTCCAAAATCTGAATTTCCACTATCCTCAATAACCCAAAACACACTTAGAGTTTGTATATATTTTCTTATATTTTAATGTATATGGTTTATAGTCACTGCATGCTTGAAAATCATCTACATGCCTTTGTAAATGCCACTCTGTGAAATTGACGATCTACAAAATAATAACTCAGTTTTTGAGTCTTGATTTGTGAAACATCTGGATATTTATTGGTTTAAAAAAAATATATTAAAGTTCAAGAGTTGTAGTTTCTAATTTATAATTTTATAATCTACTGTACGCACTCAATTCTAGTTGAAATGTTATTCATGTCTGCGAGTATGAATTTGAACAACAGTACCGTCATGTGATAACAGTCCGTCTGAAGTATTGGATTGAGTCTATGTCTATCTATCTGTGTTGATTTGGGGATGATATGAATTATTGGATTGGTAAGGTCCCTTCTGAAATATGCTGGAGAAGAATGCTAATTTCTGCAATATCTGACCTACAGGTTTGTATTATGATGGAAATAATGGTCTCTGGTATTCTTATGATCAACAAACTCAACAGTATGTTCCGTGCGCTGACCAAAATGGCAAGACATCTGAAAAAACAAGTGAAAGTTCTAAGCCATCAGATGTTTCCAATAAAGGAAAAGTCATTATATCTGCACCAGCTGCTACTGTAACATCTAATGAGAAAGCGTCCTTGCCAGATGCTGTGCAGGCAGCAGCAGCTGCTGCACTTTCTGCTGAGAAAAAAGAAAGGGAGAAACTAAAAGAAATTAAACTTGCCTCGAAAAGTAGCATCATGGCTAACAAGAAGAAGATGAATAATGTCTTAAACCTATGGAAGCAAAGAAGTCATGAAGGACAAGCCCCTCGTGTGGCTCTTGATGATAACCAGCCTTCTGCTATGGTTGAAGAGAGATCTAACCCAGCATCATCCATTAAGAGTAAGTTAAGAAATGAAGGGCCAATAACAAAGGAGAATGTTATAACTACAACAGGAACAAGAAGTGCTCCAACTCAATCTGCTGGTTTGGAATCCCTAGACAGGGCTAGGCCTGTTATTGCTAGTTCAGGTGCCCCCTTGAAAGGGGTTATAAGGGGTTCCGGGATGGGAGTGGTGAAATCAGATACTGTTTATATGGGACAAGGAGATGGTAATTCGGCCTTGTCGGTTGGTACATCTGGTGCTGGGTCTTCAGTGACATTGGCAGAACCTTCAACAACGGGCACTCCATTCAGAACCGATGCATCTGCATTGGGTGCTTATGCATCCTCGCATACTGCTGGAAGTGGTAAAAGAAGGTTTTCTGAGTTGCCATCTGCTTCAGTTGGAAACAGAGAGCAATCTCAAACAACTTACAGAGATCGAGCTGCTGAACGGAGAAGTTTGTATGGTTCGTCATCAGTTTTTGAGGATGAATTAAATGCTGGAGTTGGAGATTCAAGTAAGATTCCTTGGCAACCTGTTTACGTATCTTTATTTGTCTTGTTCTTTTCTCCACGATTGTTAGTTTGTAGATTGAAACAAAATTTATATCTAGATTCCTTTTGGTTGAATGATTCTGGGACTCGACAGAAATAAGGTGTGATAGGCGCTAAATTGCAATAGCATCTCCTTAGCGTCAAAGCTTTGACTACTGCAATTATGTGTAAAATTGGGAAGATTCCAATGGTCGAATTGCTAGTTTTTTACTCTACGGACACTTTATTGACTCGTGAGAAAATTTATGTCTTGTTATCGTGGGGACTTCAAGATCGAGATCCATCATATAGAAGGGGTGCTTTGGACTCCATGCCTTTCCCTCCTGGTGTTGGTGGTGGACGAAGTACTGGAGATGCAAATTCTCAGAGTTATGAGGTGATTACAGCTGACAAGGCCATTGATGAGAGCAATGTGGGCAAGAGGATGCTTCGCAGCATGGGCTGGCATGAAGGCTCGGTATCATCTCTAAACTCTTCACTCCCATACTTCTTTTATATTAAAAAAGAAAAAGAAAAAAAAAAAGATACCGAAATTTATGTCTTATTCAATTTGAGTCAATAATGATCTGACCTAATGTACTACACAAGGTGCCTTATCCATAGCGTGTGATTATGTATTTTGATAGTGAGTAAATTATATACTAGCATGGAATAAATCTAGTGACATACTCCGCCTCCATGTTTCTCTGTAATGTTAGATAGCATCTCTTGAATTACCAATCTCCGTTTTAGTTTGGACCTTCATCAACCGTTTAGTATGTGGATGCATGGTGGGTAGCAACAATATTGTGTATCTTGACCTGACCTGTTTGGTGGAATTTTTCTGTGGTTTTGTTGTCAACTTTTTGCCAGGGACTCGGGAAAGATGGGAGCGGTATGGTAGAGCCGGTCCAGGCTCAGGGCTCAGAAACTAGAGCTGGATTAGGGATCCATCAAGCTAAGAAAGTGGATCCAAATCTTGAGGTTCAGGCTGGAGATAGCTACAAAGCTGTTATTCAGAAGAAGGCGATTGCTCGATTTCGAGAGATGTCGTAAGGTGAGTGGACAGTAAAGAATGTAGAGCTTTGAGATGGTGGAAAGAACCTTTGGAGTTCTGTAAAAAAGGAAGTTGATTGGTTTTTATAGCAGTGCCATTTCATGGAACTGTCAACTGTTATGTTTCTTTTCCTAGATTTTTGTTCGTTGTAGCGCCAAAATTCAATTCAATCAAATTTAAATCAATATATACTGTTTTGACGATTGCAAATTTCTATTTTGAACATTTTAGTGGAAATAATTATTTTAGTTAAATAGTATAACATATTGAACGTCGTTTACAAACAAATGATATAGAAACTCGTTATGTTCCTTGTAAACTAACTCTCATTTTAACTAAATGAAAAATTCTCTCTAATGCAATTTTTATTTTTATTTTATACATTTTCTACTTCTTACGATATCATCAATTGTTCATATCCTAGGCTAGGAGACAATTAATTCATAATCTTGCAACTCACTTAAATTTGAAATTTATCCTTTAATTCTTAAGAAACATAATACTCCTTCTGTTCAAGCATTTCACTGTACGTTTGGAGGGTGAAAAACGGGAGTATTCTTTACCATTTGTTTATTTACTTTCTAAAAAAGTTATACTATCCAAGTAAATTGAAAATTAACTTTTGTTAACATAGGAGGAAGTTAATTGGAGAAACAATAAATATTTATTTATTTATTTTCTAAAAAAAAGTTAAACTATCCAAGTAAATTGAAAATTAACTTTTGTCAACATAGGAGGAAAGTTAATTGGAGAAGCAATAAATATTCATGGTTGATATTGTTAATTAGGTTAAATAAATAATTATACTTTTAATGTAAACCTAGAAACTTATAATGTCCATTAAACCTAGTTATCCACTGCAAATCCTGCAAGTCTCATAAGAAATAATCAGGAACCCTGGAGGAACACAATTTCTATATTTTACGCGCCGTATTTATTGTATAGATTATATAAATGAAGCGATTAAGTATTATCGTCATCGTTTTTGTATGTATCGAATGATTTGGCAGAAGAAGATCAATTCATCGGAAAATTCTTGTTAACGTAGGAAGAATAAGGAGTGGAATCATAAAGGGTTGTTTTGTTGCTTTTGCCGTTGTAAATGGATGCCATTAGCAGTTGCAGAATTCTTGGTTTTGATCATCCTCTGTGCTCAACGAGCAACACCCACATCAAAATCAACGCATCCGTCTTTTCGCATTCCCGTTCCCAAATTTTCAAGCCAAATTTGGGTACCCGGAGTACACTCCCCAGGTCAGATTTCATTATCATTCACAGTTATTTGTATGCAGAAAATTATTGTTCTAGACGTACCTGCTTTCATTTTTTCACCTTTATTGTACGGTTCGTCCGTGTAACCCTGTATTTTCATGAAGAAATACAGGCTTTTACGAAACACTCTTCATTTATTAATCGAAATTGCAGGAAAAGTGGGTTCAGTTTTTGTGTCTTTTTACAAAAAATTCTTTGCTTTTACAGAGTTCTTCTCCTGATATTATGTGTGTGTGTGTCTTTTTTTTATTTTTAACTAGACTAAATAATTTTAGCAGGTTGAGGATATCTCACCTAAGAAATAAGGGGCAGGAGCAATGTTTTAGGTGGCCAAGAATTTCATGTTTGTTGGGAAATATAAATGATGAATCTAAAGAAACGGAGCTTTCCTCGGATGATTCTCAACAGGTAAATTTCCGCATCTGAAGTAGTTTTTGAATTATTGCTTGCCTATTTCTACTTGTCTGGCTTGCTAATTCTGAATCAGTTCAATAATATTATTGGTGAATAAGCACATTTATGAAGAGTTCCTGTCGGAAAAATCATTTATCCTTGTGAAAAAGATCAAATCTGATGGTTTCACTTGTTTGTAACAGTTTTCAGAAATTGTGTGACCTTTAGAGCTTTATACCACTGAAAATTCAATTGGTTTGCAGTTTGGGGCTCTTCATTTTTCGGTATTATATTATTATGTAATAGTTCAGTCCACTCTCTCTTGTTATTGCTCTAGAGAAGTAATGGTTCACTACTGTGCTTAACCACTACAATGTAATTCTACTAACATTTTATTGAAATAACTTGAATAAAATGCTCAACTTTTTAGATTTTTTAATGTTTTTTATGACACCTTGAATGTGAAAACCAGAAAGAAGATTTATTTTTGTATTGCCAGGTGTGTTTTGATGATAAAGTTTCTACATGGGAAATCCTTATTGGGTTTTCCCAATGCTATCATATGTACTATGAACAGGGTTGATAGTTATAAGTGAAAATGTAAATATATTACAATTTTATTATGTCTTTTATTGATGGCATTAAAAAATCTCTGATATATGTGGAATACGCAGTTATCTAATTCTTCTCTGGCTGTATTTTCAGTAAGTTCTATAATGATAAAGTATTTTGTGCTTGGATCTGCTCTCTCTCTTGTTTCCAGGAGGCTGCTATTGATCTGAAGCTCCCAAGAAGAAGTTTGTTAGTAACTTTCACTTGTGATGCTTGCGGTACACGGTCACAGCGGCTAATAAATAGATTAGCTTATGAACGTGGGCTTGTTTATGTGCAGGTAATTATGTTTTTATGCATAGATTATTTGCAATTTTCTATTCTACCTTATTTCCTTGCCTGTGGTTAATCATGTTCGTTTTGTGTTTATCATGCATCCTAGCTATTGCCTATTTGTGTGCAACTGTAGTCAGTGGTTCTTAAATCTTAGACTAGTTAGTTTGCAAGTTTCTCATTGAATGCAGACTTGGCCTGTTAACATCTCTAAACTTTCATTTTAGCCTCTATATATATGCAACTTTTCTTTTACCTTTCAGTCGATTTTTTTTTAAAAAAAATCATCCTCTATGTTTTCTGAGAATCACAGGAATTAGAACTCAGAGATTCTGAAGTCAGATTAGAGAGCTAATGATTCTTTTATAAAGGCACTGAAATATACACAACCAAGAACTCTGCTTGAAGAATCATTTAGGTGATTGAGGGAAATATGGAAGCTTAAAAATGAATCTAGTGGAACTTTGAGGAAAATAGTTGATTTAAAACTTTGCTGCATCCTGCGTCTCTATAACCAATGAGATTCTTCGATGCTTAGGAATTATGATTTCTGCATTGTGCATCTCTTTCTAAAATTTACTTTTGCTCGTTTGTTCTTTTGTAGCATGTTTATAATCTGCCACAAACTGACCATTCTATTCAACAGTGTGCAGGATGTTCTCAGTATCACAAGCTAGTTGACAATCTCGGACTTGTAGTTGAGTACAACTTGCAGGAGCAAATTGATTTGAGTGCAAATACTGATCAAATCTAGAGATAATCAAATCTATTCACGTTCAATTCTGTAGTGGTCTGATGACAATTATTACAAATTAAAAAATATATAATCATAATACAATATTTTGGGGTAAAGAATGAATATCATAAGTATAAAAATGCAGCGATGCTCTGATCCTCTTCTGTATGCCAATACACCTGTTTCCAAATGCCAAAATGTTCCCTCTGTGTGTATCTACAGGAGAATGCTTGTCCATGAGAGTTAAAAACAGAAGCCAGCAATAGCCAAAAAGGTGGCTATGGCTAATCCAAAAGTCACCTTCACTCTAGTTCTTCCATGCTGATCTAGCGACGACCCATCATTCTGTAATTAAATGATGAGAAATCAGAAACTATTGTATGTTAAGATATTTGATCTTACAGCATTTTAAAATGATTCAATTTTCATTACCAAATTTAAGGTTGGTGAAGGTGCTGGCGTTGCATCTTCTGTATCTTGGACTGTAGGTGGTGCCGGAGGGCTTTTAATGACTGGTGCAGGAGCTGGTGCATGATGATTCTTGTGCCTGTGCCTTCTTTTCTTATGCTTGCTAGGTGCGGGTGCAGATACTGGTGGTACGGTAAACGGTGTTGGAGCTGACACTGGTGGTGGCACTGGTGCAGGCACTATAGGTGCTGGTGCTGGTGCCTTCACTGCAGGGGTTGGTGCTGGTGGTGGCTGCTGTGCTGGTGTTGGGGATGCTTGTGGTGGCGGCACAGCTGGAGGTAATGCTGGTGGTGAAACAGCTGGTGGGGGAGTCGCTGATGCTGGTGGCAGCGATGGAGCTGCAACAGGTGAAGTTGGTGGGGGTTGTGGTGGTGGAGTGGACGGTGGAATTTGGGGCGAGGGAGTGGTTGTCGGGGTGGCTACGGCTGTGGTTGGTGGTGATGCTGCGGTGGTTGGTGGAGGAGTTGTGGGTGGTGTAGGTGAAGCTGCTGGTGCTTGGGCATTTACATTGATCAATAAAAAGCAGAAGAAAGAAACACACGCCCATTGAAATGATGCCATTTTGGAGAGGTGAGTTGATTAGAACATATACATACATATATTTATATCTCACTTTTTTGAAGTAGGAGAGTTTGTTGGTATGTCATAAAAGGGAAAATGTTGTTATCATATGAATGCTATTGCTGCTCTACTACATAAATATTTTCATACTTTGTTCAAGAGAGAAACTAATACCTAATTAATTGCCATCAAAATTCGGTTCTTGAATGTTTTAAAGATTAGAGTCATGAATCCACATACCGATCCCTTGTAGCAAAATTATTAAACTAATTTGTCAGATAGTCATAGTGAAATATGTGGAGGTGTACGCTCAAAATGACAAAAATTAGATCCTTCCGGAGTTACTGACAGTATGCATCAAGTTTACTATTTTTTCGTGGGCCCTTATGAAAATTAGTACTCTTGTTAATATGTTACTATCAACAATCTTATATGTTTAGAGAGATCATAATCATTCCTTGATAGCTAGTAATCATTTTGTAGCGTTACACATTTATCACGCATTCAATGGTTATATTATCACTTTGGCGACATTGACAAAATTGTATGACTAATTAAATTTTCCTTTGGAGTAAAGTCAAGTGGTAAATTAGGGTAAGTTGTGGAGACCAAGAAAAGGGACCATTTATTGTTAGGCTAATATATTTGCCAATTTTGATTTCTTGACAGGTAGTGCAACGATATAGTGCAAGATTAATTGGGAGAAGTCATTATGGTTCATGTCATTTCTCTGTGATAAAAAAGAGCACACTTGATTATCAAATTAAAGATGTCAGGCCCACGAAAATATAATGTAAGAAAGGAGTATTGGTTGTGAAGCACAAAGATTAAATTTTATTTATCAAATTATAAGAACATTAATATTTCTAACGGTATTAGAAGAGAATGAATCCTTCAATATTCAATTGGTTGATGAAGACGTGTCAACAGTATCGCGAATTCCTTAAACCAAACTGTCGGTTTCAATGATATTAAGATTAGGGCAAAGCACCTGATTTTGGTATCATGTCTTTTCATCAATTTAAACAAAAAAATAAGGTAGAAAAATTTCCCCCTTTTCTCTGGTGCAACACAAGCTTGAATGGTGAAGACTTTTGAATAAATTGAATGTAATAATTTGATCCATATATTATAAAATTAATTCTCCCTGATAAATCAAGATTAAACAAAAATAACATTCCCATCAGCCCAAATTAAGATCATTGAATTTTGAAGCGTGAAAATGACAGTTCAATGATAAAATCAACGCACCTGGTTGGTTCTCCTCATCTGTGGTTTAGGTGGGAAGATCATAATTGGTTAAAATGTGATCATACAGACAGAATGCATACAGTTGAGATGTCCTGTTACCTACAGACATAACATCATGTTGAAAGCATCATGCATCTTTGCCAAGAACTTAGAGGGCCGATTCGAAAGGGGAAGACAGGAAGGCGGAGTTGAGGGAGCCTCAGTTTTCTTGTCCTCTTTTCTCCTACGCCTGAAGAATTGCTGCATTACATCTGCACATTCTGTTGCCAACACTCCTCGTCGAATAGTCATCTTAGGATGAAATGGGTGAATCGGAGCAGGTGGCTTTTCACTTTGTTCCACGCCATTTCCACCATCACCAGGAAAAAGCCTGTGAATGAATTGTGCACACAGAAACAATAGTAACTAATGAATGCAATTATAATTTGGTGGAAAACAGAACTGTGTACAGTGATGACTACTTTTAACATCCATTGCCACATGCATAAAGCAAAACAAATGAAAATCTGAAGGGCACTCAGAAATTGACTGAACAAATAAATTTCATGTGATGTAGATTGCAGCATAATAAAGTAAGAAACAACTCAACTTGTTGAACAATAGACAGAACCTCTTAACCAAAATGCTTCCAATTTACTAGCTTATTTTAATCCAGGATCCAGTCCTAAATCTAATAGTTCCATCATGGCCATAAGTTCCAACAAGTTACACGATATTAGACCAGTGAACCTTTCAAAATAGTTTACAAGCATTTTCAACTACTCATTTTCAACTACTCGACAGAGGCATTATCAATGAGTTCGCGTATGTGTAGATATGACAAGTCTAACAGATACTGAATTTGCACCAATCAACAATATAATTGTGTCCACCCTCAAAATTAAGCGTTGAAAGATAATATTTGTGTAGTGGGCAGAGAATTTCCTACAGTAAGTAGGGACGGGTTACAAATCCTGAATAATTCCAGAATAGCTGACACAGATAAGGAATAAAGTGCTGAAACTAGTTCCTTCAAATAAATTACCCGGCTGTTTTCATTCGTTGGCAGCTAATATTATTGCTTCAATTAGATTTGCTTTCACAATGTAATTAAAATTCAAGCGAGGTGGTATATAATATATACAGATTTCTCGTACCTAATCCAGCTCCCATCAGCCCCCAGAAGCTTATTAGGTGCTCCCCAAACAATAGTGTCTATTCTGGCTTGAAGGATTGCTCCCGCGCACATGGGACAAGGTTCAAGGGTCACATACAACGTAGTTTCCTGAGATGAAAACAAACTTGGGTGTTATGTTGAAACAATTCTTTAGACATCTATTAATAACTTTGAGGACAGTGTAGAAACAACTTAAAAACAATTTCTATTAGTTTCAGTGGTTATTGGAATTGAAGAGATCCACAAGTTTTTTCAACAAACTGAACATAAAATGTCCTAATTGGCAGCAGAAAACAAAACCATGACTCAGGAAAAATGCTCGGACAATAATGATTTCTAAGCAAGGCTAAAAAAGGAAAAAAGTTAGAACATATGGTTCAACAGAATAAAAAATTCCCCACACAGAGAAATAATCCTCGAGAGTAATTTCACAAAAGTACAAGTTATCATAATTCAAAATGAACTTTTTTTTTTCCTCAGAAATGGGAAGACATACAAATATATACAGAGCAGTGCAACAATTACGATTTGGTTTTTTTTTTTTTTGATCGGACAATTACGATTCGGTCTGATTTCAAAATGCCAAAGACACTAATGCCAAAAGAATTTAAGTGAACTGTAAATATGTTAAACAAACAGTAGTGGAGATATTACTGAAAGCCTCCATGTCCGGAGCATGTTTGAAGCTTCCCGTATGCAAATAATTTCTGCATGGGCAGTAGAGTCGCGCAGCTCTTCCACCCTGAAAAATGCATGCAGGTTAAAATATCACCGTTTTGCTTACAGTGAGCATAAGAATAACTTACAGGTTGCAACCACGAGCAATTATTTTTCCATTGTGAACCAGCACAGATCCCACAGGTACCTCCCACTTGTCAGCAGCTTTTTGGGCTTCAAACAATGCTTCCCTCATAAACATTTCATCAATTTTCCGCTGCTCTGCTTCGACCCTATATGCTTCTTCCCATTCATCAAATCTATCTCTTACAATTTGGTCTTTCCTCAGAAGTCTCTTTTGTTTAACGTCCTCACCACTAATCAATGACTCTGTTTTCCCCAGTGATCCAGTATTTACTTGCTCACTCATACCACTGTCAGATGTATGTGCTTCTCTTGCTTCTGAAACCTCTCGCACAGCAGGGGATCTTCTAAGCTTCAGTCCTGGTAGAGGAATTGAGGAGTCCATTATTGAGGGGGAAGAGGCATCTCCAGAAGTTTCTCCACCTGTGGGCAAAGAAATATTAACTTGTGGCGAACCACTTCCATGTATAACTGAGCAAAATGGTGCATTTATTCCCACAGGCCTTAGATGGCCCTGTGATGAGATGGAACTTTCTACAATTTGAGAGGGGGTTTTTTCTTCATGATTGCTGCCAGATAAACCTTGTTTGATGCTACTGCCCTCCTTTTCTTCCATTTCCTCTTCATGTTCCTCTGCTTCATGTCCAGAGAACCATGTCACACTACTTGTGGATTGATTAGGTGAACTTCTTCCCCCTGTTTTCCGCCCTGAGCTGTGACTATCAGAATGAGGCGACCACCGAAAAAGAACAATATCTCCGATGACATTCCACAAGGACCTTCCTGTTCTCTTGACGATGGCACTGCCAGCTTTGCTTGAATTATCATGGACTTCTCCTTTTGAGGTTTCCTGACCAGATGGTTCATCTAGTTTCCACATTTCATCGGAAGGTCCCTTTGTTCTAGACTGCTGACTCTCACTCCCTAAGTCATGGTCCTTAGAATGAGAACCCTCAGAACTCTCCTTATGAGAAACCTTAGTTTCATGAGTTTCCTTCTCCTTTTGGATTTCAGAACTATATATCTCATTCCTTACCTGTTTAACAAACTCACCAACATAGTGGGCTGAAGATTTCTCTAATCGAGAAGCAGATCCAATTGCATCTTCATCAGTAGCAATCTCAATCTTTGAACCTTGGGTCAATGCACCTCTCTGTGGTAAATTTGGAGGAGGTGTCACTAGTGTCTCTAATTCAGTCTTATTTCTATCCTCCACCCTAAGTGCACCAGCATTTGCGGGGTGCGTGATTAAAACTTTGTTCAATTCATGAGAATCATTTCGAGAATTTATTCTCTCGGTAATTCTGGCATGGGTCAGGGAGTGATGTTCTTTTGAATCTACAGATGAACTAGAAGCTAAGTTCACGTTCTCATTTCTAAGTTCATCTGATTCCATTTTCGAAATTGACTGACCATCTTCTCGGGTCAATTGCTGGAAATTTCCCGTTGATTCCACCAGGCCACTAACTTGAACATATTGTTGCTTTTGCTTCTTTGCATCATTGATGGAACTATGAATATTGTTCTTGTAGTCTTCTGCCTCAACATTGGTTTCAAACCTCTGCTGAGAAATGGATGTCTTTCTAATATCAATCTCTTGTTCTGATACTTTAGCAGTCTTACGAGAATCTCTCCGATACTCATCCTCTCTGGTATTAAGTCCTACTAATGCCTGATGTTCTCCAACTGTTTCCTGATTTGAACTTGCAACTTCAGCAGACATCCCAGCCTTTCCAGTGTACACTTTCCCAGAGCCAGAAGAATTTTTAACATAACCACTGTGGATGTTTTGCCTTTCCACAGATTGTTTATACTTCCGCATGGTCTCAGATTGCCTTGAAACTTCCTCACCTGTTTGCATAATCTGTTGTTTCCGTGTTTCATCCAATTTCATGATTCCAGATGATGTTGCCTTCCTATCATCATAGCTCCCACTATATTCAGAAGACCTTCTATAATTACTTTCATGTGCCATTGAGGACTTTGATTCCTGCAGCGAGGCTTCTTTTTTGGTTTCAATCTCTTCCACTGATACATCAGCAAGTTTCTTCTCTGATTTCTTTCTGAAGTCAGACTCAACAACACTCGATCCATCATGGAATTCTTTATATGAACTATTCTTTGTCGAACCATGGTCTTCTTGGTAATATCCTCGCCTCTGATCCTCTACCCTGATGTCCTGATATTCAATTTCATCACTCTTATAATTTCTCTTCTGACCAATCGACGATTCTTCGTGAAATCTCCCTGCTGTTATCTCAATTTCATTGTCACTGACATAATCACCATTTGAAGAGAGGGAGTAATATGAAGAGCAACTAGATTCATCTCTCCTCAACTTCTGCCTATGATCCTCTCTCCTCGGTGTTCCTTCCTTCTCTTCTATCCTTGAGCTCACCTTTTGATTTTCACTTCTTAACAGCGATTCTCTCTCTTGTTTTTCTTCTTCCTTTCGACT
Source organism: Pogostemon cablin (assembly GCA_023678885.1). Taxonomy (NCBI): domain Eukaryota; kingdom Viridiplantae; phylum Streptophyta; class Magnoliopsida; order Lamiales; family Lamiaceae; genus Pogostemon; species Pogostemon cablin. Next base: position 23,218,178 of record CM043006.1, read on the forward strand.
TGCTTTTCTCAACAAAGACACCCTCTCTACTTTTTCTCTCTCTGTCCTATTCTTCAACAAAGCACCCTTATGTTCTTCCCTTAAACTTGCTTTTCGATTTTCTCCATTCAATAGAAATTCTTCCTCTTCTTTGATTCGAATTGCCCCCTTTCTCTGTCTACCATCATTCTTGGTTGAGCTAAGGCTAGTCTCACTCTCTGAAACACCCACATCAGCTCTCTTCTTCTTACTCCCACACTCATGGCACGCCTCATCATTTTCTCTCTTTTCGACCACCGGATTTCTCACTAATCTTCGGGACTCCTTCCTCACAACATAACACTCTTCACCAATATCTTCAGTCAACAAACTAAGCAGAACCTCAGCCTCATCAACACTCCCATCTTCATATCTTTCACTCCTCTCCTCATACACCAAACACTTTCTCAGCCCCCCTTTTCTCCTGCGCACAGTCTTCTCCCGTAAGTTACCAATTTCTTTATCGCAAAAGCAAAATTCGTCAAGATCACAAGTTCCTAATCGAGAATAATAATCTAAACCACCCGGAATCAATCTTCTATAAGGCGACCACTGAATTAAAGAGGATTGCCTCAACCCATATAAACTACATCTATAACTTGGGATTAAGGGCGCACTGTAAATTGAAGTATAACAGCAAGAACAGCATGGATTTGATGATGAATACGCAAAAGGGCGACTTACATTTGAGCAGTGTGAGTAGTTATCCGTTGAATATGAAAGTGATCCTCTCGCTCTTAGTGAGACTACAGACGCTATACCAGAGTTGAGCATTGCTCCAATTCACACAGAAAGAGGATTGAAAGGGAAATCAATCACCTTTGAGACTGTAAATGAAGATCCGCAGCTGATCTCTAGTTCCCCTGTGAGTCTGTGATAGATTCCTCTCTCTCCCCCTTGTTTTTCATTTCCTTTTTAATTATTGGTATTACTATTATTTATTTAATCCGAAAAAAGAAAAAAAGTAAAATTTTAATTATTTACTTTAATTATTTACTAAATTAAAATTGTACTGCACTATTGTCATCCAAAATTTTTCTTAAGGCACCCCAATTGAAGACGAAAAATGTGTGAAATTTCAATTATAACCTCACTCCTTTTTAAAACCCTAACCCATTAATTAATTAAATAAATAACTCAATTTGCTATTTACACCCACCCAATCACCACTACACATTAAAAAACACACTCACATTAAAAACACACGCTCGCTCGCCCCCACACACATCAAATGCATTACTGCATCAAAATAAAACAGCAGGAAAAGTAGAGAAAAGAACAGAGAAGAAGAGAAGAAAAATGAAATTAAATTTCACATCCAAAATATTAAAATGTGGAACAAGCAAAATATTTGAGCAAAAGTATGTAATTTTACACTACATTTTTCATCGAAATCATGCTTAGTATTATAGGGTAATTAGTGAAATTGTGTATATCATTGTTAAATTATTGGTGGATTAATAAAATTATAAATGTAATTTGAGTTTAATAAATGGTAGTAATATAAATTCAAAGTTTATGATGTTTTGAGGTTGAAAATTAAAACTTTAAAATTTCACATTTGGTTGAAAATATGGTTAAATATCGGTTAAAGGCAGTCGAAATTTTGTACAAAAATCAATGTAGGGTTGCCAATTTTTTTTATCTAGTATTTTTGCCAAATTTAATTTTACTTTTTTATACTTTTAATGTTTTATTCTAATTTAAATTCTATAATTTTTTTTAATATAAGTAAATTTTCAAATTACTTTCAATCACCTGAAAAAAATAAAAAATAAAAATTGGAGGGGAAATGTTCTCAAATTTTGGAAAAAAAAATTGACAATCTTACCATCGAATTTTTTCCAATTTTTTGGCTGCATCTGGCCGATATTTAGTTATATTTTCAATCAACCAGATTTGAAATTTTAAATTTTGTATTTCAACACTGAAACATCACAAAACTCTAATTCATATTGCTATCATTTATTAAACTCAAATTACATCTATAATTTTATTAATCCACCAATAATTTAACAATTAAATACACAATTTCACTAACCCTATAATACAAAGCATGATTTTGATGAAGAATGTAGTGTAAAATTATATACATTTGCTCAATTATTTTTCTTGTTTCATATTTAATGTTTTGAGTGTAAAATTTAGCTTTCTCCTCTTTTCTCTTGTCTTCATCCCTTTTCTCTTCTGTTATTTTCTTGATGCATAGAGTAGTGTGTGTGTGGACGTGTGTTTTTAGGTGTAGACTGGGTTATGATTTTAAAAAAGGGATGGGATTATAATTGAAATTTTACACATTTTTTGTTTTTAATTCGGGTGCCTTAAGAAATAATTCGGGTGACAATAGTGTCGCCCATAAAATTTCGACTTCTGGGCTGTTATCATTTTAAGCGAAAAACTACAACAAAATAGTAAGTGAGCTTAGATGGTAGCTCATTAACAATGACCCATTTCAGAAAAGCCCATTTTCATCAAATATTAACTGGATTTAGGCCCATATTAAAGGAAATTCTCCAAAACTTACTGTCTTGGTTGTTTGGGCTATAAGGTATGGGCTGCATGGTGACGATTACCTATATGAAGACATCATTTGTCAGCATTTAAATTTTTAAATGTGATATTGTATTCTCCTTTAGTTATGTTTTAAGTCACTTTTAACTAAAGAGCTATTTTGGTTCTCCATTTAATACAGTTTCTCATAACGTAGCATTTTAAATAATCAATTTGATTACAATTAATTAAAAAAATAAAACTATGTAGGGCTATTTTGGTTCCCTGTTATAAAATATTTGAAATAATCAATTTGATTACAATTAAATTTAAATATATATATTAAAAAAGATATATACAGTTTGTTATTCATAAAATGTGATGAAATTTTATTCTTGAAATTTAAATGTTAAGATGGCCTTTACCTTAGGATTTGTTACATATTATTATTAGGGTTTTAATCATCTATTCAACTAAAATTATAATATAATGTGTGTAATTATAATCGAGCCCTATTCATTTCCAAGAGGAAGCGAACCTGCATCACTCATCTTAGTGAGGAGTTTAATGGCTAGATGAGCTAGCCAACTAATTAATATTATAGGTAATCTTAAAAATATTTTTGGAGCATTGAATGAGAGAACTCTAAATGTTGGTTGGTAATAAGCCACACAACACGTACTATGTGGTTCTTAGGGCAACTTGCAAAAAAAATAATTTATACAATAAATAATTATTGATTCTATAAAATGTTTTCCTTTTTATTTTTTCATGAATTATTTTTGAGCTTTGTGGCCCTTGTACAAAACATGTCCACACAGATTTCATACATTTATTTCAACTACATAACCTAAGTCACGTTTTATCAATTAAATAAATAAATAAAGAGTAAGTAAAGTGTGTTTAATGTCTTAACTCTTAACTAAATTTGGAGGGAGTTGTTCGTCATTGGCAATTAATATTTTGAAATTTTTTGAAAAAGACCAAAATAGAATATATTAATCCTGAAAAATATTCAACTAACTTTATGCCTTCATAAATTCGAATTTGTGTCGGCACATTTAAATTTCAGATAAATGAATTCTTAATAATATTAATAATAAATAATTATTTTTAGGGAAGGATCACCTTGTGCGCATGTTTGGCTCGTTCATAATTAACATGATTAATCTTTCATTCTATTTTTGAAATAGATAAGACTACACTCATTCACAACCCACAACAACTCAACCAAATAATATAATATTCATTTCTCTCTCATCCACATATACAACCCACAACTCAACCCAACCTCAACTTTTTTATACTCCATCAACAACCCAACTCAACCTACCTTTTTAATAAAATATTTATTTCTCTCTCATCTATATATATATAATTATTTATAATCATTTTGAGATTTTTTAATAATTATATTAAAAATTAAAATAATCTCATAGTATATTAAAAAATATTTAATTCCGTAATTATAGTAAAAAAATTATTTTGAAAACACACAAAATAACAATATTAAAATTGCAATAATCATATAAAAATTACATAATTGAGATACAAAAAAAATAAAATTACATGAAATATAAAATCATAAAAATAAAAGGTACAAATCATTACAATCAATTGTCATTACCAAATTTTTCCCATATATGCTCAATCAAGTCATTCTTAAGAGCATTATGAGTTTTTCTATTGTGAAGTTGTGCCCTATTAGTCATATAAGTGGACAAGCTTGCAATGCATATGGCAGAGTATGACAAATTGTGCTTTCTTGTCGGTTTAGAGGCCTATCCCTAATAAATTTGCTGGGATCATAATAGTTTTAATATGTATGTCGTTCATCCTCTACAATCATATTGTGCATGATGATACAAACCATCATAATTTTACCCATCTGAAGTTTATCTCAAACAAGACATGTGCGTCTAAGAAATGCGAAACGAGCTTGTAGAACTCCAAATGCATGCTCTACATATTTTCTCAGAGCCTCTTGGTGTTGAGCAAATAACTTATGTTTTTGGAGTTGTGGAGCAGAAATTGACTTAACAAATATAGCCCATGAAGGATATATGTCATCAGTAAGATAATATGCTTTATCAAATTCGTAGCCATTCACAACATAATTAACTCTTGGTGCTTGACCCTCTAACACATCATTAAAAACTGGAGAACGATGGAGTACATTAATATCATTGCATGTACCTGGTGTTCCAAAGAATGCATGTCATATCCATAAGTCATATGATGCAACAGCTTCTAAAATGATTGTTGGCTTCCCACTTCTTCTTGCATATTGTCCAGCCCATGCAGTTGGACAATTTTTCCATTCCCAATGCATGCAATCAATACTGCCTATCATGCCTGGGAATCCACGTTGTTCCCCGACGTAGAGTAATCTAGACAAATCTTGTTCATTAGGCCTTCTAAGATACTCATCACCGAAACAAGAAATAACACCATCTACAAATTTTATTAGAGCTTCCCTTGCCACAGTTGCACTCATTCGCAAGTATTCATCAACGGCATCAGTTGATGTACCATACGCCAACATCCTCATAGCTCCAGTACATTTTTGTAATGTTGAAATCCCTCGTCTGCCTGTGGCATCAAGTCTTTGTTGAAAATATCCATCATTGGAAGCAACAACCTCCACTATACTAAGAAACAATGATTTTTGCATGCGAAACCTGCGTCGAAAAACTTCAGGAGGATAGGTTGGTCTGTCGACAAAATAGTCATTCATCAAATGCTCCTCACCAAGTTCACGTTCTCTATCAATATATCGTCGTCTAGCTCTAGGAGTGTGATTTTCCACAATTATATTATGATTGTTTAAGATCACATCCTCAATCATCTTATCAATTTGATGATTGCTTTCAACAACTCGATTTTCCCATTCAACAAATTCTAGAAAATTGATGGAATCAGAACTTGAATCTGAATCAACAAATGAATTTTTATTAAAAGACATTTTTTGCATTTGAGGAAAAAAAGTTGTGTGTAATTTATGAACAATTTCAACAAATATATATAGAGAACCTTTTCAAAGATAGCATGTGAAAGCCATCTTAAAGTTCTGTACATGCATGTGACTAAAGGCATGTTGAGTAATGGTATTGAACAATCCACGTGAATAAAGTAAAAATAATGTGCATGCATGTGACTAAAGGCAGGTTGAGTAATGATATTGACAATTGCATGTGAATAAATGGAGAATATAGACAAATGAAAGACAAAAAATGACAACTCAATTACTTGATTAAAATTACATGAAATTAATTAAAATGCTTAAAATACATTTAATTAAAGGACATTAATTAAAATGTGATATCTAAAATACATAATAGTAAGACAAGTCTACTGTCCAAATACAATTGTCATTAATTTGCGTTTCATTACTTCATCTTCTGGAGATAAGTGATCTTTAGCTAACAATGTATTTAACATAAGTTCTTTCATCCTGATTTGATTCCTGTGTAGTTTCTCTCTTTCCAATTCAAAATTTTCTTTTCCCAAAATTTTCATTACTTCAATTTCATTATCTCTAGTGATCCTCAATGCACGAATTTCAGCAGCAACCTCATTCGTAGCAAAAGATTGTGAGTCCTTATCTTTTCCCTTTTTTTCGCCTTATCTCTACTACTAGGACGTGCAATGGATGAGCATCCACTACTTGGAGTTTCAAGATTTTGGGGAACAGAATACTCACAATCCTCACTTGTTTTGGCTCTTTTGGAACTTCCACCACTTTCATCATTGTCTCCTTCATCTTCAGTACGGAAATGTGTTGAGTCACGATCTAATTTCAGCTCCCATTTTGGATGTTTACACATGACTTCATTAAATACAATTAAATCAGTAAACTTAGTATCAATTGCTTCATAAATTGTATGAGCTTCTTTCTCGATATCTTTCTGGCTCATTCCATTCATTCTTCGAGTATGTGCTTCCTTGCAAGCTGCAATCCACTTGTTTGCACTTTCATTGAATCGTTTGAAGCGACCTTTCAACATATCCACAGTCCTTTCATTCATTTCTTCAGGATTTTCTGCCCGAGTTTCATGAAACATCTGATGAATTTGTTTCCATAATGAAGTAGACTTTTGATTTTTTACATGCACTCTATCTTCACTAATGAAACACCAAGATGACATAAGAGCAACATCTTCATTCACACACCATTTGGTATTTGGGGGTGGGGGTTTTGTTTTTTGAACATTATTGAATATTTTCGAGAAATATTTTGTGATGCATGAACTTATTCGGAAATTGATGTTTGATTGAGATTTGGCGAAAATTGGGAGCTTTGATGGTATTGAGAGCTTTGATAACTTCCAAAATTAATAAAATCATCAAAGTTTGAAAATTTTTGTGAGTTTGGATAGAAATTTGGATTGTTTGGATCCATGAGAAATGAAAAAAAAACTCAAAAAAGAAAATATACAATTGGAGATGGAGAGAAAAAGAAGTGTTTTCGTTTTGTGTCTAAAACATATCAATATTGTAGTCTATTTATAGAGAAAAAAATTACGAATTTTGATTATTTTATTTTTTTACATAATTTAAATATTAGATAATGAAAATCTAAATTCTATCCATAAAAATAAAACCCCACCAATAGTTGACTGACAAGTGTCAGCATGTTGATAACAAAAATTGGGTTGACACACATTTCAATGTGGTTGTGGCAAGCCAAGATACAGCAACCGTTGCTGATTAATACATAATTTTTTTTTATTCTTTTGGCAGGTAGTGGGCGACCTAACGTGGAGTGTCACGATGGGGTAGTCTAAAAAAAAAATATATTGATCATCACTAAAAGTTTTTTTTTATTATTATTACAATCTATATATAATTATCTACTTGTGTATAGAGGAGTGGATACATCATAGATCATACATAACCTTTTTCACACAATCCCTTCTAAATTATTATTATTAATTTATTTAATTTATTGGGGGATTTTCTAGAGTTTTGTCCATATCTTTATTGTATATATATAATTAAATGGAAAAATTCCTAGATTAAAAATTTCACAATTTCTATTCTTATAATTTTATCGCTTTTATTATTGCCATTTGGGGTTAGAGGAGTTGTTCACGCAGTTATATTAATCTATCAATTAATTTATTAATTTCGAAACCTTTTTATTTACATTAAACTACAAAGCCAGGTGGGAGAGGAGTTGTCACGTAATTATAATGATATCATAAATTAATCTCATTAGAGTATGATACTAATATACTTGTACTTGGTAATGTTAAAACGACAACATTTTTTTTTTCTCATTAAAATGCCATTTTTTCCCTTTTTCTGGACAGATCATAAAATAAACATTCCATTTAATTAGTTAAATTATTTATTTATTTTAGAAGAACACAGAAAGTAATAATTATTTGGTAATATATATATATATATATATATATATTTAATTAGTTAAATTATTTATTTATTTTAGAAGAACACAGAAAGTAATAATTATTTGGTAATATATATATATATATATATATATATATATATATATATATATATATAATAGGCTAATTAAAGTAATTACTTATGATCAAATTATTTTTTTCAATGAGAATGCATATACTCTGCCAATAAAATTACTATAAAGCCCATAGATTATAGGAACTTTTACAATAAGCCACATTATCACTCTCTTTATTTATTTATTTATATTTCTAATTTTTCAATTAGTGTGTACCATTATCTCTTTCAAGGTTTTTGGCATTTTCTTTTTGCCTTATGGATATTCTTTTGCCTTGCTATTTAAGGCCAAAAAAGGTGTCACACACTAAATTATTTTCCTAATTAAAATTATAAAATTTGAAAAGTAATAGACCCACTTGTCTGTTATTACGTAAACAAAGATTCAGTAGAAGATTTTTCACGATGTTGGGACATGGGAATAATTATAAAACGTTTAAAACTTATATTAAAAGTTACATATTTTTTACTAACTAAAGCAAACATTTAAATTTAATTTATGGAGGATAATATTTGGATTGAATAAGTAATTAGGAATTTGACTCATCCATTATTAACTTAAGAGAATGATTAGGGTAACCAAAATTTGGTGAACCGGATCCTAAATGACGAATCGGGCGGGTTGGTAGGTTCTGCCGGATCCTTATCAATTCATCAGAAAGGAGATCCTCATCCCGGCTAGTTATAATTTTTGTCCATTAAGTTTACGTATCGCTGTCAATCCCTATTTCTCCGCCGCTACTTCTTTCGACGCGCCGTCGCCGTCGCCGTGCTTCCAGATGCAGTTCCAGCGTTTCCTTAACGCAGGGGACCGGCCATGGTCTACCCCCTTTTGCTCTCAGCGCACACACATCGACCGGAGTGGGCTTCTTTCTGCTGTTTCTCAAATAAGGTCGCCGACGCAACTTCGCGACTTTCTCAGAATCTTCAGCGGTTGGGTTGACTTTTTCTAGTCGGCGCCTCCGTTGTTGATACGCTATGAATGGATTCTTTGTGCTGACAGCAATTTGCGCCTGCTATGCGGAATTTTTAGATTCTCTTTAGTCCATTCCATTTCTCTTGTATATGCTCATTTTTGTGTTTTGAAGGATGCACCTACCCTAGTTGTTAGTAGTTCACAATAATGCAACTTGGGGCTTGATGATAGATATTGCTTGTTGCCCATTACTTGTTCAGTTTATAATTGGTTTAGTTGATTTGGATTTGTATCAACATTGTAGATCTTTCCTGCTTCGATCTTGGAATCATGATGATAGTGATTTACTTGGATTTTTTTAGTGCAGGCAACTAGATTTGGTTTAGTGATTTTGTTTTCTATCTTAGCAGCATGTTTTAAGAGTTTAATTTACAAAAGCTGCTATTCTCTCTTTTACAAGGACACTTGTTTGGCCTCTTTAAAGCTGCATGTTTAGCTTCTCCAATTGCACCATTCCAAGAATAAACCTTATTCAATCATAGTTAATTTTGCATATGTCTTAGATTACATATGGACATGATGTATAGAAGAATCAGATGCATCATGTTGGTTAAATAATCAAGATGACAGCAAAAGAATACAATCGGTGCATAAGGTGAGCAGGGAAGTTTGAGTTAGGAGCGTTTGAGCATATGACTGGAAAGCTTGACACATAAGCTGTTAGTTGGAAGTAGTTTCACTCAGTTTGGTAACCATTTGATACTCCAACTGAAGGCTCAAAGATGTTTCAGCGAGTTAGTCCCATAAGTTAGTTACATATCTTTGTATATATAGCTTCTGGTTTGCTGATTTATTCAGCGTGTAATCTTCCTCACACTCTCATATGGAATAAGATATTCTCTCCATAGTGGACGTAGGCTCGTTAGTGAGCCGAACCACTCTAAAAATCCCTCGTCTTCTCGTTTCGTTTCTTCATCCATAGATTAGGCTTCATGCTTTCAATTCTTAAGTTCATGCTTCAATTTGATACCTGCTTAATTTCACGACAATTGGCGCCGTCTCTGGGAAGAAGGGCAGACCAAGGAAGAAGATGGAGATTGAAGATCAAGATGGTGTTCCACCAAGATTGAAAGCGGGCGTATGAAAGCTTGGTGTGAAGATGAAGAAAATGAGGAGGGCAATCCAGTTTCGTGGGATCTCAGCAAGAAAGAATTGGGAATTTCTCGACAGTCTGCATCGACGGATTGGTTGATTAGCAAAAAGGTTATCGAAGAGGCAAATTCCAAGGATTCTTCTCAACGGGGATGAGATATCGTTGAGAATGGGTTGCTGAGGGGAAAGGGATCACAAGGATAGTCGTCAAACATATGGTGGATGGCTTCGGCGGTGATCTTGGGCGATTATGGATTGCAGATCAGACTGATTAGTGAGAGAGAGATCGAAGCGCTCTTCGGACGGCAGTTCGGAGGTGGGTTCAAGATTTCCGGTAGCGGTTCTTGGTTATGTAACTACAGTTTGTTGTGTTGGAGATCAAGAAACCGGTGGAGAAAGATTCCAAGATTGGAATTCTCGGTAAGAAGGAATTAGAAGTCCGGTAGTCCAGCCGCGATTGGCTGGGAGAAATCCGGCAAGAAAGGTGTAACACTGCGGCACAAGATGGCGGTTCGATGGGATCGGGCGGCGTTCAGAAATGAACGGAGGTGACAACTTCTCTCCAAAGGTATAAGGTGGTGGGCTTACTGAACGTGAAGCTGGTGGTGGGCTCAACATGAGAACAAATCGGAGAGGCGTTGTTGGCTGGGAAAATCCAGCAACGGCAAAGGAAGATATCTTCTCTCCGGCGGTGGATGATGAAACTATCATCTGGAGACGATTTCCGGCAGGCGCAGAATAGCAGTTGACAATGATGAGCAGTGGGTCTCCGGTGGAAATGGTGATCGACTGAAATGGCTGACACGATTAGAGGTGAACTGGAATGGCTATTCTGGTTTCGATACTTAAGTAAAGGCAATCTAATAAGAGCAGTTGTCAATCTCGGGAACGGCACAGCAGGTTTGAGAGAGTTTCTTCTGCAAGGATAATTAGAATCAATTCTAGTGAGTATGCAGTATCTGTTCATGGCAAGATGGGCAATGGACATTTGCAGCATGGTACTCCAATGTGGAGTTCAGGATATGGGTTTCCCATGGATGTGAAATGATCATGCAGTAGCTTGTTTTTCACAAAGATAAGGTCAGCTCAACAAGTTTATAAGGAAAGGATTTTCCGATAAGTGAATGGTGTTCGGGGGAAGTAGCGATATAACGGGGTAGCTAGGAGATGTGGTACTTGGACTCGTTGGCGTTTAAGAGCAGCTTGGTAACAACGAGCAAGTAGGTGAAGCATTTGGTAATCCTAGTGAGTTAGAATTGACTTCAAAGTAATGACACTTTCATTAGGAAAATGATTCGAACTTGGTGTGGCTTGGCGGTAAGTCAACATTTATATGTTGCAGGTGTTGCTTATGGTTGAGCAATGGTAAAAGGTATTGCTCAAGTTGGAGCAATGATTAAGAGGTGCTACTCAAGGTGGAGTAGTGTAATAGAGGGGGAGTTGCTATGGTTTGATTAAGGTTTAAGGTGGAGATTTGTGAAGAATAAACCTTATTCAATCATAGTGAAGTTTGCATATGTCTTAGATTACATATGGACATGATGTATAGAAGAATCAGATGCATCATATTGGTTAAATAATCAAGATGACAGCAAAAGGATACAACCGGTGCATAAGGTGAGCAGGGAAGTTTGAGGAGTTTGTTGGTGGCTAAACGGATTAGTTAGGAGTGTTTGAGCATATGGCTGGAAAGCTTGACACATAAGCTGTTAGCTGGAAGTAGTTTCACTCAGTTTGCTAACCATTTGATACTCCAACTGAAGGCTCAACGATGCTTCAGCGAGTTAGTCTCATAAGTTAGTTACATATCTTTGTATATATAGCTTCTGGTTTGCTGATTTATTCAGCGTGTAATCTTCCTCACACTCTCATATGGAATAAGATACTCTCTCCATAGTGGACGTAGTCTCGTTAGTGAGCCGAACCACTCTAAAAAACCTTCGTCTTCTCGTTTCGTTTCTTCATCCATAGATTAGGCTTCATGTTTTCAATTCTTAAGTTCATGCTTCAATTTGATATCTGCGTAATTTCACGACACACCAAAAATAATCCTTGTGCTCTAACTTGGTCTCAGCAATAGATTTTGGCCTGATGGCTTCATCTTTATTGCACTCCATGTGCAAATCTTCAATGGATTCAACGTACTTGGTATGACAAGTCCACAACTGACGCCACCATGGCAACTGATGTTCTCTCCAGAATATATGTGCCATGATATGAGAAATTTGAATCCGCAGAGTTGAAATTTGTTTGCTACGTCAGTCAAACTTGCTCACAAGATTAATAATGCCTCATCCAATCCTATTCCATCCAACCCAACCCAGAAAATCTCTCACTGCACTCTTTTTTCCCCTTTCTTCCTCCATATTTTCTTTGTACCCTTCCACCTTCCATAAAATTCATCCATCACCTTCAATCTCTTCTCTAATTCATCCATAGTTTCAAGTGGGCATAGCAATTGTAAACTTCAGTGCAAGTCAAATTTTCACAAGCTTTGGTGGTATTGATTCTCCGGCCCTCAGCTAAGGTTTTCTTCGAATCTATGTAAATTGGGTAAAGAATTACCCTTTTTTGATATTCTGCATATCCACATCCATGGATCTTCCCTAATAAATAAGAATCAAACAACCCTTCAATAGGTGATTGCCAGCAGCAACCACGTGATGTTAACTCCAAGACTTGTAGCACAATCAACACACACCGAACGGAAATCGCACCGTGCCCAGTCACCGTTCTCGTCGCCACGAGCACTCCGCCGCGAATCTACTACTTCTCTGCCACTGTCGCAGGGCCGACGCCAGAAAGCGAACCCATCACCCCTTGTCCGAATCGCCGATTTAACGTGAAGAGTAAGTGCGGTGCAGTTGATGACGTGTTTTGAGAAGCTGACCCGAATTTTATAAAAATCTGACCCATTACTAAAAAAGGTCCGGTTGTATGAATTTAAAAAAAAAAAAGCAGGCCTATTATAGTCTTTACCTCAACTTAAATATTATAGACATTTTTAATTTAAAGTTAATAATAATATAAATAAGGTGATAAGGCACGTCCATATTTTGTGTCCCAAAAATGTTATAAATGTAATTAAAAAAAGGATAATTAGCTATAAATAAATAAGTTAAAAGGGGCCCACATCTAGTTTAGTTGAACTAACTCATCTATTGAGAAGTCAAGAATTGGCTTGCCCACAAGTTTTAGATTGCCTAAACTAAATTAATTACAAGTAGTAGTAAGTATTTTCAGATGTCTAATAAATGCGCTATAATTGTAGATTAATTTATAGTGTTAGTATGCGCAACAGAAATTGTGATAAATGACAGTGTAGTCTAGCACCTTCATGGATTTAATATGGTTTGAAAGAAATAAACTATTTAATTAAGTAAAAAGTTATTATTATTTCTTTATAAATTAGTATTTTAGAAATGTTTTTATATCTTATTAAAGAAGTATAACATATAAAATATTTTATTTTAATATATTAAATATTAGATTGTTTAGTTTATCATTAAGCTTCTATCTTCCCAATTAATATTCACATTATCTTTTTTATACTCTCTTATCTCTCTTCTTAAATTAATGGGTCAATTGTTATTAGGTACAATTTATGTGTCTATATTACTACTAGATACACAAATAAATTATATTACTAATTAATACAAATTGAATGCATAAAATATCATTTTTATCATTATTTTAATTGTATTCAAATATTAATTTAAAAGGTATGATGCAAAAAGCTGATAAAGCGTCCCACTAATTTCTCCACAAAAATAGGTGGGAGATAACTATATTAACGTGTCTACATACAAATATTTCTGAATAAATGATACATTGCCTACAACTATTTCTGAATACATTTTATACACTTATTTATGAATACATTTAGCTATTTGGGATTATGATTATTAATGGTTAATTAACCACTGTATTAAAAACATGCCGCCTCAGTAGCTCGAATTCGCCTTTGATCACATCCACATTATTTTTATATTTAGTAATGTTTATGTTTAAATATATTTTTGTATATTTGTGTTCAAATAGTATGTATTTAGAAATTTTTATTTTCAAATTTTATGTATTAATTTTTTTAAAAATATATTTGTGTTCAGAAATTATATATTTTTATGTTCAAAAGTTAACTTAATTTTTTTATATTCAAAATTTATGTATTTAAAAAAAATTATTTTTAATATATTTGTATTCAGAAATTATGTATTTTGTGTTCGGAAATTAAATTATATATAATCTGGGGATCTATGGGGAGAAAGATTTCAATGTGTGAAATAGTTTTGACATGAAAATAAAGAGAGAATTATAACAAAGGATATGATCCGATCGTTTTAACGCAAATAAGGATAATTGTTACTATTTATAATATAATTTTATAATAGTTAATAATAAAATATATAGAGTACATTGTATCTACTAATAATATTATAGTATATCTTGTACTATATAGTAATAAATCCTAAATTAATTAATAATCTCTTGTGAATATTATCACTCGTATTTTAGAAATGTTTTTATATCTTATTAAAGAGGTATAACATATAAAATATTTTATTTTAATATAAACATTAGATTGTTTAGTTTATCATTAACCTTCTATCTTCCCAATTAATACTCACATTATCTTTTTTATACTGTCTTATCTCTCTTCTTAAATTAATTAATAATCTCGTGTGAATACTATCACTCGTCTTTTACAGTATTTATTTATATAATTTTATAATAGAAAAACTTAAAACAATCATAAATTATTATTACTTTATTAATTTTCAAAATTCAAAATTCTTAAAATTAATCTTTTTAAAACTCACATAAATTTCAAAGAAGACAAAATTGCAGTGTGGTTTCACTTTTCAAAGGAACATTGTGAGAAACAATTAATGAATATGTACGATTTACCTAATATAATTAATGGGTAGTGTTGTAGGATAATGACGAGTAGAACATTTTTTATTTTAATTTCTCGATTAATCTGAACGTATTTTTTCCTCCATTTGATATTGATATTCAACGGTCCTAATTAGTGGGCGATTCTATGCTACCTATTACCCTATTCATATGAGTAATTACGCGATGTGATTTATATACATATGCATTTAAAAATTACCACTACCCTACATATTAATGAGGAGAAAATTATATTCCATCCATTCAACATCTACCTAGAACCCGGTCGAATCATTTTCCTTTGTTGAAACATTTATCTGGTTTACCTCCCCATCACCCGGAGTTACGCTCCTTTCGCTTCGAAGCGGCCCATGAAATCTAGCCTTTGCCATTACAAGCCGGGAGATGATTTCGGCGCGGAAAGGCGATAGCCAAGGTCAGCGGGGTTTTGTTGAGGTTCTTTTACTTTGGGCACGTGGATTAAAAAGTACTCCCTCCGTCCCATAAAACCTTTCACTATTTTCTCATTTATTTCTTCCACAAAATTTTTCATACCCAAAAAAGGAAACATCACTTTATCTAACAACCTCAAAAGTTCCTTTAATTTCAAATTTGTCTCTTTTTTTCACACACATATCATTACTTTATATTTTTTTATTATCTAAAAATACCACAAAACCCGTTCAAAAATCAATAAAGTTGGTCAAAAGTGCACATTTTCTTAAACAATGTAGAACAGTAAACGTGAAAAGTATTATGGGACGGAGGGAGTATTATTTAATGTTTAGTGAGTAGTTGTATTAGTGAGAGTGTGGGTGACATATTTTAATTGTAATAGTGGATGTGTATGGGTCTCATGTATGTAAAAAATGAATGGGAACTCTTTGAATGGGATGCCCTAAATGAAAAAAGAAAAGACCCACTTCAAATGGGAGGAGGGAGTATATACCATCATGTATTAATGGAAGAATACTTTCTCTTGACTGCATTGATAAAAAAAAAAAAAACTTTTATTCTGAATAATTGCTTTACAAACTACCTATAAAATCATGCACCATTGAAAAATGAATCAACCCACCACTCATGTTTGCATTTTAAAAAAAAAAAAGTTTCAGAATGATTCGTATTTCCTTTATACATAAAATTGATTAAATAAACCTTAGATAAACTTTAACTTGTTTTCGGATTTCACCAAATCCGTAAATTAATGTCTTAATATGAGACTCAACTGAAATTCCTAGCAAATAAATCAAATTAATTTTTGACATTTTTTAAATCCAAACCTACCTCCTCAAGTACAAACCATTGTCGGATCTCGATTCGATTTAGTCAATCGAGTTTGTTTGTCAGGTTGAGAATCTTTCATAAGCAGCATATAATTAATAATTTGAGAAGGAACTATGTAAGACGGGTAGTGAAACGAGTCGATTCATTGTTAAAATATATTTATCATACTTTAAAAAACATATTTTAAGTATTAATAAGCATATTTTATTTATACAATATTGCTACTTTAATATATCTCATATATCTCATAACCTAACTCACATGGACACTGTTATGCAAGATATTTGTCGCATAATAATTATTAGAAAATGATTAAGTGTAGGGAGTATTATTATTTCTAATCTTTTATAACAATTAGTTTGATTAATTAAACGTCAATTATGGAAAAAAGACAAACAAGTTTTTAAATTTTTTTTAATATATTACTGCACAGGTGTCTTATTATGAATTTTAATTCAGTTAAATAATCTAATCAGATAATAGAGATGGCTTCTAATTTGTTACCCTAAATGTCGTTGAATTTAGTGTCGTAGTTACACATAATCTATCATCCAATCACTGTCATTAGGTATGATTCATGAAATTACCTTTTAGTCACGGTTTTTAGAATGAAATAGTATTCCAAAAATATCTATAAACACACATAATAAACTTTAAAGCTAATTAAATGAAAATTTATTAACTACAATGGGTAAAAATAAAAATATTAGTATATCACATCAAATTAGCTAATGTAAATTTAATTTTAAATAGACTGATCACAATAAAACTACTAAAATAACAATGAACTAAATATTAAAGGTAAAAAGAATACTACGTCTTAAACCATAAAATTTACTGTAAATGGTATATCGATCTGACCAGTAGCATGAAACTATATTTTGTGTCCCCTTGCAAGTACAAGTTAAACAACGAGCCCTCTCTATAAGTCACTTGAGGCACATTCTGCGATTTACCTCCTCCACCAATCCCCAGGGCAGGGACGGTGGGGGCCCCTAATGGTAGGATACACATTTTTTTAATATTTTGTGTAATTGATGTGGATTGTGTTTTTGGGTTAGAGGTACTTAAAATTTAATACTAGATAGTTTACTAAATAAAGTATATTTATTGTTAAATAGATTTAAGCTCATTAATTCCAATCTAATTAATTGTCTGAGCACTAAAACGCAGGCTTTGAGCCCTAAATAAAAGAGTTGATTTACTGTACAATTAGTATACACTAAAAATATGATCTATATTTAAAAATGGGTCATTCAATTCACGAACTCTGCTTCCTCTTCTCTTCCGGATCTCACGCCTCACCCTTCTTCTGCAGATCTTTTGCTGATCACCGTTGCAGCCCTTCCGTCGTTCCACCTCCTCCCTTGCCTTCTCTTCTGGATCTCACGCTAATCTCCTCAACCTTCTCTTCCAGATTTCCGTTGCAGCCCTTCTAGATCTCAATTTGCACCGCCATTCCGCCTCCTCTTTTGCCGCACCGCTCCATCTACTCTCTCTACGCGCCGCCGCCATCCGTCGTCTCCTTCCTCATTCCGCTGCCTCGTTCCCTTTGTCGTTTCTATGCCGTCTCCTTCCTCATTCCGCTGCCTCGTTCCCTTTGTCGTTTCTATCTCTTCTCTCACAATGCGATAGATATGACAGAGGTAAGAACGGATAGGGTTGTATATCCTCAAACATATCTGATCATGAAGGGACTTCCGACAATAGACGGCGGTGCCGCAATTTCAGCGATGGATTCAGCTGGTGGCGGAGGCTGCAATGCTATCCAGCTATGTTACTAACGTCCCCAATATTCCTTCATGAGGCAGAGGAAGGTTGAACTAGGCATGAACTTGAATTGTATTATTTTTTTATAATACTGTATTACTTATCATTAATTAATGTATATGTGTTAAAATGGTGAAAATGAGAAAGAATAATCAAGGGAAAACGTTTTCTATTAAATTAACGTTGAAAAAGTATCTCAGGATTTGTTTACTATGCTTTAAATCTGCGATCCTTGCTTCAAATATTTGTTATCAGATATTGTATTTTTTGTAATTCAATAGTGTATAAAATTTTCTTAATAAGTGTATTACATTTTTTTTATTTTTTTTAATATTTTTAGTATTATACATTACTTTAAAAAAGTAATACAATTATAAATACAATCATATACATTAATACAGTCAGTCTAAAAAGTCAATTAATATAAATAAATTGAATTGAATAAAAATAAATTAATTAATTCAAAATTAAATTAATTCAAAAAATATTTGAATATTAGGAGAGAGAGTGAAAAAAATTACGAGAGAAAGTGTGTGTGAGTAAAATGAAGGGAGAGAAAATTTTAGGAGAATGAGCAGGAAAAATGAATGGAATGAAATATGGGTCAAAATTACTTATATATGATGGGTCAATTGAATTTTGATTATTTGGTGCACTTTAAAAACTGTTGCACACTAATATTTGTCTAAATAAAATTAAATAAAGAAGAGCTTGAATTACTTAATTGTAGTTGATTATTTGATTATTCATCAAGTTTATTAATTTATTAATGAGCAAAGGGTCAAATAAGATTCTAATCTTATTACACAAGATCAAGTTGATCCCTCAACAAATTTTTTATTCATTCAACCCCTCCATCTATTTTAATGGAATCAATCTGCCACCTCTTTCAAAAAAATGGGATCAATCTGCCTCCTCTTTCAAAAATAAATAAATATCAAAATAGTTATATTTTTCTTTCTCCTAATTAATTTTGGATTAAAAAACACATTAAATTCTTAACACAATTTAGCCCTTGAAGCCCAGAATCATCAACGGCGGCGGCACCACCATACAACCCCTCCCCAACCCCACCACCAGCCCCTGCCCACTAGGCACCTCTCCCCTCCCCCAACCCCACCACCAGACAGAAATATTGACAGCGTTTTGGCGCGAGCGGCGGCAACACCGTGCCGGAATGGAAATGTGAATGTGCAGCATGGCCCCGACCCTATAACTGGCGTAGAGTGACGTTGGGACGGTGCCGCCGCCCCGCTGAAAAACCCTCTCCCCTGCCTCCACGCGTACGCAGAGACGCTATCCAGACGTTATTTTCGAAGAAGACTTCAAGAGTGGGATCGAAGCGCACTGGGGGTATCTCGGATGATGATGATCGGAAGCTTGGTCTTGTTCTAAGAGCCGGCAGGGCGGCCACTGTGGCGGCGGTTGGTGGTAGGTTTTAGATGGAAAAGGGCTTAATTTGTTTTTGACGAAAGTTAATTAGGAGAATTTTTTTTTTAGCTATTTTCACGTTTAAATTTCTGTAAAAGGGGCTGTTCTGATCCTAATAAAATAGATAGGGTCTTAAATGAACAAAAAATTAGGTGAAGGGCTAATTTGATCTCATAGAATAAGATAAGGGTTCTAATTTGATCCTTTGCCCTTTATTAATTTGTTATGAGTGGTGGGGACGTTCATATATTTTTATTCTCATACAACTTTATTATAAATAAAGAATATTTGTTGGAGACGAATTAAATTGTTAGATCGGTAGTATATCATTTGCTCTCTTTCACTCGTATATTAAGACAAAGAGTAATATCGAGTAATCCTTTAATTTACCACTCTCACATTTCATAAGTAAAATTATTTTTAATCTAAAAATAAAATAAAATATACCTAGAATAACCAAAAATATAATAGTTTTATTAATTGATGACCTAAAAAATGGATAAACTATCAACAGACTTGAAATATGTAAAACAATTAATTTAAGACTTAAATTTATTAATATTATTTTCTATTTTATCAATTAAGGACTTAAATTTAAGCAGTGAATTGATAATTATATATATTTCATACCTCAAATTAATAAAAAAATTAATTTAAGATCTGAATGAATAGTTTATTCATTTTTCATATCATCATAAAATTCCAATAATAATTATGACGAGACATTAAGAGAAAACTGAAATTGTGGATAGAAATTCACGAGCATGTAATGTGAGGGTTCTAGAAAGAGAACCCACCAAATCAAATACTTTAATTTATTTTGTTTTTGAAAATATTAATTAAGACTTATTAATTCGTAGCTACAACAACCCTGTGACTGTGAGTGAGTTATGGACCAATCACGTAAAATGCCTAATTTTTTACACCAACAATAAATAGTGCATGATTATAGTTTACCCCACCTTATTTTCATATTTTCTTTATGCAGTAAATATAATATTTAATGTCAAACAACATGAAAAATAAAAAAAAATCTTGAACACCAACAGTAAATGAAAATAAATTTTGTTATGAAACATCGTGATGTTATAAGAATTAAAAATTGAATTAAAACATAATCAAATTAATCAAAATATATATCCTTAATATAAGATAATTATTTTCGTCAGGTTGTGTGTTATATATTGTGAATAAGTTGAGAGACCATTTTACGCTTTCGTAATTAGTTATCACAGTTATTATAAAATATTACATTACTTTCACTATAAAAATGTTATGAATTTTTATTTATACTATTAATTGTTAATAAAATAGTTTACTGTATCATTATCAATTTTCATCAATTGAGTATCACTTTTATTAATTAATGATGTTATCACTTTTTTTATTTTACATGAGATGGTCTAATGCAAATCTTTGCTCGTGAATAATTACTTTGTCTTAATTAATTTAAGTTTATTAGTATACATTCGCGTAGACGTTAAAAAAAAGAAATAAACAAATTAAAAAAAAGAAAGAAAGTTCAGATAAATTATGTTAATTATTTACTCATAATTAGTTATGTGTAATAATCAGATGCTTCAATTAAAAAAATAAATAAAAAGGAACGAATCGTGTTCACAATCATGACAGTCTCTTAAATATAAGAAGGATAACTATTTGGAGATAATTATAGTTTTTTTTTCTCCAACTAATTAATAAACCTTCTCAAAATATAAGTAAGGAAAATATTAAACCTTTATAAAATGAAATGTAATGTCTCTCCTATTAATAGAAATGCTTGTGTTTCGTGTGAAAGCGAATCAAGAAAATGACAAATACAAGCACAAAGTGACAAAATTATTCTTAATTTGTCATGTAAAAAGTGATAATACATAATCAATTTTAATTTGATTTTACGAGAATTGTAACATATATACCATCATTAATTTGCCTTAATAAATTTTATGTCGTCTACATTAAAACCCTCACTTTTCCAAGAGTGCAAAAATTTCAATATTACCCCACTTATTTCCAATTTAAAGTATATTTTTTTAGTAAAAAAATTTTAATTTTTTTTAAATGTTTCTACATAAAATGACATTTTAATTTTATTTGGAATTAATATTTTAAAAATATATTTTAGTATTTTATAATGTCTAACCTATAATAAAGAGTGGCACAGTATAAGATAATTTCTGAGGTTTTTATTTATTTATTTATTATTAATAATTTAGTACATGATCAAGTAAAACCTATAATATTAATAAAAAAGTTCAAATTCCTTATTTATTTATTATTAATAATTTAGTACATGATCAAGTAAAACTTATAATATTAATAAAAAAGTTCAAATTCCTTTATTTAACCAACAACAGTGATAAAATTGATACTTGATTTTGTCCTATTAGAGGTGAGTGGTTTAATTAATTGTGTAATAAATATAATTATGCTAGGTTTAATTTTCTGTTCATAATATGAGATTATTAAGAATAATGAAGTGCATGGCGTGGGGCATGGGATACAACAAGAAGACCAGACCACTTGCATTAATTATACTGATGGAAAGACTTTGACCCAGAGCCGGATCCAATGAAGATACATGGATACAGCTATACCCCAAAATAAAAATTAAGAGCTATATATATAGGAAGTAATTTACAATATTTGTTAGTGGTATAGTGGTTATGGCGCAATATGTAGGTATTCAAGGTCAAATGTTCGATTCTTAGTTTATTTTATCTTTTTTACCCTTTTATTTATTATTTTTGTTGGTTTCATTTATCTTTTTTACCTTTTATTTATTATTTTCATAATTTAATTCACGTTTTTAATCAGTTTCTTTATATGTATTTATTATTTTTCTATAATATTTTTATTTATTTTATTTTATATATCAAATATGTTTTTCTTAATATAATATACTACATCTTTCTTTATTTATTTTTCATTTTAATTCGTGATGTTTTTTCATTAAATCATTCATGTGTGTGTTTATACATATATTTCATTAATTTGTTACCTAAATTTTTAGTTGCAACATTAATTTACACTCAATTCATTATTATTTTCTAAATATATATATTATAAATTCATGATAATAATGTCTTAAATTACTTTTTAAAAATAAAAATTGGACGGTATCAATAATAATCATAATTTTTTTATTTTTTAAATAAATAGTACTCCCTCCGTCCCACACTTATGTTCACACTTTTCGTTTTCCTCCGTCCCACACTTATATTCACCACCCAAAAAAGAAAATTTCACATCATCCAACAACCTCAAAGGTTATCTTAATTTCAAAAATTTCACTCTCACCTAACACACATAACATACTTTATAATTTATTTATTACCTAAAAATACCACAATACCCCTAAAAATTCAATAAATTTGATCAAAAAGTAACTTTTCTTAAAGTCCGTATCTACAGTGCCGGTGAACATAAGTCCGGGACGAATGGAGTAATATTTTTATATTACATGTCGTACCCCCAGAATTTTTTTTCTGGATCCAACCCTGCTTTGACCGCTTATAATAATTATATAATCTCAATTTGGCTTTCTTGTGTGATTTTAAAATTTCTATATCATTCTTTATGTCACATAACATAGAAAAGAAAAGAAAAAATTATATCTTAAAATGAAAATCATAAATTTTAGGAGTAATGTTTGAATTCCCTTCCAACATCTAAGTGTTAATCGTATAATGAGTTACACATAAACATATGAATCAACAAAATATTTTTATGTCCTTTGCAATTTTCAAGTCGCTTGGAGGTCACCCGGATTATGGCTCCTGAGTTCTAATTTTTTTTAACTAAATAAAAGATTTTTTTTTCTTGTAATAATTCATTATCATTATTAGTATTATGATTTGTCATAGTCTAAAATCAAACAAAAGAGAAAAATGGTGGATTGTGATCTGATTATGATTAATCCAACTACCTTCCATTTACTAAGTCAATCTCACTTTGTGTTTTCTTATCATGTATACATGATGATTTATAATAAGCATGAATTTTCTCACAATTATAGATTTCTCCATTAACATGCATGAATAATCGATAGTCTTTTCTTCACAGCAGGAGACATTCAAAAGGAGATTTCTTTTTTTTTTGTTCTTTGTTTTTTTTTTTTTTTTTTTGGTTGCGAAATTCACAATACACATTTCTTGGGAAAGAAATATGTTTCCCGCGAACTTTTTCAGCTTCTCAATGTGAAACCAAAACAATTCAAGAATCTATTTTTTATTATTATTTTTTAATGTTTTTTACGTTTTCTTGCTCTTTTTTTTTTTTTGGTTCCTCCCTGTCTGAATTCCTCAATCTTCTTACATCAAATTCCTGTCAATAACTAATGCAGCATAAACTATATGATTCTGGAAATTATTAATGAGGTTTGTTCAGTTTTTCCTTTCTTTAAGGTTGAGTTTTGAAAGTTTCTTCCTACATCTGAGCTTGTCCAAAATACCCCAAACCAACTGTTGTGAAAATCAAAGTTGAGAAAGTGAGAGCAAGACAGATGGGAGAGAGAAACCCAAGTCAATGATCCAAGGTTTTAATGTCATTAGAAAAATTAAGTAACTGGACAATTCTTGCACGTATATTTTTCATTTCTTCCCCCCATATGTTCTTTCACTCACCATTACATAAGCTAGATGTTTAATTTACAGTCAATTTTCCAACCTCATATAGTATAACCTTTTCATTTATCCATAACAACTGGATTAAGAGGTCTTAATCATATTTATTGAAGTTTGATTGTTCTTTTAAACTTATGCTTTTCCTTTTGCTAAATCACTGCATATCTTACTCCTCTGTTTGAGCCTCTGCTTCTCTTATTCTTCAATCAATGTTCTGAATCTCTCAAATCTTGATTATAATTAAGTTTGACAACTGGGGTTTGGAGTTGTTGGAGAAAAAGATTATTTCTTGGGGGCTAATTTTTTCTAAAAAAAAGTACTATTATTATTTATTGCTTGGTTATTGGGGGATTTATATGGTAAGTGAGTTATGGGTATTTCATAAAGTAGCTGCCCCTGAAGGCCTGCATTTTGCTAATCAATCACAAAGCAGGCCTTTTTCTTTTTTTTTTTTCCAAAATTTTCTTTTCTTTTTTCCACTTCATGTTGTTGGAATTTGAAGGGGTTGATGAGAGAGTGAAGTAGAATGAGAAATAGAAAAAAAACAAGGTTAAAATTCAGCAACATATATTCATTCAAATGTGGGAAAGGATCATCAACAGAAGACCATTCACAGATTGGTGGGCCAGGTTTTTCAAGAGTGGTGTATTGCAATGAACCAGATGGTTTGGAGGCAAGTGTTAGGAAATATGCTAGCAATTATGTTAGGACAACCAAGTACACTGTTGCAACTTTCTTGCCAAAGTCTCTGTTTGAGCAGTTTAGGAGAGTGGCTAATTTCTACTTCCTTGTCACTGGTATTCTGAGTTTCACTTCTCTTGCTCCTTATTCTGCTGTCAGTGCTATTGTTCCATTGATCATAGTTATTGGAGCAACCATGGTTAAAGAAGGTATTGAAGATTGGAGGCGAAATCAACAGGTACTCTTCACACTTCATCTTCTCTCTCTCCCTCTCCCTCTCTTTCTTTTTCTTTATTAAAGTGTAAAAAGTGCATACTTGTTGTTTTTTTTGTTTTTTTCGTTTTTAAAGACAATCTTTGGTTTGTGTTTCTTGTTGAGCGTGTTGAGTGGAATTTATACTTGCTTTTTGGTCGTGCTTGGATCTTGTTTGCAGAATTGGAATTTTTATTGAAATTGATTTTCCTTATGAAGAAGGGAGAGTGGTTAAAGAAAAGAATATGAACATCTGATTTAATTGTTTTTCTACACTTAATTTGGACTTTAATGCTTTAAAATTAACTGTGTTAGAAATTTATTCAAGTAACAGAGAGATTTTCTTGATCAGTTACAGTAGATGGTTTTGGTATTACGAGGATGCTAAAGAAATGCATTTTTTATTTTTTTTGAAAAAAAAAATTGTTATATCTGGTTTATAATGATGGATGTCTGAAAATCAGGATGTTGAGGTGAATAACAGAAAGGTAAAGGTACATGAAGGTGGTGGGAAGTTTAAACAAACAGAATGGAAAAATCTGAAAGTGGGGCATGTAGTAAGGGTGGAGAAGGATGAATTCTTTCCTGCAGATTTAGTTCTACTTTCGTCGAGCTACGAAGATGCAGTGTGCTATGTAGAAACCATGAACCTTGATGGTGAGACGAACCTGAAACTCAAGCAAGCATTAGAAGTAACTTCATCATTACATGAGGACCTCAATGATTTTAGGGCCCTGATTAAATGTGAAGATCCTAATGCTAATTTGTATAGTTTTGTTGGAAGTATGGAAATCGGAGAACAACAACACCCTCTCTCCCCTCAACAGCTGCTTCTTAGAGACTCTAAACTACGGAACACTGATTTCATATTCGGAGCTGTCATCTTCACAGGCCATGACACAAAGGTTATTCAGAACTCCACTGATCCTCCTTCAAAAAGAAGCAAGATTGAGAGGAAAATGGATAAGATTGTCTACCTTTTATTTGGTGTTCTGTTCTTGATTGCTTTTCTTGGTTCAGTTTACTTTGGCATTGTTACAAAAAATGACTTAAAAGGTGGTCACAGAAGGTGGTATCTTAAGCCAGATGATGCTGAAATCTTTTTTGATCCGCATAGAGCGCCAGCTGCTGCAATTTATCACTTCTTGACTGCCATGTTGTTGTATAGCTACTTGATTCCCATATCTTTATACGTGTCGATAGAAATTGTTAAAGTGCTTCAAAGCATTTTTATCAATCAGGATTTTCATATGTACTATGAAGAGACTGATAAACCAGCTCGTGTTCGTACTTCAAATCTGAATGAGGAACTAGGCCAAGTTGATACAATTCTCTCGGATAAAACGGGCACGTTGACTTGTAACTCCATGGAGTTCATCAAGTGCTCTATAGCTGGTACTGCTTATGGATATGGTGTCACAGAAGTTGAAAAAGCTATGGCAAAAAGAAAAGGGTCTCCATTGATAGTAAAGGGAAAAGATGTTGCTGAGCATCCCACAGACAGCCCCAAAAAATCATTAATCAAAGGATTCAATTTTGATGATGATAGGATCATGAGGGGAAACTGGGTAAAAGAGCCTCATTCGGATGTCATCCAGAAGTTCTTCCGCGTGCTGGCAGTGTGCCATACAGCTATACCCGACATTGATGAAAACTCGGGTAAAGTCGCATATGAAGCTGAATCTCCAGACGAGGCTGCCTTTGTTATTGCAGCAAGGGAGCTTGGGTTTGAATTCTTTAAAAGAACACAAACAAGTGTTCATGTGAATGAGTTGGACTCTGTCTCGGGAGATAAAGTCGAAAGGTTTGTATCTATAGTTTCTCTACAGTTTGTGATCCAGCATATTGTCATATTTGAATCTTTTTATGCTGATGCAGGTCATACAAGCTGTTAAATGTTTTAGAATTTAACAGTTCAAGAAAGAGGATGTCTGTAATAGTTAGGAATGAGGAGGGGAAGCTATTATTGTTCTGCAAAGGTGCTGACAGGTTGGTTACTTTTACAACGTATCGAATCTTATTTACGAGGTGTTTTTTATGCGTTCTGTTGCTATGCCTAGTCAATCACATGCTAATAACAACGCTTTAACTCGTTACTTTTGCAAGAAAATGTTTACATTGTTTCATTTAGATGTGTCAAACTTCAGGTATAGTATCTGTTAAATCTACTCATTGAATCTTTTGAATTGTATAATTATGAAAACTATCTGAGTGCATATATGGTTATCTTGTCTCTGGAGGATGAACAGTGTAGATTCACACTGCTATATGTAGTACAGATTTTTCTGGTTTAAAGAAACTAGTGGAATTTCTTCACTTCTTCTCATCTTTGGCTCTCTTACATAGCATAGTATTAGATTTAAAAAAAAAAAAAAACACTTGTGTGAGATGATGTTTTTTAGTTAGATACAATATTTGATCACTTGCTGTTAGTCCCAACTATTCATTTTAGTCAGATAGATGTGGTGGTGGCGTAGCAACGTAAGCGAAATATATTTTGTTCACAGATGCTGCACAGATATATCTTAGGACTTTCGTCGTTGTCTGGGATTTGCACACACCTAGTGTGTTGCCAAGCTTGACATATATCACAACATATCATTCTCTCACCATCATCATCTTTAGTACCACATAGACAATCTACAACCATTTGGCCTTCGCAAATCCCACCACCATTCATGCCTTCTTGTCTGAAGAAAAACTCAATTTTGCTACCTGGTTTGACCATCTTGAACACCAAATCTGATCCCTTGGGGTTCATATTCTTAAATGAATCCGCAACAAAGTTCCGTAGAGCGAAGTAGGTCTCTCTGAACGTCTTCTCAACTTAACGCCTTAGCTCATCGAAGATGGTAGAGTCTGTCAGTATGAAGCAGTGGCATGGTGTTGCTGCTGCTTCTGGCCCGGCTTCATTTCGTAAGATAACCCTACAATAAATCTTCCTCTTCTTAGTTTGATCATTGGTTGTCTTTTCACCACAATATTCTTTAATAAAATGCTTTGAATCAAGAATAATTTTTGAAGCCACAGGAATTGTAGCTAATACTCCATCCTTAGTCATTACATTGTACTGATCTCCAAGAATGTTTTTGTACATGTAGAACACATCCTTCATAACTTGAGCCCAAGAAATCTTTTTCTGAGGTTTTGATTTAACTTCAATAAGTGGGAGGGAAGCTTCTTGCTTGGGAAACGTCCTCGATACGTCTTCCAAGCAATATTCCAACACTTTGGTAACCGGATTCAAGCATCTGCGCACAAAGAACTTCCCCACCATGTGGTTTCCTAATGATTTGAGCACAAAATCTAGCAAACCAGTGTCGCCAATATAAGCACGTGCCACATCTCGTACGTGCTGTCTAGAAACCCACTGAAATTCAGCTCGTTTCAGAGCTTCAATGACCACATGAATGGCCATTTCGACACGCTTAGGAGACCATCTGCATGATGAGTCTAACATGATTCCTGGATAGTGAGAATCCATGCTGCTTTCTTTGGGAATTCGGAATTTCAGCTCCAGCATGAAATGGAATAAATCACGTACTGTGACCAACGAATGACCTGATAAGACTTGGTATCTAGGCAATATAACTTGAATCTCATTCTGAGTATAACTTCCAAATCCAGGTTGATGAGCAATTAGGCTTAGGGGAATGTTTTGAATTGCTTTTACTGCACTTCGATATGTTTCTTGGTTGATTCCGAAGCTTGCACGCCTGAACGTGTAGTCCCAGTGACCGAACCATGATTTTCCATAGGCCACAGTGTGAAGTAACCTTAGATCCATGCTCCTCTTCTTTGCCACATCTCTCAAACTCACTTTCCTACAACATCACAGACAAGTTTTGACAAGATTTAGATTTGGTGCTGTGTGTGTGGTTTGATTAGAATGGAACATACCTTGCTCCTAATCCAGAGCACAAACGATCCCAGAAATCCATGATCTGGTAACCTGCCAAATCCGACCCGGTTTCAGACCCATTTATGCAAAGCAAATGACCATATCCATTAGAGTGAAACACACCATGCAAGCTATGATTCTCTCCCTGAAAATCACATTTGACCTAGAATACTCCACACAATTAGCATTTGATGGCAACAAGAAATGATACTTCTTATTGCAGATCATTTGTCGGCCCCAACCTGAACGATTTAATTCATCAAAAGCACAGACAATATAAGAAACGTATGTAGTTCAGCAAGTATATATTAGTCTACCTATGTAGTGACAATGCTTGCAAGAAAACTCAAGGGAGAGCTCAATGGGCTCCTCTATAACAAACAGAAATACGTGCAGCAATGGATGGCGACGAACTTCCAGCTGAAAGGACCAGCTAGCCATGGCTCCACAGACACCATTTTCAAGCTGCCCAAACTCCAAAAGTGCCCTCACGTTTTCTAGAAACGAACCATTGAAGTCAGTGGGGTATCCTCTCTCACCAAACACCTTGAACTTGAACACCCTTTCAACTTTCTTCCTCTTCCTTAAACCAGTCAAATCCAACTGAGACATTTTTTATTCAGAGAACCTAACCCAAGTTCTGATGAGGGAAAGTTTAAGATTGAAAATATCTTGGCTTTATTTTGTGTGTTATATAAATCTCTAATACAGTTCACACACATGGTGCCTCAGAATATAAAAAACCTGAATGATGAAGCTGAGTTTATCAAATGACTCATTGTCTTCATGAGCTGTTGCAAAATAAACGTATATATGCAAAAGTATCAATGTGGCAGCATGCATGAGTAAATTAATAAATACATGCTTTTCATCCTCATGCAAATTTATACTATATATGTATACATAAATGGTTTAACTAACATGCGTAATGTTTGCATTTGGAGTTCATGTTTTGACATGCTAAATATCTACATAAAAAATAATTATATGCCTTGACTGATCCGTGAATTATGTTTTTTTTACTTGAAAATATTCAATATCCTTTTCAAATAAATAAATAAAGAAAATCCAAGCACACTCTTAAGTGTTCCGACTATTTCTTAGGTGAAGGTGGAAAACACTTGGCTCATGTTGCTAGAGTGTTTAATTTAAAGCAATGCTATGTTCTTGGCCAACTACCATTCATGAAAATTATGTTTGAGCAATTCTAAGTTTTAGGCCAACTGCCACACTTTTATAAAAGCAATAGATCCATCTCCTTAACGTGTGGCTGCTATTATATTACCTTATTGCAGTGTCATGTTTGAGAGGCTGTCTGAAAATGGAAAGAAGTATGAAGAGGAAACCAAAGAACATGTCAATGAGTATGCTGATGCAGGGTTGAGGACCTTGATACTTGCTTATAGAGAACTCAATGAAGAAGAATATGAGGCATTCAATGAAAAGATTTCTGTGGCCAAGAACTCAGTCAGTGCTGATCGTCAGGAATTGATTGATGAAGTGACTGAAGAAATCGAGAAAGACATGATTCTTCTCGGTGCAACAGCGGTTGAGGACAAGCTTCAGCAAGGGGTGCCTGAGTGCATTGACAAACTTGCACAGGCAGGAATAAAGATATGGGTTTTAACTGGTGATAAGATGGAAACTGCCATTAACATTGGGTATATTTTCAGCAAAATTTTCTAAAGTTAATCTCGTACAAAATTGGATATCAAGATATTTTCCTGATCCTGCGAATCGACTTTGCAGCTATGCCTGTAGCTTGCTCAGACAAGGGATGAAACAAATTATTATTTCTGTGGATACACCTGAGATCACAGCTGTAGAGAAAACAGGAGAAAAGGCAGCAATTGCAAAGGCAGGGTGATTTATAATCCACTTCCATCCTCTTGATAGCAAAATAGAAGTAATCATCAGAGTAGGACAGTAAAACTCCAATATATAATTATTATTTATGAGCAATTTTTTTATTTGAATCTTTGTTTACCTAGTGTTAGAGATCCTGATGAACTTGTTACCATCACATTGCTAGTTTTTACCATAATTTTAAACAGCTCAGCAGGGTTTTTTTTCTTCTTCTTTTCATTAGGCTTCAAAGCAGAGCGTTCTTCAGCAGATCACTGAGGGGAAGAAACAGGTTGCTAAATCAAGCTCTGAGGCTTTTGCCTTGATCATTGATGGCAAATCTCTTGCATATGCTTTAGACGATAGTGTCAAAACGTCGTTTCTTGAACTCGCAATTGCCTGTGCATCTGTAATCTGCTGCCGCTCCTCTCCCAAACAGAAAGCATTGGTTAGTGTACAATGCTCTCTCTTTCAAATATTCTCGAAATCATTCCCATTGCTCGGTAGAATCTCCCGAGAGTCTATGCAAGAAGTAAGATGGGCTTTCACCTTACAGGTAACAAGACTTGTCAAAGAAGGAACAGGGAAGACGACGCTGGCAGTTGGGGATGGAGCAAACGACGTGGGGATGCTTCAAGAGGCAGATATTGGAATCGGAATCAGCGGTGTTGAAGGAATGCAGGTGCTTAAGCTAATCCTATGTCAGTCATTGTTGGAAGTTCTTGAGTTTTGTCTTACATCTTGAATTATTATCATCAGGCTGTTATGTCAAGTGATATAGCAATTGCGCAGTTCCGATTTTTGGAACGCTTGCTTTTGGTGCATGGACATTGGTGTTACAGAAGGATCTCTTCAATGGTAATACATATATCTTTATAAAGCTGTGTATTAAGTCTAGAATAACTTCTTGGACATCATTTTATTCTGTGCAACTCTTTGATGCAGATCTGCTACTTCTTTTACAAAAATGTCACTTTCGGTATTACCATCTTTTTGTACGAGGCGCATGCATCATTTTCCGGACAACCTGCATATAACGATTGGTTCTTGTCCCTTTACAACGTGTTCTTCACATCATTACCAGTTATTGCTATGGGGGTGTTTGATCAGGATGTATCTGCTAGATTATGTCTAAGGGTATGTTCATTCATAACCGATCTATCATCATTCCCTAACAACAGTCTTCATTTCTAAGCTCAAATTCACATGGCAGTTTCCATTGCTTTACCAAGAAGGCGTGCAGAACGTCCTCTTCAGCTGGCGACGCATAATTGGTTGGATGCTCAACGGAGTTTCCAGCGCCATTATAATCTTCTACTTCTGCGTAAGAGCTCTGAGTCCTCAGGGATTCAACAAGAAGGGAAGGATAGCAGACCACCAAATCGTGGGAGCGACAATGTACACGTGCGTGGTGTGGGTCGTAAACTGCCAAATGGCGCTTGCAATCAGCTACTTCACACTAATCCAGCATATATTCATCTGGGGTGGAATTGCTTTATGGTATCTTTTCCTCTTAGCATATGGAGCTATGCCTACGAGCATCTCCACCACTGCTTACAAAGTTTACGTAGAATCTCTCGCCCCGACACCTTCCTTCTACATAGTAAAAATCTACACGGTCATCTCAGCTCTTGTACCTTATTTCGTCTACAAGGCTGTCCAGATGAGGTTCTTCCCAATGTACCATGGGATGATACAGTGGTTCAGATACGAGGGTCGAACGGAAGACCCCGAGTACTGTGACATGGTAAGGCAGAGGTCTATAAGAAGCACGACTGTCGGCCTCACTGCACGCTCGTTGGCAAGAACGAATCCGTTGCAAAGCACGAGTCAGAATCATCGACAACACGATCACAGGGTCTGATTCTGTTTGCTAGTGTAAACATAGTACCGCAAGGTCTGTACAGATGTATCATATGTTGTACAATGCTTTGCATCGGCCTCGTTAGTTTGTGTATATGTTGAAGTTAGCAGCTACAGAATATTTATTCCATTTTGAATCTTGAGATCTCTTGGTGTACATTCACATATATTTTGTGATAATAAATTTATGATAGTTGCATGTTTTCAAACAGGTGTTCTTCTTGATCCTGTTTTCATGAAATATTTAACTGAGATTTGGGTTCTTGATAATCAATTATGTCCAAATTACTGTTTTACAAAAAAGGCTCATTGATTGGATTAATAGTTTTAGGCCTAGTAAATTAGTCATAAAGGCAGCAAGTAACATCATATTCCTACATATTTACAACCAATTAAATAATAAAAAAAAAAACTAGGGTTTACATTTCTAGTAAGAGATTAATTAAATAAAAGTTAAATGGACCAATTCATGTTCTTCATGATCATCATCATCACAGCAACAAGATTGATTGAATCAGCGTAATTACAGATGTACATACATTAATGATGTTAATGATGAACCACCACCAAATTAGGGCACATAAAAAATAAAAAAAATCAACCTTATTAATTAGGAGGAAACGGATAATCCGAGATAATCAACGGCTGATTTCCCCAAAATGTTAGCGAATTCATTGAAGCTGATGACGCCATCGCCGTTGGTATCGGCTTCCCTCATCATGTCGCTCAATTCCCGGTAGGTGAGTGGGTGGCCCATCTTGGCCATTTGTCCGGCGAGCTCCGCGGCGGTGATGTAGCCGTTTCCATCGCGGTCGAAGGAGCGGAAGACCTCCATGAGTTGATCCTGATTGATTAGGACCTGCTCGTTGATGTCGGGGAGAATGGCGTCGACGAGCTCGTCGAATTCGATGGAGCCGTTGCCGTTAGAGTCCATGTTGGCGAGGAGGAGGTGGATGTGGTCGCCGGTGGGCTTGAGGCCGAGGGAGCGGAGGAGGGCGGCGAGTTCGAGGTGGGTGAGGCTGCCGTCGTGGTCCATGTCGAACCGGCAGAAGATGTCCTTGAGCTGCTTCAGCTGATCCGATTTGATCTTAGCCATCATGGCGGAGGCTGTGGAGAGAGATGCTGCTTCTTCTTTGCTTGCTATGGATTCTTCGGCTCTGCTACAATTTTGGGAAGTTTAGGGTCAACATCCAACTGCAAAGCGCGTGGGGGTAATAATTGTTGAATTTGGGAAGGTAGACTCTTAAGTATTATTATCAACTAATTATATCTTCACTTATATACTCCTATTTATATTACCAACTCATTTGACCTATTCTATTCTTGGTAATTTCTTTCTTTTTTATCTTTATATTATTTGGCATGGATTACCCAACTAGCTAATATTCAAAAATTAAAGAACTTGCTATAAGAGTTTTAATTTTGAAAGACATATATGTAGAATATATAGTATATAGTCTCTAGAAATACGTGTAATTATTACATAAAAGTATAATAAACGAATATATAGAAACTAAAATAGGGTATGAAATCAAATTTATCGTTTGCATGAGCTTTTGATTATGGAAGCTAATATACTAATTTAAGATCAGAAATGAACAGCATATCAAACCAAAAAAACCTCTATTTACAGGAAAGAATTGACCCAACCAATTGAATAGACCAAAATCAGAACCTAACCACTAAACGATTAGAGTGATGTCACACCAAATGAAATAAATTTGGGCACCAAATATGGTATTGATATAGGATCCGTAATACCTGTCCAGCAAATCGCGGAGGGATAACAATAGTCCCTCCCAGCAGAGTTGCCATCCCGTTCTCTTCTGTGGCATCGATTGTGAAATTCATGGCGTTCTTCTATCCGTCCGGCTATTTACCTGCCCACCTTCACTACTCCCACTATCTTGAAGAAAAAAACCCGAACTAAAATCTTCATAACCAAATGCAATCCTCTGCATTAGTCGAAGATCTGCAGATTGTTGTACAGGGTTGAACATTGTACTGTCCCCTACCCTCATTCCGTTTGTCAAATCTGTCGTAGCCATAGTGTCCAATGCTCGAACAATCTGGAAAACATTAGCAGATCAGAGAGAATCCCATCAGCAGTTATAGCTTTTCACTCTTTAATCTGAACCCTTTAATACATAGTAGTGGGGGGTTGGGCGCGATTCGGAGCCCAGATCAGCATTTATATCATTAAAGATTAAAAATATGGATGTTCACATTGAAACATTTACCTGTCCCATCTTGGGTCTCTTTGCAGATGAATGGCGCACACATGATGCAGCAGCTTCAATCATTCGGAGCATCTCACTGTTAACGTATTCACTTTCAAGCTTTGGATCTGCAAAGCCCCCAAACTCTCTCGTCTCAATTGCTCGACTTAATAGAGGTCGAGCCTGGAAAAATAAGAACACGATTAACTTATGAATCTTTATGGAGCTCACAACTGTTGGCTTTATTATACAATGAATTTAACAAGCATTTTGAATATAAAGACAAATTCATATTTGTAGGATGAAAAAAAAATACTTTTTTTTTGGTTGGATGAGTAGTAGAGATACATGAGCGTATAATCTGTTATTGAAAAAAAAAAAAAAAGATTGCAGTCGATGAGACGCGTTGGAAAGTTTTTTTTTTCCTTTTTTTTTTTTTTTGGAGAATGGAAATTAACGTTATTTATAACCAACCACATCCTAAACTACTGAATATTACAACTGAAGCACACTGCTCTAATACATTTAAAATAACATGAACAGATGGAAAAGTTATAAAACGACCATTGTGTTCTTCCTTTAAGATGGATGAGTATGCCCAACCAAATAAACCCAAGAAAAAATAACAATTAAGTCATGGATCATAAGCAAGTATTTTCACGTATACAAAGGATATTTATATTACATATAAATAAAAATATTGTATTATGAACTTACCCACTCAACAAGGCTTTCTTCCCCTAGGGGCTGAGTTGCATCTACAGGCTTGCGTCCAGTAATTAACTCTAGAAGCACAACTCCAAAGGAATATACATCGGACCTGTCAGTTAACTTGCCACTGGATGCGTACTCAGGAGCCATATACCTGAAAACCCAACAGAATCTATTAGTATAAGTCGTCTTGTTTTTTGGTGCACTCATTCCCCTGATGAGACTGAAATGAGTCCCCAGCTTAAATATCTAATTCCTTATTGCTTTCACTAGTAGAAACTTGCAATGAATCAGAACCAGTTATGACAGTAACTTACCCAAATGTTCCCATCACACGTGTGGTAATATGTGTATTTGCATCCATGGCAAGTTTAGCCAGTCCAAAATCAGAAACCTTGAAGAATAAGAAACAGGGGAAAGAGGAAGATATTGAAAGTGTTCTAAATACAAAATGTAAAGAGTTTGCAGAAACTACACATACCCGAGCTTCAAAGTTGTCATCTAGTAGGATGTTTGAGGACTTGATATCTCTATGGATAATACGAGGATGGCCTAAAGATTAAACAACATATCAGAAAATTAATGACCTCTTAACTAGGTTATGAGATACATAAGATGGGCTATTTAAAGATCAAAATGCCAAAATTACTAGTAGATAGGTGTACAATCCAATAAATAATACGGTACCTAATAATTCATCAATTAAATGATGGATTGATTTTTGTATTATCAATCCGTATAACTTTTATTTAGCATCTATTCTGAAGAAGAAAAGTGAAATACAAAAGAAAATTACTGGCAATGGAAGCAAAAAAATTATTTGCATCACAATATTCATCTAATCCAACTCAGAGTACATAACGGCGGCCACTATGATATGAATAGCCCATATATTATTATGATGTTATCATTGTCTGAGAATCCCATGATCATAAGCTCTCTGCCAATAAAAGAGGTGTGACAAATAAGTGTTTTGCTGATACAAGCATAAGCTACAAAGGTAAGAGAGATGATAAGAGAATCACATACAAATTTCTTAAGGGACCACCCTTTTCACTTTCATTTTCATAGTCCTTGAGTTTTATTTGCCAAAGCAGAAGCTCTTTTATCATTGTTTTTCCTGTTGAACTAATGGAAAAAGTATATGACTTGCTTGCGAATTTCATTTCTTTCTTAGTTTTCCTTTCCCCAAGAGATGTGTGGAGAAATTTAAGATAACATGATTATCATGATCGGATGAACAGTATAGTCACTATGCGACACGTCTCTACTCTGTGTATTAACTTTCGATAGAGGTCTCAACTTTTACAGGTCATTATCATCACATGAATTCATTTTTTAATACCAAATATATTCAGAATATAAGCTGAATTAAAAAAGGGAGATGTGGTTGAAGAGAAAAATAGAAGGAAAAATACAAACCTTCATAGAAAAGACTACATAATAATTTCAATAAATTCAATGATAAAAAAAAATAAATAAATAAAATAAAAAGGATAGGAAGAGCTTAAAGATCTTACAATCCTCATGAAGATAAGCTATTCCACGAGCTGCACCAAGAGCGATCTTTACACGCATACCCCATTCCAAAACAGGTCTATCTTCACCTAAAAATTTGAGAAACAAAAACATCAAAAATTATTTCATCATGAATTAGTCTCCGCAAAAAAAGAACTACTCTATATATTTACCATGAAGATGGAAGTACAGGTTATTATTAGGGAGATAATCATATACAAGCAGCCTTCTGTTTTCATGAATGCAGTAACCAACAAGTGTAACCAAATGGCGATGATGTACACGACTTATAATCTCGACTTCCGATCTAAATTCTCGTCCCCCCTGCCCTCCACCAATCTTCAACTGCTTCACCGCTATATTTCTACCATCTGCCAGAGTACCTTTGTGCACAGACCCAAATCCTCCTTCGCCCAAGAAATTCTGGGATGAAAATCCGTCAGTGGCCTGAACTAGTTCTTGATAGGTGAATCCTGACCTAGAAGAGCCAAAGCCACCAGCCCCACGGGGTGAAGAAACAACACCAATGCCAAGGCCACTTCCACTTCTAGGTATTGACTTTTGCAAGTTCAGTAGTGCTGAATTCGAACACTGATCAGATAACTTCTAAAAACATTTAAAAAGGATATCTATTCCTACTGAAAATCTAACGTACAAGATCTAAGATACTTACCTGATTCTTGAGAAGAACCAGAAGAAGTTGGCATAATGTAACGACCATTATGTCCAGAAGCTCTTCTCCTTCTCCTCAGACAGTATGCTGATATACCCACACCAAGGAAAAATAGAGAAAATACCAAAATAATTGCCACTATGCCTCCAGTACTAAGGCCCCCATCACTACCAGATTGTGAATTTCGTGGTCCACTATGAGTGGAACTATTGACGCTTGGAGTAGCTGGTGGAACAATAAATGGTGAATGAGGGGATGGTGGTGACGTAAGGACGGGAGAAGGCGGTGATGTTTGAATTACAGGTGGCGGTGGTGTCAATGGAGAAGAATTAGAAGGTGGTGGAGATGCTGGAGGAGAATGAGGTGGAATGGGAGTCGCGTCAGAGTTGGGGGGTGGTAAAGGTGGTGAATTTTGTGGAGGTCCAGATAATGGTGGTGGGGGGGAATTTTCAGGGGGCTTAGGTAGTGGCGGTGGTGGCGAGATATCAGGGGGCTTTGGTAATGGGGGTGGTGGTGAACTTTGAGAGGGCTGTGCTGGTGGAGATGGTGGTTTTGAAGCATGAGGAGGAGGGGTAGGCTTAGGAGAGACTGGAGGTGAACTTCCAGGGTCTGGTGACGGGGGTGGAGGTTGATTTGTAGAAGGAGGCGGTGGAGAGTTAGCTGGTGGATCATCTGGAGGTGGAGGTGGCTTTGGAGGTGGACTAGAAGGTTGAGGTGGTGGAGTTAATGATGGAGGTGGCACATTGGAAGGTGGTGGCTGAGGTGGAGATGTTGTACTTTCAGGAGGGGGAGATGATTTCGGAGATGGAGAATCCATGGAAGGTGTGGATGGCAATGGAGGAGATGGGATCACACTAGTTGGTGGCTGACTGGCAGCAGATGGAAGAACACTAGGAAGGGGTGGAGTTAAAGAATTATCAGGACTAGGAGGAGAGGAAGGGTGAGGTGCTGCGGAGTTGGAGAAAGCTGACGGAACCAGAAAATTAGGTGGCACGAAAGTAGATGACATACCAGCAGGCGCCATCCTCTTGCTCAACCAACTTTTTCAACATTTCTACCAATAGAAAACACAATCTTAAGAAAACCTCAACATCAGACGCAAGAAACCAAATAAAAATCCAAAATACCAGAACAAATTCAATCATCTGAAAATCAAGCTATCCAGAGTATACAAGTGTGTCAATACTAAATTCACTTTCAAGCAATACATCAACAATCATGCACGACAACCCAAAAATGACCGAGTGTTCAATCTTTCAAGAAAAAGTGATCACCAAGAATCTGCACAAAATCATTTCCTGCACTGAACCCAGAAATTCAACTACCAATTCTACACAAAACCTAGCCATCAAAAATCTCAATTAACCTCCGCAGACACACGAAATTCACAAACCGACTGAATTCCAATTATCGAACACAATATTAGGCATAATACAGAATCAATAATAACAGTATACAGCATGGAAATCACACTAGAGGAATCAAGAAAACAAGAAAAAAAAAACCCTCGAATTTTTTATACTCGAGTGGCGTATGAGAAAACGATAAGACATACACGCATAAAAGCACTTTTGTGGAGTGGCGTAGTGATATCCAAACAGCAACATGCAGAGGGACCGGTGATTGGACACCAGATGTTTAAATCCAACTGAGAATTTTCTTATCCATCTTAAATTCTCCACGTTCGTTCACCTTAATTTTCAAGAATGAGTGAGAAGAAATTCAATCCTTGAAAAATCAATCCAGAAGCATGGAAAAATGAGACGGTGAAAACTCTCTCTCAACAATTTCAAAGTGAGAATCGCAGTGGAATTTTTTCCAATGGGAGTGTGTGTGCGCGTGTGATCTTTGAAATATAATAAATTCGTTGAAAATTAATAAATTATTGGTCAATTGCTTTATGTGGAATCTTCATTCTTGATTGTTGACGTCTTTCTCCCCATTTTCTTCACATTAATTTTTCTTTTTCTTTTTTTTTTTATTTTATAAGCTGACATGATTTATGCGCTATTATCTAAAGAATTATCCTTTTAACATAGTTTATTGTGTAAAGATAATTAAATTAAAAAAATAAAAGTCATACAAATGGTATACTGTTACAAGTTTTATTAATGCTTGCGCCAGAATTACGTTACAGTCTGCATCCCAATACTCAGTCTGGGTTCAACACTGGATTTGGTGGTTGCTAACTTTAATTATTTTATTTATTTATGTGATTATATGAAATCACACTGTTTTATGGAATATAATCATATTTTAATTAGTTATTCCCATTGACCAATAAATGTAATCTTTTGTTTTTTTCACATCTCAACTATAACTAAATAACTCTGTCACAAAAAAAAAAAAAAAAAACTATAGCTAAATAACTATTCACTATACATGATTTAGTTACTTTTTCCAATCCCTATAATTAAGTAAATGAAACAGAATGAATCATTATTTCCTTTAAGGTTTTTTTTTTTTAATTTACACAACTATAAATGACAAACCAAAATGAAAAAAAAAGTGTAACCTAGAGTATTTTATTTATTTATTTATCATCCAAAAAACTCCATTACATTATCTTAATGAAGAAAATAATATTGGTAAAAAAAAGTCGTATAGTAACAAAATTTAATAATAATACGCGTGATTATTCTTTCGA
The DNA here is from genome assembly GCA_023678885.1 of Pogostemon cablin. Taxonomy (NCBI): domain Eukaryota; kingdom Viridiplantae; phylum Streptophyta; class Magnoliopsida; order Lamiales; family Lamiaceae; genus Pogostemon; species Pogostemon cablin. The sequence continues at coordinate 23,258,560 of CM043006.1, forward strand.
GATTGAGGGAGTAAGAGATTAAGAGAATATATTATCATACTTAATCAACCTTTTTTTCAAAATTTATTTTAATTTTAATATAAAAATTAGTACAGTGCCCGTGTGCGAAGCTGAGTTATAAAAGAAAATAATCATGTCGATTTAGGATTATTGAAAGAATAATTTATTGTTTGAAAAAAAAATATTTAAGGTATACCAATTAAATCAAGTGAAAAACATACATTTTCCATTTATTTCACATAAATAGGAAAACATTGTTATCACTGAAGTTTGAGTGATTCTCCTACTCCTTAACATCATCAGATGATATCAAAATAATTATACTAATTTATGTGTCAAATATCTCCACGTGTCAAATATCCTGGAGACCCTAATGAATATTGGTAAAATTCAAATTTGAAATTTTAAAAACCACTTAATCTCCTTAAAAAAATTCAAGTTTTTCAGCCACGTAATTTCATCATCTAATAAAACCCGTAGTAACTGTAGTATAAGTGAGAGAACAAGAGTATTATTATTAAAGTGTAGTGGGTAGTTGTATTAGTGGGAGTGTAGGCTCCATACTTTAATTGTATTAGAGGGGGTGTGTGGGTCCCATATGTGTAAAAATAAAAAGGAGACTCTTTGAGTGGGACGCCAAAAATAGAAAAAATACCTTCTTTAAATGGGACGGAGGAAGTACTTCTTTTAATATAAAAAAATATGCATGTACCATTTATTTTTTGAATTTTTTTAATCAAACATTTATATTACTTCTATTTCAATCAGTATTTAAAAAAAATTATATTCTTATTAATTAAAGCGTATATCATTTAAAATAAAAAAGTTATACTCTTATACATTCTATACACTCAGAGATACAACAAAGATTGATTCGTCATAATATCTATAATTGAATATATTTAACATTTTTTTTGCCTGTATATAAAGATAATTTTTCATATTCTTAATTTAATTTAAAGTTTAGATAATCTTAACTGTTAAATTAGTTTTTAAATCAATCTCTACTATTAAATAAAATAAAATAATTAATTAAAAAAAAACTACCCCACTCCACTACCATTGTATTTTAACCCTTAAATCTTGATTTAAATTTTTTACAATCGGAACTATTTTGTTAAAATTGGATATTTTAAACATATACTGTAATATATATTACTCCCTCCGTTCCATTAAAATCTATGCGTTTTTCCATTTTGGTCTGTTCTAATATAAGGCGTGCAATGTGCATTTCCCTTTTTAGTAAAGGGAGCATATACATATTAATTACTTCTGTCTCCATGGCCAAACGCCTGCGTTTCAACGGGATGGAGGGAGTGTATAATAAAAAAAAAAAGAAATTTTATCAATTCAAGGCCTGAAAAATGGATAAACTATCAATTCGGGGCTTGAATTATATTTTCTATCGATTAGGGGCCTGAATTATATTAAACTATCAATTCAGGGACTGAACTTATACCCTAAATTGATAAAATAGAATATAATATTTGACAAAAATTCAGGCGTTGGATTGATAGTTTTACATATTTCAGACCTTAAATTGATAGAAAAAATAATTCAAGCCCCGAATTGATAGTTTACCCATAATTCGGGTCTTGAATTGATAAAACTCCTAAAAAAAATATATAGAATATAAAAAAGAATTCATAATACCCTCTTATGGGTTTTGCTTAAGGTGGTGATCAAGGGTATTTGTTTCTTTTTTCCTTATTCAGCTTTGATCAATCTCTCACTATGTATTCTCGTTTGATCTACTGATCTCGATCCTTGAGGTGAAAAAATGGCTTTTATTTTTCCGATCGATGATAATTATGTGTGGTGTTGTGTATAGACGTTTAGGTTATGTGTTTTGTTGGAGCCTGTTATTGTGGATCAATTATTGTTGGTCGCATTGGATTTTTGCTTTTGGTTCTGCGGAAATTTCTTAATTCTAGGGTTTTCATCTTCCGGTTTTGGGTGATGATCAGTTGATGTAATTGGTTAATACCTTATTTCAGAAAGTTGTTAATGAATCTGATCCCTTTCAATTTCTTGATATTTGAAGGTTTTGTTTAAAAAAAAATTAAAATAAATTGCTGTGGGAGTTACTTAATTGAAGTTGCGCTTCGTTATTGTCCTTTCGGGATTGAAGTAGCTTCTATTAGATTAAGATGTTTGATCGTTTCTGGAAGAATGATGTTGTAAAAAGGTTGAAAATTTAACCTTTAATTGCTAAATGCTTTAGTCTATGTGATTGATAAGAACATAGCATGCAGGTGTAGCAATTGTATCGTCTGATCTGACTACTTTTATACCAACAAATGATTTTTTTATTACTGTTTACATGTGCCACTTTGGCGTACTAATTTATTATGCCTCTCTTACTTACATTTGCAATGTTCTGCTTCAGCATTCGGGATCCAGTTTGGTTTGTAATCTATAGAAGTGATTTTGTTAGCTCATTGGTATGGAGGTTGTTGGATCTAACATAACCTTTGAAGTTGGGAGTGAAGCTGATATGTCAGCAGAAAAAGTGAGCATTAAATTTAGCTCTCATGATAGCAATGAGCCATCTAAAGTGGAACTGAATAAACTTTCAGAGTCCAATCTCCCTAAGGATACGGATGACGAGAAGGCAAAACTTGATCTTGCTGAGAAAGAGTTGCAGAAAATGAATCAGGCTCGATTGCAGATTTTTGAAAAATTGAAGATAAAGAAGGTAAGCTATTTACGTGTGTTTTCTGTTTGAATTATTCCATGCCACATTTCATTGTAAGGTTGTCCTGGTAGCTCTTGTTTATCTGCAATATTGGTGTTGTGATTTAACATTATACTTGTGATTGTGGACCACTAGGAGAATGGTCTTCTATCTCCATAATTGTAGAAGAGATTCAGTACAGGACTTGTGATTTTCTTTTATGGGTGTAATGATGTAGGACCCTGTGGTTGAACAGTTAAGAGTGCTAATGTCATTGGACATGTTTTGCAGGCTGAGCGAAGGCAGATTCGAACTCAGATAGATTCTTTAAGTGTTGAGATCAAAAAGTTTGTGACGGTCTTAGATGAAAAGAGAAAGCAGATGGAAGCACTCCAGCAGGCTCTGAGCAAGTTGAAAGGTACTTTCGGTGTTAAAGAAAGGGGATCGGTTATATGTTCATCAGAGAATGAACTCGATGAACTTGTAAGCTTCGATAGAAATATGTTACATTCACTCACTATCAATCAGTTTCATTAATAGTTTTACTTGTAACTTGAGAAGATAATACTTTCTTTGTCACTTGACCAAATCAGATCAAAAGTTATATTTACCGCATTTCGCATGAGAGTATTCCTCTCAGTGAAGAGAAACAGATTCTTAGGGAAATTAGACATCTTGAAGGGACAAGGGAGAAGGTTATTGCTAATGCTGCTGAAAGGGCAAAGATTCAGGAACCCATGGGTGAAAGAGATGTCATCCAGGACCAAGTCAAGGTAAGAAACTAGTCATGAAAACTTCTGTTTTAGTTCTCCTCCTCCAAGGCACTGCTGAATTAGTTTTCTCATGCATTAAGTGTTGTCTGTATTCCCACTGTTATTACAGTTGATAGGAGTTGATCTGGATGGAGTACGAAAGGAGAAACAAGTTTTAATCACCAAGTTTAAGCAGCTAGATGATGAAAAAGTAGCTGTGGAGAAAGAGATAAATGCATTAGAGGATGAATTGTCTTCAATCACTGAAAAAAAGGGACAAAATTTTAGACAGCGTTAATGATATGAGGAAACAGCGTGAGGAAGGGGTATGATCTTCTATATATTTGTGAAACATTTGATTTTTTTCTTCTGTTCATTTTACTAGGTTTATATCACCATTTATCTAGTAATGGTTATTCACAACGTTTTAAAAATTTCTGTTTTATTCCAATAAATTATCAAACAAATGACTATAATTCTTCCTGTTAATTCATGTGAAAAATGGATCAGGTATTTCTGTACAAATTGCTCGACCACTGGCCTGATATTTTTTCCTTCTCAATTTCTTCTTATCTTTATGATCATCTTAAATCATACTTTTTCTGATGGATACTAATGATATCAGCAAATCTTAGCAGTGCTACTGCATCCCTGTTGGTTAATGTAATATTTCTCCAGGGTATTTTATTGGTTTGATTGAGTTTTGCTTGACTTAGAAAGATTAACACACTCTTTTATATGTGTTGCTGGATAGATTCAAATAGCACTTTCATATATATTTAGTGTCTGGACGGAAATAATTTTAACTGAATTGTCAGCCATTTGCTGTTTGTGATACCGATGACATTATCTATTGTAAATTGAATTGCATATCTTAATCAATCCAACAGAGTCATTTAATTACAAGTTGATGTTCAAATTAATCTGTTTTATTTTGAAGAATATACTTCTATTTAATTAATTGTTTATATATGTGATATAAGTTTCTAAATTGTAACACAAACCATATCGATATGATTCAAAAATTGAAAATTATTTTTATTAATAAATATAATACCACACACACACACACACACACACACACATATATATATATATATATATATATATATATATATATATATATATATATATATATATATATATATATATATACACGTTAAAATATAAATAATTAAGTTAAAGTATTCTAGAGTATGGTTTGATTATATTTACCATGATTATTTATAAGAATTGTTCAGAATTTATACCATCAAGTTTCTATAATAGAGTATAGACCTACATATTTACATTTTTTTTCTTATCGATATTAAAATTAAAAAATGGGACACAATTAAGTACATAGTACACAAGATACTTAAAATTAAATAATTCAAATTAAAATTGAGTACGTACCATACATAAAATTAAATAATTGAAATTATAACTATTTAATTTAATTACATCAATTATCTTCCTTATAAAGTACTATATAATCAAATTTAATTTAAAAAATAATTACGCTTTATTCCTTTAGAATTCTTATTAATTATCTTTCAAGAGTTATATAATTAAATTCAATTTCGAGAAATAAATACTCACAATTCTTTAGAACTTCTATCAATTACCTTCCATATAAATAGCTATAAATCAATTTCAAACATAATTATACTCAATTCCATTGAAACTAATATTTATAACTAAAAATAAAACATTAAATTCCCTAGATTAATTATAACATTTCCTTAATTTCATTTTACCATATAAAGAAATTTAAATAATTTTGAATTATGATTATTGTAATATTACAACTATAATTTATCCAATCAATTGAAATCATAAAAAATACAATGTATATTTTATTTAGACGAAATTGGGTGCGGTGCCCAATCAAAATTTGCAAATTACTTTTTTATCCCAATTTTAAGGGTATATCTTATTATTTCCGAATTGACGAAAATACCCTTTACTCGAATACATTTGAGTAATGTAATTTTCGAGTAATATGAGTGAGTAATGTAATTTTCGAGTAATGTGAATAATGTGAGTGAGTAATGCAATTTCGAGTAACATGAGCGAGCGAGTAATGAAATTTCGGGTAACATGAGGAGCGGGTAATGCAATTTCGAGTAACATGAGGGAACGAGTAATATATTCGAGTAAAAGTGTTATATTCGAGTAATATTTTTTGGAAAAATTTCAGTTTTAGTCCCATGAGAATCAAACACTGCCAAAATGGTCCTTTTTAGATCACTTAAAGTCCCATACGAATTTTTAGTTATTTTTCATCAAAAGTTAACGAGAATACAATGCGTGACATTCAAGTGGCCGTTAATGAGTATATTATTTTGAAAATCACTGATTGGATCCAAAAATGTATTTTTCTTCAAATTAATTATAGAGCTAATATTATTCTATTCTTCACTATTTTCATCATCTTCTTCCTCCTCCAACCTCTAGAATACAGTTCAGAATTTGAGAGATGCTCCTAAGCGTCCCTTCTTCAATCTGTGTTCGTCTTCCAGATCTTCTTCTTCATGCTATACCCGAATATGCCCTTGCTGTGTCGTTTCCACGGCTCGTTGTTTTTTTCAGGTGCTCCTCCAAGAAGAACACCTCATAGAATACACCGGCCAACCCCTCTCCGATCAGGGGCCCAGCCTAGTAGATCCAGCAGTGGGTGAAGTTGAAGCTCATCAGAGCCGGCCGAACGCCACTGCGGAGTTCATGGTGTCTCCGGTGAACGCGCTAGCGGCCAGAATGTTTGCTCTCGACCACTAGACCAATTGCAATGATGTCGATTTCACCCTTCTCAGGTCAACGACGGAGTCATACACCGTGTACACCAGCCCGAATGTCAAAACTCTCTCGAACACGAAAGCATTCCACGCTGATACGCCGGAAAGCCCGAATATTGGAGCCGCCTACCACAGTTATCCAGTTAAGCAGCTTCTAGAAGCTTTCAAAAGCTCGGATCTGTAAATCAAGATTTGTAGCACGTAAATTACAGTTCACAAAAGCTCGAATCTGTAGATCAAGATTTGTAGCATTTGCAAAACAGAATGATTCACGATATTTTCTAAAAATAATTCATCAGAAGAACTGACGGCTAGGTTTACGTGAACACTGGAGATGTTGGCGGCTATGGCGATGGCGAAAAGGGCGAAGCCATGGACGATGGTGTCGGCGAAGAGGCCGGCGGGGGAAACGGGAGCGTCTCCTGTGAGTTTGTTGTAGGTGACGCCGGAAGGAATTTTGGTAAATAAGCTCTTATTATTCTCCACATCATACCAGACGCTTCTTTAAATTAAATGAGTTTTTTTTTTTCTTTTGGAATTGATTTAGGGAAAATGATTGAGGTTACTGCTGTTTTTAAAGTTAGGAGGATATTTCCCTACTTTATTTTCTTTTTCTTTTCTTTTCCAATTTAACGATTTCCGTCCAAATTTAACAGACGGGACCATAACTGAAACTTTTGGGGCTAGTCCATAATAGGTATGGGACTTATTTTGTTTATCAACAATTCTTACGGGACTAAAATTGAAATTTTTCCAATATTTTTTTATGTTTTTCACTTTTATTATTTTACTTGAATATATTACTCGAATATTCGAGTAAAGGGCATTTTGGTCAATTAGGGTATAAAAAGAGTTTGTGTTATATTTAGGATATAATAGAAATTTGGTATTAAATTAGGATACAATGATTTTTTACCCTTTTATTTAGATCTTAATTGATGAACTACATTAAATTTTGTTGTCTATATTCACACCGTTAAAATTCATTCCACCAATCTTGCATTTAAAAAAAAATAAAAAAATAATTATAATACCCCTTTCGTCCCACCACAGTTTTCACACTTTCTTTATAAATTACACATACTGTATGAAAATTATGGTGAAATACTGGAATGGAAGGAATAATAAACTACCACACACATAATCAATCATAAAACGCAAGTCATATACATTTTTATGACGGTAAAAAATTTATTGAGATTTCACACACATAAATCAAGCTACAATAAAATCAAATCTCATATACATAAAACTTTGATATACTGAAAATATTCAACTCATTTAATCAAGTTCCCTTTATCGCACGCTTCATTATTAAACTTTTTTTTTAGTTACCTTTTTTTTTTATATAGGTTTAGCAAGGAGTTTCAAATTTGCACATAAGTCATTCCGATTTTGAAATATAATGGTTTCACAATATGTAGATTGTTGGAATAAAGATTATAAATACTCCATTAATCAATTTATTTTCTAAATGATGTTTTTTTTTATAATTTATAACTTGAAATTGAGTTCCTATAGTATAGAATGTAATTTAGCGGGTCAATTAATGGTAGACGATATCTTTCTAATTCTATGCTCCCCTGTCCCGTTTTAAAATATTATAAAATAATATATAAATTTACAATGTAAAATTTATAAAAAAAAATACTTTGATATCAATAAATATTACATTATTTTAAATTACTAGTAAATAAAATAAAATAAAATTTAAATATATATATATATATATATATATATATATATATATATATATATATATATATATATATATATATATATATATATATATATATATATTCTCAAAGATTAAATAATTTAATCAATGCAATGATATACTTAGGGATGTAATCGAACCGAGTCGAGTCGAACACTACTAGGTTTGGGGATTGTTTGTTAAGGAATTATCGAACTCGAGCCCGAGCTCGAACTCGACAAAAAAAAATATCGAACTCGAGCTCGAACTCAAACTGTTTGTTAAGGCTCACGAATGTGTTCACAAACATATAAATAACTTGTTCATGAACATTTCAATAATTTTGTACGTGGATATTAAAAGAATGTTTCATTTATAAACATTTAATGTTGTTCATAGTATTAAATAAACAAACTAACAAAATATTACAGTAAATTGTAAAAAAATATTTAAATATTTAAATAATCACTTAAGTTATTATCATATTTGTGTGGTTTAATACAAAATATTTAATTATTGAATATAAATAAATAAATAATAATATATAATACTAAAGAAAATTATAAAATTTACGAAAGCATTTGCGAGCCATTAACGAGCCCATAAACGAATATGTTCGCGAGTTTCGAGCCGAACACCCTTAGGCTTGAGTTTGGTTTGATAGACTATTCGAACTCAAAATTCAAGCTTGGTTTGGCTCGTTAAGGTTCACGAACGAGTTCAAACGAATATTTTATCGAACCGAGAGTCGAATAGTTCGCGAATAGTTTGGTTCGCTTATATCCCTAGCTATACTAGGACTATGTGGGACCTATTCCTGTATAAACACGCTAACAAAGCCCTAATCCCCAAATCCTTACGAGCAACTCTGCTCTCGACTCCTGCCCAAACCCTCCGCCGGCCGCCCAAATGGGCCGCGTTCGCACGAAGACGGTGAAGAAGTCCTCCCGCCAAGTGATCGAGCGTTACTACTCGAAGATGACACTGGATTTCCATACGAACAAGAAGATCCTGGAAGAGGTGGCCATCATTCCGTCGAAGCACCTCCGCAACAAGATCGCTGGCTTCTCCACTCATCTGATGAAGCGTATCCAGAAGGGGCCAGTGCGCGGCATCTAGCTCAAGCTGCAGGAGGAGGAGCGCGAGCGCCGTATGGATTTCGTCCACGATGAGTCGGCCATTAAGATCGACCGCATCGAGGTTGATCAGGAGACGGTGGATTTGCTGAAATCCCTTGGAATGAAGGACTTGCCCGGCGTTGTTCTCAGAGAAGACGAAGGCCCTATCGCTGCTGCATCGCCGACTAACTTTGCCCGTGGAGGCCCCAGGCGTTATTAGGTTATGTTTTCAATCAATTTTGTTCTTACTCCTTATTTTGTGCTTTTTTGGATAATTGATTATGCTGAACACTGAAATTTTGAAGATTTTAATTAATTTCATGCTGCTTTTACTTTTTTTATTGGTTATGTTTTAGTGATGCATATTGTTTGAGAATTAAGCTCTTGATTTATTTTTTTTATAGAAGATTGATAGCTTTAAAACTAGATAATTAGAATGAGAAATTATCACAAATGGTCCATTAAGTATCACCAAATCCATAAATGGTCATGTAACTTTTAAATTTATCAATTTTAGTCCTTTCAATCCAATTTTAGTCCTATTATCTCATTCCAATTTTAGTCCATTTTCCAAAAATAAATTAGGAACTACCGGAGAATGATCTATGACTTAATTTTGGACATTTTCCAAAAGCACCCAATCCCACGTGGCATAAAAATCGCCTCTTTGACTGCCATTTCATCAAGGTCTGTACCTACCTGCTTTAGAAAGTGGAAGTTCTATTCCCACTGAAAAAATCTTCCCTTCTAAACGTTCCTCTCCGCCGTGTTCACCATCACCACCGTCCGTTACTATCCCTCTAGTATCGATCGTCGCTGCCGTGTCGGAGAGCCACGTCCTAACTGCCGCTGCCGGAGTCTGACGCCATTCTGCTGAGATCCGCTTGCCATTCGTCGCTCCTAACCGGGAACCAAAAAATCCACGCATTAAGCCACTTCCGATAAGATCTTGCCACAGCCTCCCGTCGTTCCGAGCCGCCGCCTCCCATCATTCCGAGCCGCAGAGATTGTCGCCGCCGCGTTACCCAGCCGGAGAACCACCTTCTGACCGTCGCGCCCACCGGAGTTTCGTCGCTGCCAAGTCTGCTGTCGAAGTGCCGCTGCCATCGCAATCCAACGGCTGCAGACGGCTGTTGCCTCATCAATTTAATCATCCACCCTTCAGCCCTAAACTATCAAAATCGTGGAGAAATTGTGCGTGGCCTTTCCACCGGCCCGCCTCCTTCTCCTCCAACGGAAACGCGTAGACCTCCATGAATTGAAGGCGCCGCCTTCTCCATCCCCTACAACTCCTTCAGCAAACCTGGCGTCCCCCTCTTCTCCTTCTTCTTCCACTCGTCTCCGATCTTCTCCTGCAACCCGATTATCGGGACGACCCACTCAAATTCTCAAATTCCTCGGAGCCTGCAGATGGGTCGTCAGCCCGTTCCTCTCCTGGAAGGAACGGCCGCCACCAGGGCCCAAATCACCATCACCATTATCATGCTCATAATGTACCATTCCGATCGACTCAGCGTCGTACGGAGCCTAGAGGTTGTCGGACATGTTTTGAGAAACTCCTCGACGGCCGATCCTTGTTGTTTCCAGATGATGAAGGCCAAACACTAATTCATGGTTCTCTGTTTTTTTTCTTTTTTATTTGCTGATGTGGAGTTTAAATGGCATTAAATTAATGATATTATGCCACATAAGCACAATCACCGGAAACTGAAAGAAATTCCCAAATTTTGGTCAACATGTGCAAATCCCGGTTGAAATTAAAAAATTTAAATCAAATTGGACCACAATTGTATAAAATGGATTAAAATTGAAATGAAAGAACTAAAATTGAGAATTCAAATACTTACATGACTAAAATTGGATTTTTGTATATTTAATGGACCATTTGTGATAATTTCTCGAATTAGAGTTATATCTCACTGGAAGGATACCTTTAATGTGAATTATTATGTTTAGAACCAGACAATTTGTTTTTGGCTGCATTTTGAATGGAGTTTGTCAAATCCATCTATGTCTCTGCTCGTTAAGGTGTTACCACTAAACAGTAGCTCTATTCATGGGTAAATTACTTTACATCCCATAGAACTTGAGCATTTACTGTGTAAATAAGAAAAGTTATTATATATTCGTTGCTTTTGTTTTTTACACATAGATTAATTATTTTATGTGGATTCAACTTGATGAAAGAAGAAAAGTTAAACATTAACTTTGGACTGAATGAAAAACGTAAATCAACGCTTGATGGAAAGAGTATACTATATTTTTTTATCAGTTTTATTGATTTTATGTAAGGGTTAATTGCATTAAAATATACGAAGTATTCCTCTTTTATTAATTTAATCACAAACTTTATTTTATACAAAAAAATGTTCTCCTTTTGTTTTAATCACAAACTTTCTTATTTAAATTAAATACCGATTTTTTATATTTTTTCAATTTAATCATGATTTTTTTTTTCAATCAAACACATCATTTTTTTTAATTTAATTTTGAATTTTGGGATATTTTGTAGTACACAGAAATATTTGGTGCACTTAGAATTAATATGATAGTTTTTAAAGGCATAATTATTTTTATTTTTTAAATTCTTAATTATTTTGTATGATATAAAGTGGTGCAATTTTTATTTTTTATGGGATGGAGGGAGTATTTACTTAAAATAAGGTTAATTTTATTTTTTTTCTTTAATAAAGTTGATTGGGCACGGCTAACAATTGTCTCATTGGATTTGAGCATCATCAGATTTCGACACTTAAAAACACAGGTTGAGAGCGAAAACGATAGTACAAACCCAACCGTTTTAACTACCGCCGGGGGATTGAATTAGGACAGGACAATTGTATGAATTGACATTAATCGCACGTGACGCCTATTACCCAAGTCTTCATTCTTCAAGAATATGGGGCCATGTTACACTTTCCTCTGCCAAAAATCCATTTACAAAAAATGTCATGTTCATTTTGAAAAATGCAAAAATGCTCAAATAATTTGACCAAATTATCCCATGAAAGTGGATAGAGTCTTCGTTGACTGACTTTGAGTCAGTTTGACCCGATATTTGCTCCCCTTTACTCGGCCATTTCGGATATTTGAATTTGACTTTTTATTTAAAATCTTTTTTACTCCCTCTCTCTCCTGCATCTTTCTTGTACTCGGTCCCCAAATTTGCAGGGACCCAATTTTTCATTTTTTTTTAAATTTTCAACGATAAATTGATTGCTGATTCAAATCCCAGAAAGATGGAGTAACCAGTGAGTTTTCGTTCTAATACTGCCTCGTTTTGATGTATAATACAGAGTTTTTAATATATATATATACTGCCGTAAAATTTTTTTTGTAATGGTGAATTAGTGAGCATGCGTTGTTTATGATTTTAGTGTTAGGATTTAGTGTTCTAATGATTTTGTATCTCTGTATTAGTCGAAAATTGGAATGATATTGTGTTGAAATTGAACGCGCATTGTGAAAAATTAGAAAGACCGAGTGGTAAAATTATGAGAAATTAGGGTTTCTGGACGAGTTCATGTAAGACCGAGTGCTATTACAAGACCGAGTAGTCCTGCAATTTCATAAACCTCAGCAGCCAAACTCAAAGACCGAGTGGTCTTGAATTTAAAAACCGAGTGGTGTTGAAGTCAAAGACCGAGTGAAATTAAAGTCAAAGACCAAGAATAATTTAATAATAAAGACTGGAAAGGAAGTGAGATACCTCATTTAATATAATAAATTAAAGACCGAGTGAATAAAATTTAAAAGACCGAGTTGATTTGTTTTAAAAAATAATGATTTGTATTTGAAAAGGACAGACCGAGTAAAATCAATAATAATTGGGTGCACTTTAATTAAATAATGCATAACATTATTAATAGAAGAACTAGGTGTCTCAGTTAATATTTTCAACAGATTGTATTAATCATTTTTTATTTAATTGAATGAAAATAAAATAATGGATAACACTACTAATACAAGGCACACCCAAATTATTTTATAAACCATATTCAATTTCATCATAATTTTATATATTTCATAATTATATATATAACACTATTAACGGATTGATTTGTTTTATTTTATACAAAGTAAAATTATATTTATTAATGAAAATTAAATAATCCATCAAAATAAGGACTAATTTCAGTAATAATAAAAATGCAGTAAATATTTATAATATTAAAATTGTATAAACTAATTCATAAACTAAATGTAATCACTATTTATTGATAATACAGACTGTAAATAACAATCATGACTAATCTTAGTATTAAACTTATAATTATTTATAAACTTTGTATTCATATTGATAAGAATTTATATGTATGGTTAAGATATTTATCATTAAAATACTTACTGTTATGTGTCAATGTTATTTGTTTGGTTTTATAAAATTCAAAACATTTTAGTTATATGGTAAAATTATGTGCTTTGATGATTAAAAGAGTGGGAGTGGAAACGAGAAAGCATGCAAGGGAAAAAATGTGGTATTAGAAATTACTGCAAATCGGCGCTCATATTGGATATGATATCGACTGTACTGGATAATAGTGGACCGGGGGCAGTACAGTCCTTTAGAGATTCATGCTTTGGATATTTTTTGGATTTAGATCGAGGATACAGGACACATATGGGACCACATAGCTTATGAGTCAGGAGGTTAAATTTACAGGAGGTCCTAAGTACAGTCGATGATTTATGGTGTCTGATACCTTACTCGAGTTTACAGCGGTGGACTTTATTAGAGTGATGGGTCTGGGATTTGATGACAGAGGACGTTTTGATCCTAATGGGAACTTTAGAATAAGCGGTAACAGTGTGTATGCGAGGAAGTTGGTACAGGAAGGATGACCAGCGAGTCCTAAGATAAATGTGGCTGCGTTGACTTCTTTATTTGGGTCAGACAAATTTAAAGGAGAAGATGCAGTGAAAGTAGCAAAAATTCTTCTGGTTTACTACTTTCTCCTCGGACATGATACAAGTAAGGTGAACGTAGAGGATTGGATGTGGAGCTTAGTAGAGGATACGGATGCTTGGGATGGATTCCCTTGGGGCCGGTGTACATATCTACATCTCATTCACTACATGGATAAAGTAATGATTTCTTTACTTAGTCGCGTCAATCCTGATTACTATAGGTATCACTTTATGGTTGTACGTACGCCCTAATGATAAATCTCTTATACACTCACTGAATTATCGTTAAATTTTGTCCATAACCCTTGCCACACTTAATAAATATTTTTTTGTACGTTTGTTTATGATATAGGTTTGGGCTTACGAATGGATCCTCTCATTTGCGGCACCATTTATAATGGGGCCGCCTGTTGAAAATAGGAGGCCCCTCTGCCGACGTTGGACGTTTAAGGCGAAGCCAGTCCGAGTTGATACCAGTGTTTTTTTTCAATCAGTAAGTGTGATTTTTTTGTTAAGTTTTATCAGAATTTCACGGAATGTAATGCGTTATCTTGTTGAATTTGTTGTTTGATTTGCAAAATCCGCTGATTCAAGATATGTCTGTTCTACTACCCACCGAGTACTCTGCCAACCTACTGTATCACAAAACATTAAATTTGGAAGTAAATACTTCCACCAACCGTTCATTTATCTTTGTAAGCACCTCTTCAATGTGCTCATATTTTCACTCCACAAACGACTATAACAGTGAGGATTTTACATTCCACCCTTAACTACACCATCGTTCAGTCCCTGTCGAAGAATAACAAGGTATGTTCTGTGGGTACCCACGTAATGTTATGTTGTTAGAATTATTGTTTAATTTCGTAATGGGTATTACTTAAAGAATATTTAAGGTAATGTCGTATTTTAGGTCACATATGAAAAATATAGTTTGTTATGTGTTACTTTAGAGTGATATTGTGGAAATCCTTTTACATTTTTGGAGGTAAATTTTTTAAATACAATATAAAGTATGTTTTTGGTTTTAGGTCATGTTTTTTATATTATAACCAATATAAAGTAATAATTTGAGGTAAAATTTTAAAATAGTAACATGTTAAAGGTATGAATTTTTTTTAAATCCACTATTCAAATTCAAGTTTTTATTATTTACTAATTATACAGCGTAGTCTAATTTCAAGTAAAATAATACACAACATAGTCGGACTCGACCTTAATGATTTTTTTTCTATTTCAAATCATTTATGGCACTCGGTCTTAGAAAATGTGATTCGACCTTAGTTCTTTAAAGTGGGACTCGGCCATGAAAGACCGAGTGCTTAATGAAATGTAATAGGGGGCCCACTCGGTCTTTCATTTCTGACATTAGTCATTCCATTCGGACGTGAAATTGTTTGATATTGTGCATTGAAAGACTGAGTGCTATTATGGCCCACTCGGTCTTTCATATGTGAGTTATATTTGTGATTATACATTGAAAGATCGAGTGAATAAAATAAGCATTCAATAGGTCTCACTCGGTCTAGCATCTCGGGCCACTCGGCCTTATAATTGTAAGGTAAATATCATAGCTTATCAAATAATTACGTTTGATTTGTAATGTATTGTAATTATATAATAATAAATTACCATAATTACTGTAAATAATTGTATATTATGCTATGAACTTTATCACATACAATCAATCCTATTTTCAGTGAAATATGACTGGAAGAGTGGCAAAAGTTTTATGGGGGGAAATATGGCATGAGCTACAGTACGAAGGTGGGGAGTTTCAGTATATTATGATACCCGACTCTTGTTTGAGTTATGATATCTTGATCTCTCAGATCCATGTTGTTGTTAGAGCTAACGTTACACGATACAGATACGTAATACATTCATTTCAAGATAAAGGATGTAGTTTGGTTCAACAAAAGATTAAAATGATTTTCTTTTGCATGAATTTTTTCAAGATCCTGGACCACATGTACTTTACATCACATTGAAATCAATATGTGAAGAGCCTTCGCAGGGAAATGCTTTCATAGGGGCTAGTTCAAGCAAACATACGATTGATCTCAATGAGCCATACACACCCGTGGACACTGGATCCACATTTCCAGTATCTGAATCAGATTACTTTCAAGACGATGGGACTTACATAGATGAGGAAGGTTCCCAGAGTAGCTTTGACAGTGATGAGAACATTGAAGAGGTAAATCCAGATACACACTCGGGTAGTGATGAAGATAGAGATTATATGGAAGAACCTTTCGATGAGCTTTGCAACTACATCCGAGAAAGGGGTGGATCGAGCTTTATTGAACCTGTAACAAATGATCTGCCTCCGTCATGCATTAATCGTCCACTAAATCCTAATCTAACCCAACAGACTAGTCCTTGGTCAATACCGGGTAATGAGTTTAAATTTTATTTTTTAGTCTCTATTTTTTATACTCTTCGATATAGATTAACTCAATTTCAATTGTATATTTTCAATTTGATTGTGTCCAAATCAGGTTTCCAAGCTAGTCTTGCACTCAGCCACGCTCCATCGGATGTTCCATCATTCGACACAACCGTTGAGTTGGTCCTTATAGGTTTCTATGAGAGCAAGGATCATTTACAGACCGCGATCGGGATGTACGAGCTTCGAAATCAAGTGAAGACAAGAGTTCAAAAATTCGATATGAAAAGATTAAACATAGTCTGCAGCAACAGAACTACACACAATTGTCCATTCAAGATGCATTCCAGTGGCACAGCGAAAGTCTGGCAAGTAAAAAAGCTCGTGGACGAATATACCTGCAGCCAAGGCCTAGATATGCAATGCCCTCGCACTGTATCTTCAAAAATTCTCGGAAAATACTTCACCAGCAAGTATGGGGACGAGATGATTGAAAAAAGGCCAAGAGGGATGATGGAGAAAATCTTGCACGAGTTTGAATTTGACATTCGATATTGTACAGCACTTAGAGGCAAGCATCGTGTAGTAGGCCACACTTTTGGCGATCACGAAACTTCATTCATTATGTTACCATCGTATCTTTATGAGCTCAAGCTCGCAAATCCAGGATCATACATAAGAATTTCTACTGATGCTGACGACCGCTTCAGGTAAAAATTGAAATTTATATTTTTCCAAAAAAACCAACTATATACTCACTCAAACTAATCCTTGTTTGGTTCGAATTTGAATTTAGGTACGTATTTTATGCTCTGGCAGCATCACGTCAGAGATTTATGAGGTTCGGTCATTCTGTCATCGTAGTAGACGGAACACATATAAAGGGAAAATACCGAGGTATTGTATTTGTAGCAGTGACCCATGATGGGAATCAGAGATTTTTTTCCCTTGCTATTGGCATAGGAGACAAGGAGAATAACAACTCTTGGACATGGTTCATGGAAAGGTTGAGGGAAGCATATGGATCACTAAATGGTCTATTAATCGTATCAGACGGTCACAAAAGCATTGCTCATGCAGTACAAAGAGTGTTCCCTGCTGCACAACACGGTTTATGCTATGTTCATCTGAAGAGAAAGATGATGGGTTACGGAGAAGCTGTTCTTTACCAATTTGGCAAGGCGATGTACACATACAATTTGAAGGAATTTGAAGAGTACATATAACAACCATACAATTTTCCATCCCACAACTGTAGTTTAATTCTAACTAAAACATTTATATTCCATTGCATAATAGTTGTATGAAAAAGTTGCGCATCCATAAGTCCGGGACCTTGATGAATGTTATCGAAGAACTGGGTGTTGATAGATGGACGAGAGTGCACTGTCCAGTGAGCCGGTTTGAGTTCATGACCTCAAATGCAGCTGAGTCATATAACTCAGCACTTTTAAGGGCACGAAAATTATCAATATATGTGTTGCTTGAGGTGGCCCGCACAACCACCGAAAAATAGTTTTACGAACACAAGATAAAGGCTCATAGGGTCACCTCGGTGTTATGTAGCAGATTGCACAAGGATCTGATTGACAAAATGCGTGTGGCCAAAAAGTTATCTTCGGAAGGCTTGACAGAAACCACATATAAGGTTTACAAAGATAAACACAACTGGGTCGTCGACATTCAAGCGAGAAAATGCTCATGTGTAGAATTTCAGTTAGAGCTAGTTCCATGTTTGCATGCATTAAAGGTTATCGATTGAGTACTGCGCCTTCTCTTATTAGCTTACGTTACAATTTCATTAAATTAATTTAATTTTTATTTTTCCTCTCTACTGTAGTAAATTAGGATTGCCTACTAGTTCTTTTGTTCCGAGTTTTTATCATCATGACAGCATCATCGGTATGTGGTCTGGGGTTGTCATGCCCATTCCGCATCCAGATAAGTGGATCAAGCCAGAGGAAGTTGCTGCTATGCGTGTCATTAAGCCCCTTCCACATTCACAGGCAGGGCGTCCAAGAACGTTGCGTATGCGTTCCGAAATAGAGCGATGGAGACGACGGCCTCAGAAATATCTAATTTGAGACAAGGTAGGCCATTCAGGTCATATGTGCCCCCAAATTCGTAATGAAAATCAAGAAGGAAGAAATTGAAGAAGGTGAACTTACCATTTTAGCTACAATTTAGTATCTATTAATATTTTATGCTTGATATTTTGTGAACTCTACTTTACATAACGTTAATCTAAATTACTTTAAACATTCAATGATAATTTACATCACTAATAATAAATACATTAACTTATAGTAAATCACAATTTAATGTAGTCACTCGGACAAGAGTTTAAATGTCTGTATATTATTATTTAGTATATAATATTATTAATTAAAATTTATATAGCTTTATAATTCAATTTAAACACCAAAGTGGTCACTCAGTCTTTCCCTATATTTTTAAAGTGGTCATTCGATTTTTCACTATAATTTTTTTACTCGGTCTTCCATATTTATATAGCATCACTCGGTCTTTCAATTTAAATATATGCATGTACACTTCACTCTGCCTTATACAATAAATATGGAAAAAATAATAATGCCAAAATTAATAGCAAGAAAATGGATATATAGCATCACTCGGTCTTTCACTATAATACTCGGTCACTCATTCTTATACTCATTATAGTGAAAGACGAGGAAGCAGCGAGACTAAAATATAAAGTGAAAATACACTTCACTCGGTCTTTCAATTTAAATATATGCATGTACACTTCACTCTACCTTATACAATAAATATGGAAAAAATAATAATGTCAAAATTAATAGCAAGAAAATGGATATCACTCGGTCACTAAGTGTTTTTTGTCTTGTTTTATAGGCTGACAATAACTTAATTTTGAGCTAGTAGGGGTAATATGGTAAATTTAACTCAAAAGTGAGCATTTTTGTTAAAGTTTAGTCAAAGTAGGCATATTTGCATTTTATATTTTTAAAGTGGGCAACAGACGATAATTCTCCAAGAATATTGCTTCTGTAAAAGGGATCCTCACCAACAACCTATTGGGCCAATTAAACAGACAGGTTTTCGGGCTTTATAATTCAATTGGCCCTACTTTCCTTGGTCTTTTTGTCTTAATGTGCTCTTTGATAATGGATTTATAAAAATTGGGCTCATTTATGATTCAACACTGTTGTGGTTAAACAACCATAGTTAGAATTCATAAACTAGTTTTTGCTGTCACCGTTATTCCATATAGTTTATGTGAACAGAGTAGTAATTCATATACTTAGAATGTTAATAATCATTATTTAATTGAACAACTAATATTTATATTACACCGGCGACCGTACAATTAATGCATGCAATTACTAATATGCCTAGAAATTTAAATAAATTAATTAAATAATCCATATTGAACTTGTGTAGTTACAACGAACTGAGATTAAAAATAATACTACAATTATTGTAAATTCTTTAACTTACATTCTTTTTTTAATTATTACTATTATTATATGGAGAACTACATGTGTTTGCATGTTTAAAGAATAATGACACTATTGCCACCCAAAACAATACTAACGGCACTCAAATCTTTAAAAAATATATAAAGAAATTACTATTATATCCCCTCAATAAATTTACTAAATTCAACTTATTTTGCTATCTCACCCAGTTCATTGAATCTCTCATCAAATTTTAAATATACTTCCAATTCAACATCAACAAACTACCGATTTACAGAAGATTAGAAAATCTACTAGGGTTAGCGCATATTTTCACAATTCCGTTTTAAGATTAAGAATCATCCATATCAGATCTAATTATGAAACAGTAAACACAAACCCATAACTTCAGAAACATACATAATTAATAACGATTCTTTAAAAAGTATTCATAAGGATCACATAATTTTGTGCACAGAAATTAGAAAAGGGAAAAATGAGATTCTTCTTAATTAAGGCAAGTCCTTGTCGAGAAGGCTAATAGCCTCCTTAACTAAACTCAAAGATCTAATCATCAGGGTCGGCCATTTCTGTGAACGCTTAATGATCTTTATAAATTTTAAGTCAGCTCTTAATTCATGGATTTTGGCTGCTATTCTTTTTGGGCTGGGACTGAGATAGCAAAATGGGTTGGGTGGGAGAAATTTAGGAGGTTTGGTTATAATAGTAATTTCACTATTATATTTTTTAAATTTTGGGTGCTTTTAGTAATAGATTGGGTGGCAATAGCGCCACCATAATCATTGCCACCCTAATCTAATTGAATTTCGAATAATTTGGGTACACTGTAAGCCCAAATCCAGAAAAAATGGAGTATATGTTCACGAAAATTCCATTATTAAAAAAACCTAACATGTTAATAATGAGCAACAAAAACACAGATAATAATCTTAAACTGCCAGCAAGACTAATAACATTTCATCATTCAACTCATCCTGCACAAAATTCCTAAAACAAGGCTTCTGAGAGATAGCAGTTCACTCCAGGGAATGAAGCAACTAGCATTTAACCCGCTTCTGCATTCGTTGCGATTCGAATTGCACCGAGACACGGGCCAAGATTACGCCAAAATTTAAGAGAGACAACTAAAATTACCTGAGTATAAGTCATAGTAGAATAGTGTTATTAATGAAGTACTTCATTTGAACCTATATGCTAGTTTTGCATTCCTTCTGGCTGTGATTTCAGCTGCCCATTTTTTTCCAATTTCAGTTTGAAATTTTCCTTCATTGATCGAAGACATAACCACGAGTTATTGACTAGAAATTTGGTAGATCAATCTTCAATATAAATTTTCATTAGATTTACCTGCAGTTGACAGAAAGAACTCATCCAAGACCTTGCCGTAAGCTGCAGAGAATCACCATCAGATAAGATAGAATTCTTATAAGTATTCATTTGTTTAAAATTTTTATATTAAGATAGCAAAATCAGACTATAAAGAGAGTTTGTTTCTTGACTCGCTTTTTTCGTTGAAATATTGCTTTCTGTACTTCAGATCAGCAATAATCAGCAGTAGAATCATATCGTAGGTTTCTCATGAATTTCACAGAGCATGTGAAAAAAAATCACAGATATAATTATATAACTCGAAATGTTAATTACAAAAGTTTACCTGCTTCGTACTCCATTGCCTGTAGAATCATTTCAACCTGAAGAAAATTAGACTAGTTAAACATACATATATTATGTCTGTTGATCCATATATGTACATAGAAAAAGACAATTCAGTAAGTGCAAAAATTCAGAACTACTATATCGCAAGCACAACATTTTTTCTTTACATAAGCTTGGCTATATAATATTTTTCCAGTAACTTCAACATTATAATGTAAAGATTATAATCTTTTGCAAATTAGAAACAAATGATTATAATATAGAATTAGAGTACATACTTTGTCAAAATCTTTCACAAGGTTGGCCTCTAAAGACGAGTTGTTTTCATACTCTAGCCATAGTTCTTTGATTTCGTCGGCTGCCAAAAGGATAAGAATATGACAACTAATACAAGAAGAAGAACAACTAACACGTTGTACATACAGTCAAGGACATTAGTCAAACCTCTTGTCCCTCTACCAAGAACCGTGCACATCAAATCCAGTGCTTCTTGCTCCATCTTACTCTTCTCGTGCTTTGGCACACCATCTGAAGGAGTTATGTCTCCAACCAGAGCTACAATTGAATATAACAGTACTTCAACATGTTGAATGCTATACTACAGAGTACAGATAACGATATATATCAAAGTATAAATACTGAAATCCTAATATGGGAAGGAGGGAGAGCGTCGTGGGGTTTGTTGTCTTAATATTCTCATCCAGAGATATGCGGCAAACTAATCAACATGGACTATTCAAATAAATTTTTGAGGTATGGTCATCCCAAATCATAGCTGCAGCTATATAATCAACTGCACAATGAGAGGCCATCTAGGTTGCAAGAAAAGCTAAGCAAGTAAAACATAATGGCATAACCATTGAGCTTAAAGCATCAGTTATAATAGTTCTAGGAAGATTTTGTAAACCTGGCCATTGGATGACCATAATCCTCCATATAGTAAAGTTTCTTGATGATTAATTTTCTCACAATAAAAATTCAGATAATATTCATGTTCCTTTCAGTCATAAAATTAATTCACCCTGAAAGTATACATATATTCTAAAATGTTAGCATCAGCTCAACCCTGGCCTGAGTGGCCACACATTGTCTGTTCAAGAAGAAAAAAAGAAATACATATATAAAACCAACCACACACTGGAAGAGGCTAAGTTCCTAAAAATGATAAGAGCATAAAAAAAGAGTAAGACAATATACAGAAACGCAAATATTATTAAATTAGCTGATGCACGAGCAAAAACTAGCTTAAGCAAGAAGGTTATATCATTTGAAAAGTAGGAAGGGATGGGAGATAGATGCAAAATGTAATGTATATGGGAAACGGGGATATTGCAGTGGCATGTTGCAACAATAGAACATTAGTAAGAAATCCAGAAAATAACAATTCGGTAAAGGAATACCTTCTGCAATGTCATGAACAATTGCTATCTTGACACACCTGTTTTATATAAAAATAAACAGTGTAAATCATACTTACAAGTGAAACTTTACAAAGTATATTGGTAGCATTCAAGAATCAAGATAAATTCAACCACGGACCTTTCCCTGTCAACACCAGGAACGTCATCAGCAATCAAAGCCATCACTGCCATTCGGTACATATGATCGGCTATAGATTCAGGACCCTTAATCCCATGATTAATCCATCCCTTTCGCTTTGTAGACTGTAAGAGAGAAACAAAGATTTAAAACATCATATTGAAATGCAGGTAACTTGGCAGTTAAAAGTGCTAAAAAGTGAAAACAAAGAACTTGCTTGATACCAGTGACCAATGGCCTGCAATTTACAAGTAACACAGCTCTCAAAGTAAGCTGAGTGCTGATTAACTGATACAGTTTTAAAATTGCATGTACATAAATAGAAGCAGAACTCGCATGCAGTTCTTTTCTTCAACCCATCCTATATTTTGTTACAACATCCTGACCAAATAACGTTAAAAAACTTCATCCACTAAAAATACATCATGCAGAGGTTTTTTTTCCCTGACAAGAGTAGGTCATTATTCTTAGTGATGCATTCAAATTTTAGTATAACCGCATTTAAGGAGAAAGCAAGTGTGAGAATGTTGAGCATCACCCTTGAAAATGGAAAGAATGAACCATAAAACTATCTATCATGATCCCACATGTGACAGACAAAGATTGAACATTCTAAATAACCATCACAGCATCATCATTGAAAAACTATGACCGAGGTCAGAGATCACTATTTCCAGCATCATACAACCCAAAATACGGAATTAACACCCTCCCTCCAGCCAAAACATTAGCCAAACTCCTATTGCAAACTGACTACTCACATGACACTATATAATACCAAAAAAAAAAGATAAAATTAATTAGTTAAAGTTTCTACTTCGATAGCAAATCTGTTGAAACTTGAAAGTAATGTATATTATGATTCATAAGTACCTAATAACACAACAATCATTCATAAATTCCAGAATGATCACATAAGTTCTACCCTTGATTCTCTCTCACGTTTCTGTAGTTCTGCTGCTCCCTCATCAATACAGTATCACCACCTCAGCATGTAGAAAATGCACACCAACATTATAATCTAATTGTAAAATGTTCTGTCCAGCATAAAAACATTGGCGAGTTAATCTACCGATCCTTTTCTACTTTTTATAATCGGAGCCCTAGAATATTAACCTTACAGTTCTGCACGAAAAGATTATAATATTTACCAAATAAACACCATAGGGTTTGATTGATGAAACAACTTTATCTATGCATCCTCAAAAACAAAATACAAGATTAAAGCCACAAATACACGAAAACGCAAATTCCCGCATACCTTCAAACGATGGCACAGCGTGAGAAAATTAATGGCACTGGAAGACTCGGAACACACGTACTTATCGTTGGTTCCTGATCCGGATACAGATTGATCCATCATTTTGATAGGACCGAAGTTGGGGTTACGGGAACGAAGAGAGAGGAGTTTAGGGGTTGGTAGCTTAGAGAAAAGTTGAATTTTGAGGGAGTGATTGTTGGAAATACTCAATCTTTGCAGGTTGTCGTGCGAAAGAGAATAGGGGTTGGATTTAAGTGCCGCTGTGGACGCCATTGTTGTTATGCTTGAAGAAGTAATTTTGCAGGCAATGAAAGTTTCCCTAGTTTGTGCTTTCTCTGCTCTGTTTCGCGTTAGACCTTTTGCGGAGAATTGGTTGACGACAACCACAAGGCACTGCGATTAAATAGCCACTATTCTACTTGACTATAATTTTTTTATTATTATTATTATTATTATTATTATTATTATTATTATTATTATTATTATTATTATTATTATTATTATACTTTTTCTAATAGAAAAAGGTACACTTATTAATTAGTTCTATAAATCCTTGCGTGAGATTAGTATAATGAATTTAGATAAACTATAATTATTATATTAAAAAATTAATATGAATGTGAGATAATTTCAAAAGAATACTACTTATACAAGTATTCCTGGCCACCGGCTCCTCACACAAGTGAGTGACTCGGATTCGATTCTCATTGGGACGAATAGGAGGGGAGTTATAAGGAGACTTGGAGAATAAAGGTGTAGGGAGACTTGGTGAACTAACTACTAACTATAATAACAACTAACTTTGTCCGATCAAAGTATTAATCGTCGAAGAGTATAGCTTTTTGATATTTGTATATACTTACTAATAAAGTCTTATGGCAAAGACTTCAATGAACCGGCTTTTTTTTCAATTTTCGTATGATCGGATCCTTTATTATAAAATGGGTCAAAATAATTAAACAGATTACTCATTCTTCTCTCTCTTCCTTCGATCTCTTCACCTTCCTACTTCAATCCCTAAATCCCCCATTCTTCATTCACATCTTTCTCTGTACATATAAATTCTTTGTCGCCGCCGTCCGCCTCCCCGACTTGGAGGTTCCACTCTGACAACCCAGAACCTTGATTTCCCCTCAGCTGGTTGAATTTTTGAAGGATATCTTTGTTGTACAAGTTGCTATAGGAAATTTTGTTACTGATGTCTTGTCAAGAGAAGGCAGAGTTTACAAATTTTCTTGGGGAAACAAAACCAAGCTCGGTCATCGAACAAGTTCTTGTATTGGCGTCGGCCCTTGGATGTTGTTCTCTCAACACTGGTCATCGAGGTAATGCCGCTTTAGTGCTATGTATTCCCTTATTTAGCTTCTTTGAATTGAATGAATATTGTATCTCACCAGTTCATCTTGCTATGTTATCTGTATTTCCATAAAAAAAAGAAAAAAAAATTTGGAGCAGCTTTTGTTTTGTATCCATTGATTTTAACTTGTGCGAATATGATGACACAAAGAAGTTCAAATCTGTTAGCATTTCTTTTGTCCACTTGTTGTATGTTTGTCATTTTATTGGGCGCCATCAAAATCTTAGAGTAATAGTAGTTAAAAATGTTATCAAATGCTTTGACTTGTTTATATTGATGTGCTTGTATTATAGATATTTCATTGTGGCTGGAATGTGGACGAAATGCAGAAGGATTTTTATTGTGGCTTTGAAATTGTAAAGGGATGCAACAATTTCCAATCTTTGGCCTTACATGGGCTGATAAGGAGACAATTGGCCTAATCAAACATATACTTCCACATGATTCAGTTGATGAGTTTACTAAGCTTATCTTTGCAAATGCTGTGTATTTTAACTCAAATCTTATATTTTTAATATAATATTAATAAATATTATATTTACCCACCGCATTTCTACAGGTTTATATCAAAGAACTTGTGTATTACTACAGGTGAATATAATAGAATATTAATAAATATTCATTTATATTAATCTCGTTACACATAAATTATGGATAAGATTATGTTTTTATGGGCTTATACATCATATAAATATATGTTATTAGATAAATATAAATTGTTAACTTATCTTAAAAATATTTAGGGGTGCAGTGACCCCTCAGCTCATGTTGAAGCAGCCTCATTGCAAACATTAGCAATATCCGCCACCCTAGAATTACCTTTACTTAGATAGCAAAAATTAATGTGATTTATTTACTAAAGTGCCCAACAATTAAACTTGTCATTTTTTCAATGGAGTGTAAATCTGTACCACAAGACCCAATAAAAGCCCAATAGAGTTAGAACTCAAAACCTAATCATTGGGCCCTTATATTTCGCTAAAAGGCTCAGCGAGGCCCATACTTTCTAATTTGGGTCGATCACACTCGTAAGACATTCCTTGAAACCTACCACGTATTTAAACATCATGATTTATGTTTTATTTATTTATTTTTATTTATAAAGATGATCAGTTCTCGTTATGTTGTTGAAATTTCACATATTTTAGCATGGGTTATGGATAAACCAGTTTTTAATTAGATGAAAATAAAACTTTGATGCATTTATCCTTTTTATGAACTAAACTAAAAATAAACCCATATAATTTTAATTTTTACAGATAGAATATTGTTGGAGGAATATTGATAAAATACTCAAGGAGAGAACATGGAGAAGAACTACTATGAGTGAACAATATAGTACTCCTACTTTATTTCATTAGAAATATTTATTAAATCAAACAAATAGTAAGATTACTTTTAATGAAATCAGTTTTGATAATATTAAATAAATTTACTTTACGTGCATCTATAATTAATAATGTGACTTTTTTTTTTCAAGAACCCAATAAAAAAATGTACTCCCTCTATCCCGCCATAAGAGTTACATTTTAATAATTAAGGCGTCCCGCTATAAGAGTTACATTTCATTTTTTAGTAGATGAGACTCACATAAATCAATCACTTTATCTTCATAAGAGTTACATTTTAGTAATTAAGGCGTCCCGCTACAAGAGTTACATTTCATTTTTTAGTAGATGAGACCCACATAAATCAATCATTTTATCTTCATGGGCCTACACACAACGCTAATACAACTACCTACTATACATTAAATTATTATATATTTCAACCCACTATATATTAAAATACTATATTTCTTAATCTCCGTGCAAATAGTAAACATAACTTTTTTTATGGAACGGATGGAGTATAGTTTTACAAGAGTAATAGAAAACATATGCTACTACATACTTCTTTCGTCCCATTGAAAGTTTTTTATTTTACTTTTAGTAACTATTTCCTCCATTCCATAAATGTTTACACCCTACTTTATGCACGAATATTAAGAAAAGTAATAATTTTTAGAGGTATTATGATATTTCTAGTAATAAATAAATGATAAAGTATGTTAGGTGTGTTAGGTAAGGATAGTTTTTTTTGTAAATAAAATATATGAGGGAAAGATGATTGTGTTTAACTTTTTGATTTTTTAGGAAGATGCAAACTTTTGTAGGACAACTCAAAATGAAAAGTGTGTCATCTAATTCATGCTCTTTAATCAAAACATCAAAACACACACAATGAAGGTGAAGGAAGGAGGTTGTACATTTCAAAATGGCAAAAACTTGTGTGCACCCGGGCACACGGGGACACACTCCGTGCGCCTTTAGAATTTTGTCTTAAATTGTATACCCTTTAGGATAAAGATGTGTACCCTTTATTTTTTTTAAGAAAAATAAAAAATATTAATAAAAAGTATATACCCTTTAGAACAAAATGGTGTACCCTTACTAATTAAAGTGTATACCCTTTAGAACAAAACAATGCACTCTTACCCACAATACTAAATTCTAAAGGTGCACGCAAGCCTCACTCTTTCAAAATTGGTGTCCCCTCCCACTTTAATGATCATTGTCTAATTTAATTATCACTTTTGCTATGAAATATTATCACTTTTTATTTATATTACAAATTATTAATGAAATATTAAACTACATCATTATCATTTTTCATTCATTGAGTATCACTTTTTATTAATAATGTTATCACTTTTTATCTATTTTATACAAGAGCTTAGAGACAATTTTACACAAAATATTTTAAATTAATTTAACTGTTAATCCTAGTGTAATAATTATAAATATCGACTAATGCATGAAACACGGTGGACCATTAGATGGATTAGATCATTCGAGAAATTTAGGTAATTTGTTTTTTTCTCCAATATTTATGGACCTATTCAATCATTAATTCATACTCTCTGTATATAATAGTAAATGGCAAAAACTCATGTACACCCGGCGCACGGATTACATTTTGTGCGCTTTTAGAACTTTGTGTTTATTATTATTATATATTTTTTTTAAAGGAGAACTTTTTTTTTAAACTTAAATTTAAATTGTCTTATTTTATATATATACATCCTTGATTCTTATTCTAATCTTATGAAACACTACTTAGTAATCTCAATTATTTCAAACCCTGCCAAACTCATTCACAAATGTTTAATTTCATGTTTATTTCATGAATATTTATCAATCTTAATTACTAGAATTTATCTAAAGTATTGTGTGAAAAATATTGTACGTACTTTGTAGGACCCTTAAAATTTAAAATCACAATCTGGTTGGTCTGTGATTTTACTTAAATAAAAGAAAAAATATGATTGGTCAGTTGATTTGGTTAGAGTAATTTAAACCACAAATATAGTTTTTGTTCTCTCCGTATAGAAATAGACTACTGTCGCCAAAAATCATGTCATTAGAATAGTAATAAGCGTCAAAAAACGTGTATCACCTTGAAATGCCATTATCAATTATTAATATCTTCGATTCATTCTATAATCGAATAATCTGTCTAAGATGATACATGCATATTATTATAATGTTAAAATTAAGTGATAAAATGAGTTTAGTTTTTTAGTATTGTTAAAATAAATGAGCTATTCGAAAGCTCGACTTTATTCGTTAAGACTCGACATTTAATATTAAGAAATACAATCTTTTGATGCCGTCGAATTTGAACACACGATGTGTTCGGGACATGCAAGTTTACTCCATATTTATATTCACGATGAGTTTTTAAACTAGGGAGAAAGAAATTTTCTTTTGAACTTAATTAAATTATTTGAGGATTTAATCTATTAATTATTATTAATTAATTAAATGTGTAAAAGAAATCAAGCAATCAACATAACTTATTATTAAGAGAGTGTGTGATTCATATTAAGTTAATACCCGAGCTAATAAAACTTTGGATAATATGATTAATAAATTGACATGAAAATTCTCTTTAATATTAATTTAATATGAATTAAATATTTCATTAATGTTAATATGTCTATGCAGTGTGTATTATCCATTCCTTTATCATATAATAATCCTGCAAATCACATAAATCAGACGATATATTGATATTCCACATACATGCAAGGATTTAATTCCCGTTTACTCGTAAGAAAAGCGTATTGTGAATAAATATTATCTCATGCATATTTTCAAAATATCACCGTAATACAAATAAAAAATTCCACATACAAACTAATAATAACATCTGATAAATCAAATTAATTAATATATAAAAAAAATCTTTTTCTAAATTTGGGCTAAAACTTTACTTGTGATATTTTTATTCTTAAATAATTATCACTTATTATCAAATATATTAGTATTATTTATCATTCAAAATTTAACACTTTTTTATTTATACCAAATGTTCATGAAATAATTCATTATATTACAATCACTTTCATAAATATTACTAGTTTACGAATAAAAAGTAAACGTATATTACATAGTTTCGAGACGGAAGAATATTATTTCTTATCCTCCCACAAAAATCATCTCCTAAAAAATCTTAAAGAATCGTTCGATCCTTATACTTCGTTTGCCGTCATTGATTTGACAAAAAAAAAAAAGTAATAAATAATAAATAAAATTTTAAAGAAATTGTTGAATTTTTGTGATTGTAGTTGATCAGACAGGACACTTCAATAGAAAGTCTCGCAGTACACAATTCCCTGGCTGAAAATGTCTTCTGTACTCTTTAATTATCTAAATAATTAATCAAACATTCAACGATCTAGTCCGTTGTATATAAATTCTTATGTAGTAAAATATCTCCTTTAATTTGAATGTAACACTTAGAACACCATAACAAGGATTTAGAAATCACATTTAATTTTATACGAATAGATGATAAAAATTATATGAAAAAGTGCAATAACTTTAAGTGTGCGTTTGATTAAATAAAATTAATATGTTTGTTAATAAAATTTATAAAAGAATGTGTAAACACAAACTCTTTCATAATTTTTCATTTGTCTCCTTAACTCCTTGTTTCTCTATTAATGGGCTTACGACCAAATAGTACTCCTAATATGGCATCTTTCATGGGGTATACTCCAATTATATCTAAAATTAGGGGCATCTCTTGTGAAACAAATACTATACGAGAAATGAGTTGTGAAACGAGTTGTGAAACGGGTTGATGATTGTTAATATATATATATATATATTGTATTTATTATATAAGTAAAATATATTTATTGATAGTTAAAATATGTCTATAAATCATATTATATTTCATTATATTCTAGAATAATATAAGTACTTTACAATCAATAAGTGTACTTTATTATATTTACATAACAATTTTTAATTACCTATCTTATAAATTATTTCACAAGAGATTTTGTCCTAAAATAATAAATTTAAAATTCCTAAAAAAATTGGAATAATTCGTAGAGATTACAGATAAAATATTTAACCACGTAACTAAACCAATAATGCTGAACCAATTGCACGCAATTATTATCAACTATCTTCTGTATAATTAGTATACACAATTCTTTGAAGGCAAAGAGTTGTTCAAAGAGTTGTGTGATGGTGAAATCGTTTTAGTTAAGTCATGAAACAGATAAAAAATAATAATTTAATGAGAGTGATTAGGGTACAATCAGGGTATCAATTGATTGATACACCCTTTGACCCCACCTTTAATTAAAATTGTATATCCTTTAATATACATATGTGTACCCTTTATTTTCTAAAGAAAATTATTGTGTGTATCTGGACGCATGGATAACACTCCGTGCGCTTTTAGAATTTTGTGTTAAATTGTACTCCATCCGTCCTAGGTAATGAGGGTCAGAGACGTTATGTTTAACATAAGGTTTCTGACCCTCTTAGCCTGGGTCGGAGGGAGTATATCCTTTAGTATAAAAATGTGTATCATTTATTTTCTAAAGAAAAAAAATATTAATGAAAAGTGTATACCCTTTAAAACAAAATTGTATACATTTTATTAAAGTGTATATTCTTATATCAAAGCAATGTACTCTTACCAACAATATTAAATTTCTAAAGGCACGCAAGCCTCGCTCATAGTAAATAAAGTAGAGGAACTCGTGTGAGATTATTTCAAATTTTCAAAAGAGAAAATGTTTGCCTATATCGATCTTACATTATTAACTAACACTTTTATTATAAGAACAAGTCACAATACAAAAAAAATATTTTTTACCAACTGAATATTCCATTAGTAAAAGCCTTAATTTTATTGTTAAATTGATTTACCAACATAATTCGTTGGTAAATTTCCGTTAGTAAAGTGGTGGTTGATAAATTTTAAGTAAGGAAAATTCAATTCCGTTGATAAATAATTTCTTTGGTAATCTGTTGCTAATAATTCCGTTGGTAAATTATATAATAATTACCTTGATAATCCGTCGGTAAAATAGAGAATAAGTCCGTTGACATTCCGTTGCTAAAAGAAAAATATAATTTTGTTAATAATTCATTAGTAATTACCAACAGATTGAATTACATTGATAAATTTCATTGCTAAAAAATAATTTTTTGTAGTATCTTGCTTTGGATGAAAAAATAAATCCTAAACTACACTTTTTACTGAAACTTAAAACCTAATTAACATTTTTTATCCTTAATTAGTAAAAATTTCAAAATAAATAATTTCTCATTACATCATATTCCAAAAAAGGAGTTTTATCTCACCAAACTTATATAATAATAACTTTATCATTTATTTAATACTTACAAATATCAGCACATCAAAAAGTTGGTAAAAAGTTTAGCATTCTTAAACTCCGTATTTATAGTAACAGTGAAGAGTTATCAAAACGGAGAGAGTAGTAAAAATAAAAAATATAAATGAAAGTAGTCGTTCAAGCCTCTAGGATTATTAGTGATGTCAATTTGGGTCCGGCCCGCAGGTACCCCGCTCCCTGCGTGATTTGGGCCGCCCCAGACCCGCCCGAACATGTTTGGAAACGGGTCGGGTCCGGGTCTTATTAAGACCCACGAGTATCTGGTCCGGCCCGGCCCGTATATATATATATATATATATAAATGTTATTTATATATTTTTTATTATTTAAAATTATCTTTTAGAATATTTCTCATTTTCACTCTTATTATTATTATTATTATCTAAAATTGTGGTTGTTTGTAAAATTTAGTGATTAGAAATAAGGAATGATAAGTTGCTACAAAAACTAACGGTCTAATTAGTATTATATTTAAGATGGTTTAGAAAAAAAAACTATAAAAAATGTGATACTCATAAAAATTACATTTTGAATTGCGAAATTAGTGTACACATATTACTTATATATTCGTATGTACCATTACATAAAAAAACGAAGTTAAAAAAAAAAGGCGGGCCAGGGCGGACCCACCCGTACGGGTCTGAGTCCCTATTAAAATTGAAATCGAATTCGGATTCAGCACATAAAATTACAAATATATCCTCCCAATCCACGTATAAATTCCCCCACTGAATCTAAATTTCAACCACTCTCAATTTCCTCCACTCCAAACATGCCTCAAGATATATTCCTTAACCCACTATTCAACAGAATACTTGTCGTCATTACCACCTTAAAATGGGCTGTCGATTTCCTTCTTCATCAATCCTTTTTCCGACATACTTGTCGGAATCTGGGTGCTGTGCATTCGCACAACACTACTTCCGATGCGGAGTGTGCTGTTTGTTTGTGCAGAATCGAGATGGACGACGAAATCAGTGAGCTCAAATGCAGACACATTTTTCACGCTGCTTGCTTCGACAGATGGGTCGGGTACGGGCATTCTACTTGCCCGTTGTGTCGGAATGTCGTTCCGACACAGGTTGGTGACGACGACTGCGGCGGCGATGTGGTGGTTCATCCGCAGATCTTGGTGTTCAACTTCTGTCAAGTTGGAACAAGAAATAATGAAACATGGTGGCTACGTTAGAATTATTAATGTTATGTCATGTTTTTATTCTATAATTATGCTGAAGAGTGAAAACTACAGATCTTCGTACTTTGTGTAATGCACATACCACTGTAGACTGATCTTGGATGTTCTCTTATATTTTGGTGTTGCATCTCCTATTATACGCGTTAGATAAATGATACATATGCGAAGAGGAAAATTTCAACATTTCCTTTTAGGGTTGATTGTTAGAGTATATAATAGTTTATCCTACGTATCAATTAATTAATTAGAGGCTAGGGTCCACTTTTTATAGTGTAAAATTAATATCAATATATATAAAATAATAAATTTTAATTTTAATATATATAAAAACATCTATTTCTAAAACAAATCTCAACCACCCATTAATATAATTAAATAATTATAATTATGACATTTTTAAATTAGGAAATAAAATATTATTTATTAAAATTTTAATAATACTAAATACTATATTATTTGAAATATATAAAAATAGAATAAATCCAATCATAGTCATATACTTCTAAAACAAATCTCAGCTACCCATTAAAATAATTATAATTATGACCTTTTTAAATTAGGAAATAAGATATTATTTATTAAAAATTTAATAATATTAAATATATTATTTGAATATATTAAAAATTTTCAAATAAATCTAAGTCACCCATTAAAATAATTAAATAATTATAATTATTACTTTTTCAACATTTTCAAATCAAGAAATAAGATATTATTATTTATTAAAAATTGAATTATTTTAAATATATTTGTATGCAAATAAAATTCACAGTCCAATTAAATGGCAACACGTGGATTTTCATGATTAAAATATCAAATTTAATTTATTATATTATATTTTTAATTTAAATGAGGCTTACAAGCCTGCATAATAAAGGTCAAATCAAATATTGACCAATCAAATTGCATGGATGAAAAGGCCCAAGTCTGTAGAATTAGGTCAAATCAGCCATTGACCAATCAAATTGCGAGTTATATATGAGACTTCCTCACCCTTTTCCTATATAAGGAGCCCTCCTCCATTCATTCTAAACACACCGAGAGTGATTCTCTACGAAAATTAAAGACTTCAGAGTTGTCTGAATAGTTCTTCGAATTCTTCAACGAGAATAAGTTCAATAACTGAATACATCTGGGATTCAGGTTTTAAACTGTCTGGATTAAGCATTCTACAGTCAAGTTCTTCGATGAGCAGCCTATAATCTGAGATTCAGGTGCTAAACCGTTCAGATCTAAGCGTTCTTAAGTCAAGTTCACTGATATTAAATATATTATTTTAAATATAAAAAAGCAGAATAAATTAATCCTAGCTATCTATTTCTAAAATAAATCTCAGTCACCCATTAAAATAATTAAATAATTATAATAATGACCTTTTCAAATTAGAAAATAAGACCAAGCCCGCAGAATTAGGTCAAATCAGCCATTGACCAATCAAATTGTGAGTTATATATGGGGCATCCTCACACTTCTCTTATATAAGGAGCCCTCCTCCATTTATTCTAGACACACGGAGAGTGATTATCTACGAAGATCAAAGACTTCAGAGTTGTCTGAATAGTTCTTCGAATTCTTCAACGAAAATCAACTCAAGAATGGAATACATCTAAGATTCAGGTTCTAAACCGTCCGGATTAAGCGTTCTACAGTCAAGTTCTTCGGTGAACGACCTATAATCTGGGATTCAGGTGCTAAAACATCTGGATTTAAGCGTTCTTAAGCAAGTTCTTCAGTGAACGGTCAATAATTTGGGATCAAGGTGCTAAATCACTCGAATTTAAGCCTGCTTAAGTCAAAGTTCTTTCAAGAACAGTCTATAATCTAAGATTCAAGTGTTAAACCGATCGAATTTAAGCGTTCTTAAGTCAAGTTCTTTAGTGAACGGCCTATAATTTGGGATTCGGGTGCTAAACCGCTCGCATTTAAGCCTTCTTAGTCAATGTTCTACCAAGAACGACCTATAATCTGAAATTCATGTGCTAAACCGTTCACATTTAAGCGTTCTTAAGTCAAATTTTTCAGTGAACGACCTATAATTTGGAATTCAGGTACTAAACCCCCTCGGATTTAAGTCTGCTTAAGTCAAAGTTCTTAAAAAAACGGTCTATAATTTGTGATTCAGGTGCTAATCTCAGCCACTCATTAAAATAATTAAATAGTTATAATTATGACATTTTCAAATTAGGAAATAATTTAGTCAAATTTCTAACCATTTATTTCTCAAATAAATCTCAGTCAACTATTAAAATAATTAAATAATTATAATTATGACCTTTTCAAATTAGGAAATAAGATATTATTTATTAAATATATTATTTGAATATATTCAAAATTTTCAAATAAATATAAGCCACCCATTAAGATAATTAAATAATTATAATCATGACTTTTTCTAAATTAAGAAATAAGATATTATCAAAGCAGAATATATCAAATCCTGACCATCTATTTCTTAAACAAATTTCAGCCACCTATTAAAATAATTAAATAATTATAATTATGAATTTAGGGTTTAGGATTTAGAGTTTTAGGATTTTCTGTAATTATTTCCGTGAAAAACACATATAAGATATTTTTTTGAGAAATCACATATGAGATAATTAAAAAACATAAATAAAGAAATAATACGACAACAAAATTCAAATCACACCAAAACCAGATGAGAGAACCTCAAACAAATCTCAGCAACCCATTAAAATAATTAAATAAATAATTATAACTTATTAAAATTAGGAAATAAGATATTATTAAAACAGAATAACTGTCATCTATTTCTTAAACAAATCTAAGCCACCCATTAAAATAATTAAATAATTATAATTATGAATTTAGGGCCACCCATTAAAATAATTAAATAATTATAATTATGACTTTTTCAATTTAAGAAATAAAATATTATTAAAGCGGAATAAATTCAATCATGACCTCTATTTCTTAAACAATTCTCAGCTACCCATTAAAATAATTATACAATTATAATTATAAATTTAGAGTTTAGGATTTTAGGGTTTAGGTTTTAGGGTTTAGGGTTTTAGGGTTTATAGTTTAGGGTTTTAGGCTTTTAGGGTTTTCTGTAATTATTTTCATCCAAAACACATATGAGATAATTTAAAAACATAAATAAAAAAAATAATACGACAACAAAATTCAAACCACACAAAACTGGATGAGAGAAGCTCAAACAAATCTAAGCCACTCATTAAAATAATTAAATAATTATAATTATGACTTTTTAAATTAGGAAATAAGATATTGTTAAAGTAGAATAAATCCGACCATCTATTTCTTAAACAAATCTAGCCACTTATTAAAATAATTATAATTATGAATTTAGGGCAGAATAAATCTGACCTTCTATTTTTTAAATAAATCTCAATCACCCATTAAAATAATTAAATAATTATAATTATGAATTTAGGGTTTTAGGATTTAGGGTTTAAGGTTTAAGGTTTTAGGGTTTTAGGGATATTGTTTGAAGATGACCAAATCCTGACCATCTATTATTTAAACAAATCTCAACAACCCATTAAAATAATTAAATAATTATAATTATGACTTTTTCAATAATAAAAAAATTATTAGCCCATAAAAACTGAATAAATCCAATCCTGGCCATCTATTTCTCAAACAAATCTCAGTCACTCAATAAAATAATTAAATAATTATAATTATGACTTTTTCAAATTAGGAAATACTCCCTCGTCCCACCAAAAGGGTGGTGTTTTTTTTGCACGTGGATTAAAAATATTATTATTTAATGTATTGTGGGTAGTTGTATTAGTGGGAGTGCATGCCCCATATTTTAATTGTATTAATGTGTGTGTGTGGGTCTCATATGTGTAAAAAAGAAAAGATGACTCTTTGGGTAAGACGCCCAAAATGAAAAAAATGGACCATTTGAGTGGGACAGAGGGACTAAGATATTATTAAAGTAGAATAAATCAAATCCTAACCATCTTTTTCTTAAACAAATCTCAGTCACCCATTAAA
Organism: Pogostemon cablin; assembly: GCA_023678885.1. Classification (NCBI taxonomy): domain Eukaryota; kingdom Viridiplantae; phylum Streptophyta; class Magnoliopsida; order Lamiales; family Lamiaceae; genus Pogostemon; species Pogostemon cablin. The sequence continues at coordinate 23,296,048 of CM043006.1, forward strand.
ATAATTAAATAATTATGATTATGAATTTAGGTTTTAGGGTTTAGGGTTTTACGATTTTAGGCAAAATGTTTGCAAAGGGTCAAATCCTGACAATCTATTTCTTAAACAAGTCTCAGCCACCAATTAAAATAATTAAATAATTATAATTATGACTATTTCAATAATTAAATAATTATCAACCCAACCAAACTTTCATCGCAAATAATTGTTAATAATCTCATAAAAAAATATATGTCAATTTTAAAAAATTATTAACTATATGACAACAATATATACACATTATTTCGTGAAATTAAAAAATCTTATTTAATTTAAAACTTTAATAACCTCATTAAATCTTTACCTAATATATAGCAATAATAAACACAAAAAAAAGAAATAAATATATTTCAACTTTATAGCCTATAAATAAATAAATATTATTTTTTGATATTACATTACATTGAGATATTTAATTTAAAACTTTAATAATCTCATTAAATCTTTTACTAATATAGCAACAATAAACATAAAAAAAATCAAAAAATAAATATATGCAAATTTTTTAATAATTTTATATGGCCAGAATATATACTCATTATTTTTGTGTTCGTTTGATTAGTTCTCTACCAACTAACAAAACAAACATTGCAATTAAACTCAGATGCGTTAGATTGTTTGAGTCTCCTAATTATCAAATTCATGGTTCAACCAATCTGGAAGGTGTTTATCACGATGTTGAGGTTTGTTAATATTTGTTACTTTATTGTTATTTATTTCTTAATCATTTTTATGCATCATGTTGTGATTTGAAACCTAATTATGTATTGTAGGGGTATTTGTTAATTTTTATTAGAGGGAAATGATATCCTTGAAAGCGGACAGAGGGAGTATTTTATATGTTTTTTCAAAGAAATATTACTCGATTCAAACATCATAAAATCAAATAAAGTTGTTACCCTAAAACTAACACATACCGTGCAACGCACGGGTTAGCTACCAGTAAATTATAATTGCATCATATGGAATGACGGAATTTAGAAGGACATTTTTAAAAAAATTTAAATTAACACCTAAATATATTTTTATTTTGGATATAAAAAAATAAAAGCTTCTCATTCATACATGTATTTCAACCACTCCTTCAATTATACTAGTTCATTAATTCTCTTCCACTTAATTAATTAACTTCAGAAAACACTTCATTTTTATTATTCATGACTATATTTAATAGACTTAATAATTAGAAGTACTACTCAAGTAGGGTTATAAACGAATCGAATCGAATACTAAGGTATTTGAATGATATTTGATTAAATATTCGAATATTCGTATTCGAATTCGATTATTAATCGAATTCGAAATTGGATTCGTATTTGATTCGAAGGTTATAAACAAACTATTCGAGTATATTCGAGTATTCGAACTTGAATATTCGAAATTGAATATTTGAACTCGAATTCGATTCGAAATTGTAAATTTATTTTTTTAAATAACTATATATTTTTGTAATTTCTTGTCCTATTAATAAATTTAAAAGAAATACTCACTAAATACATCAACCATTAAATTATTAAAAATTATAATTAAATAATTCACATTATATATAAAAAAATTAAAATATATCTTTTCCTTTTTATTTTAACATAGTAATAAATTAGATAATATACATATTTATTTACATTTATAAAACAAAATATTATATTTATTATATAAAAATATATATTAAATAAATAATATATAATTAATATATACTACTATTGTATAATATTATTCGAATATATTCGTGAATATTCGAATCGAATATCTTACGAATCATATTCTATTCGAATATTGTTCGAACTTAAATAATTATTCGAATTCGAATTTTTCGAATTCGAATACTGATATTCGAATTTGAATACCGAATCGAATTCGAATTATTTGATTCGTTTACAACCCTATACTCAAGTGTTACTATTATATTTCCAATTTCACTTTCGAGTTAAAAATATTTATTTATTCTTATTTTCTATTTTTTTGATACATAGGTAGGCATGGAGTATTAGCTTTTTTTTTTTTTTTTAATTCGCATTTCAAAGCTAAGTGAACTTCACTTTCATATATACTATGAATTCAGACTATTCAGTAGTTTGATAGTATGAATTGAGGTTTAAATAAAGAAGTTGGACATAAGTAGGGGACCATTTTATGATGATGAATAGATGAGTTAGACACGACATTTACAATTAAAGCATGCTTAGTGTGTGGTGAGTAATAAACATGCATAATATTGGGCGGAGGAAGTATATTTTGTCTAATTCAGTAATTTCATCTGATTCACGTGCTTAAAATCTGCACCAAACTTCCGTCCAACCTTCATTCATTTACTATTTCCACCCTCAAACCAACACTGCCACCCCTAACGAATCCAAAACCAGACCACACTTGACACCTGTGTCATTCCACGTGGCTTTGTTCCCACCAATCAATCCAAATGAAGCATCTTGCAAAGATGGGTGTACCATTTTCCGACCACATGGGAGTTGAGTTTGGAATTAATAATTGTTCGGAGGAAATATGGAGGGAAACCATCCGAGGTGAAACCTACGGCCGTTTCTGGGGATTTTACTTAATTTTTAGTAGTTAAAGAGGCTTAATCTGTTACATACATGAATCTTTATTCTTTAATTGCTTTACTATGATGTCATGTTTAATTGTGAGATCCAATTCTTGATGCTACCTACTAATATCTTAATAGTAGTGTGGTGTAAATCTTATTACTCTGCTTGTTTAGTGTTGATTAGGAGTATAGTTTGGTTTGGCCTCTTTGGTAATCTTGATAATAAAACTTCTAACTCTGCCGGTGGTGGACGTAGATTTTTTTGATCCAACCACCTAAATTGATGTTATTTATATTATATACTTTTTATTTTAGGTTGAAATAGGCCTCCCCGAAGAACAGTTAGGATAGAGAAGAGTCGGACCATACTAGTGATTCTCGTTTCTTCTTCATCTATAAATCAGTCTCATAACTTTTATTTTTATTTTTTTAATTTTTTCTTGATTTTCAATTTAGTATTTTAATTCAATCTTTGATAATTAATACAGGACAAGTAGTATTAATTACTCCATTATTTAATTGTTTTAATTGATGAGCTTGACATCTTCTCTTTTAGTTGGTTCACAATAATTCAGATATTTTTGTTTATTTAAGAGCCTCACATCCCACTCCACTTGACTAATCTTAGAAGATGAAAAACTTACAAATGTGTTGAAACATGATTGGAGCTGCTGTTGAAATTGTTAGGGCCATTTGTTGATAATTAAAGGTAATCTGAATATTAATGTAAAAAGAAAAAGATGAGAATAAGTTAAGGAATGGCTTGTCAACAATGGATTGGAGGACTATACAAGATGTTATTTTCACTATTTTATTAGCCATACTAATAATCCATAAAAAAATATCCAAGATTTATCTCATATTAATTATTTAGATTTGACTTAATACATTATATTCAAATATTCAAATCGAGTTTATGATAACGCAACTCAAAGTCCGTACAACCATAAATTATCCTTTATTAAAATTTCTTGCTAAATATTACAACAAAAAAAATAAAAGCATATATCCCATTCCCATCTATTTCCATTAAATATTACACCCAAAAAAAATAAAAGCATATATCCCATTCCCATCTATTCTCATTTGGTGTTGATCCGATGAGTGTGTTTAAAATCATAAGAAATCACCACACTCCCATCCATTCTCTTAAAATTAAACCTCTCAACCAACACATAACATCCCATATTCTCACTCCTTTCTTCCGACCACTCTTCCACTCTATTAATCTTCACTCTTCTTCCCTCTCCTCCACCTCTCCAACCTTCTCTCTCTTCCTCCCACTTCATTCTTTCCACCAATTCCACCCTCAACCCGACCCTAACCATCTGCCCTCCACCAATGACAAACCAGATCACCCCATCAACCTCACCCCTCTCATTCCACGTGGCTTTATTCCCACCAATCAACACCTCCTCATTCTCAACCCAAGTATCCACCACCACTGAGCCGTTAGAACTGCTGTCCTTCTGACAGCTGAATATCTTCTCCCACCTTTGCTCCAGTGTCACCTCGTAGTACAAACTTCGCTTCACCTGATCCTTCACCGATCCATCCTTCACAAATATGTACGGACTGTACCATTTTCCGACAACATGGGACTGACCCAACTCGGGGAGGCGGCCGCGGAGGCTCGCGTCGACGCCACGCGCCGTGTCGTCGAGTTTGAAGCCGTCCGGCGTCTTGGTGTTGATCGTCCAACCCTTGCGTCGGAGAAAATAAGGAGGGAAACCGTCGGAAGCTGCTGAGGTGGCAAAGAACTGACCTCTTGAAGTGCAAATACCTTCGTACGGAACAATCTTGAATTGCTGATGAATGTCGTGTGGATCCAATGGCTTCGGCTTTACATCCTTCACACAACGACAGAAACAGCAGGTGGTCTTATCTTCCTCCTTCGAACACGTGTACGCCTCTCTGTAGTTAGTTAATTAATTAATCATCAGAACTAATTAAACAATGATTAATTAAGCTAATGCGACAATTAGTATTTTACCCTTTGTGGCTTCCATGTGGGACAATGGCGTAGTAGCGGTTGGAGAAGAGTGGCTGGTTCAGGACAGGGATCAGGAACACCGGGTCCAGGGAAGCGTAGCTGCTCTGCCCGTTGCTCATGACGTATTTGACTGTCAACTCCATGTTCTGAGGAAACGGCAGCTGCTGGAGGGTCCGATTCTTGCAGAGTCCGAAACAGCAGTATGTTTCGGACTCTTCATCCTGGATGACCAGATATCCGGAATTCGGACCCTCCAGAGAAGCAGCAACCGTTTCTGGAGACTTTAGTATTTGAGACAGAGGCCTTGTTACATACATTTTTTTTTGGCATGACCAAATTCTTTATCACTAACGTTTATATACTTACAATAAGTTGCATTGTGTCACTGTTTCTCAGAAATTGCCCAATTACACGACAGCAGCTTCTCAAGGTTGACTTTTCTAATTATGACAATTTGCTTAATATACATTTATTTTGAGAGGAGATTAAATACTCCATGTGTCCAAACATATCACTAAGCATGTGATACGTAGAAAACAAATAAAAATCTATTTGTGATAAAATATTTTATTTCCGAATTTGAAAGTTAAATTAGAGGTATTTGTGGTGTTGATGTAATATCCCCCGGACCACGTGGTCGGTTTTTGGTGATAAGGTTAGTTTGAATGGAAGCACAATATTAATTATGCATCTCACTTCACACATGCTATAATTAATAAACGGGTCACCCCTTAACCACTTCTCTATACCATAGCCTATAGCCGGGGCGGGAAAATAGTTGAATGGGTCGAACTCAACCTGCCCGATAAAATTAAACAACCCGTTTCATCATGTTTAGGAATGATAATAATCACTTTCAAAATTAGAAAAAGAATGGTAATAGATTGAAATCTGATCAAATGGCCGGTAGGTCGATGGATTTAGACCCGGTCAAACGAGTTTCAAAGATAAATATTAGGTGTGGATTACAATTTTGAAAAATTAAATGTTAGAAAGAAAATTTTGTGTTAATTAAGTGGTTGTTCATTTCTTTTTAATATATGAAGATAATTTTAGAATAAAAAGAAGAAGAAGAATATAGAATAAACAATATGATGGATAGTATTGTATGATACATTTTCCGTACTTTTTAAAATATGAATAATTTCTTTTCTGATCTATCTAATTAGGGTGTGAACGTACAATTTTAATTTAGTAAAAGTATTTAACATTTTTTATTATACATAACATAGTATTACGTGAAGTTAAAAATAATACATTTAGTTTTCAGAAGTCATGTAAATAAAGCATTTTCTTAATTAATCTTCAATTAAAAAAATGAAAAATGAAAAAATGGTTAACACCATGGAATGAAGGAAAGTAGTTGATGATTTGGTGAACCAAAGTGTTATGTATTTGTTGAGCTAACGCAAGACTCCTTGACTAGATTCGAGTTTCAAAAAATCTACAATATCCCAATAAAAATATCTAATTTCTGAATTCAATACTTACACCATTTTTTATTATTTATGTACAATTTTAATTTAGTAAAAGTATTTAACATTTTTTATTATGCATAACATAGTATTACGTGAAGTTAAAAATAATACATTTAGTTTTCAAAAGTCATGTAAATAAAGCATTTTCTTAATTAATCTTCGATTAAAAAAAACGAAAAATGAAAAAATGGTTAACACCATGGAATGAAGGAAAGTAGTTGATGATTTGGTGAACCAAAGTGTTTTATATTTGTTGAGCTAACGGAAGACTCCGTGACTAGATTCGAGTTTCAAAAAATCTACAATATCCCAATAAAAATATCTAATTTCCGAATCCAATACTTGCACCATTTTTTATTATTTATGTAAAATGGATCTCAATATTAGTGAGTCAAGAGTTACATTTTAAAATGTTTATAACCCCGCCTGCATATGAGCGGCGTGTCCATTGAGAAAATTCCACATTCAATAACCCCTGATAACTTAATATTAGTGTGGTGTAAATCTTTATTACTTTGCTGGTATATCATTGATTAAGGGTAGCTTAGTGTCTTAATTAACTTGGATTTGGATGTGCTGCATGAATGAAACCGGTGCAGCGTAGGGTTTAAATCAATTATAGGTGTTATGTATCGTGGTATTCTTCATCCTTCATGAGACGGATTATTAATATTATTTCATAATGTTATTGAAGAGTTGGTTGGATGGGGTCAATTTGGGTGTTGACAGGAATATTATTTGACGGTTGGAACAAAATTTTGGATGCAATTACATTAAGAATCGGTTCTCTTTAGACATATATACGGTGTTGTTGTGGATTGGAGTAATGGTGAAATAAGTAATTCTAATAAGTTATAAGAATTCTCACGGAGAGAACGAGGGAGAAACAAAGTGAAAAATATATAAGAGTTGAAAAGAGAGTGTACTTTGGCTTGATATCTTTGGTAGTATTGATCAAAAACTTATTCTTGTGTATCTTATCATTAATAAAGCTTCTTACTCTACCAGTGACATAGGTCTTTTGAATAGAACCACCTAAATTGTTGTTATTTATATTATACACTTCTTGTTTTTATTCTTGTCGAATCATTATCGTATTTTTGTGATTTTTTATTTATTTACAACAATAGGCATGATTAGCAAATCAGGCCACCTAGAGGACAGGTAGGATAGGGAAGAGCCAAACCATTCTAAAAATTTCGTGCATTCTCGTTTCTTCTCCATCCATAAATCAATCTTATAACTTTCATTCTTTAAGTTTTTTCTTTAATTTCAATAAGAGCTGTAAAACCAAACAAGTAGCTTGAAAGCTCGGCTTGACTCGCTAAAGCTCGAGTTCGGCTCGTTAAAACTCAACAATAATAATAATAATAAATTAATATTAATAATAGTAATAAATATTATTTAATTATATTATATTAATTATTATTAAATATAATAATAAATTAATAAAATAAGGGCTCGATAGGGCTCGGTAAGACTCGAAAAACTCGACTCATTTTGCTTAACGAGTCGAGCCGAGCTCGAGCTCAGCTCGAGAATTACTCGTTCGAGCTCGAGCTCATGATAAGCTTGTTTTCTAACTCAATTCGATAACTACTCGAGTCGAGCTCAAGTATGCGATACTCGAACTCGCTCGACTTGTTTAACATTCCTATTTTCAATCTAGTGTTTTATTTTAATCTTCTACAGGTGATGAATCCACAACAAGTATTTATTATTCCGTTATTTAATGAATTTTAATTGATGAATACTTTGACATCTTCTCTTTAGGAGAGTGGATCTCCCCCGTTATAGGAGTAAATTTACTCTTACTATAGAATGCTACAGTGATTTTACTGTAGCGTGCTACTGTGAGAAGAACTGCAGTGAATTTACGGGAGAGGATACACATCCTCTCTTTAGTTGGTTCACAATAATTCAGTTAATTTTGTTTATTTAAGAGCCTCCCATCCCACTCCACTTACTAACCTTAGAAGATGAAAAACATACAAAAATGTGTTGAAACATGATTGGAGCTGCTGTTGAAAATAGGGTCATTTGTTGATAATTATAAAAGTTATCAGTGTAAGTTTTACTCATTAATTACTGTTAAAAGAAGAAGATGAGAATTAGTCAAGGAATGGCCTGTCAACAATCCAGGACTACACCTTGTCATTTTCACTCATTCATTAGCCCTACTAATTATCCCTAAAAAAAATCCAAGATCATATTAATTATTTAAATTTGACTTAATACATTATATTCAAATATTCAAATCGAATTTAGATTAAAGAATATCTGGATTCTAAAGCATAATCTCTTGAATCTTGATCCAACATTACTCACAATCACCTATCTCCACACAACAACCATAATTTATTATTTATTTAAAATTTCTTGCTAAATATTACTTCCTCCATCCCACAAAATTGACATATTCCTTTTTTTAGAATATGAGACTCACACAAAAATAATTTCTATATTTACATGGACCTACACACAAATCACTATCACCACTAATATAACTACCCACTACACATTAAATATTATTTACTCCCTCCGTCCTATAGAAGTTGACACACTTTCCTTTTTGGTTTGTCCCACTAAAGTTGACACATTTCCTTTTTAATACATGAGACTCATACCAAAACAATTACTTCCTCCGTCCCACAGAAGTTGTGATATTTTCCTTTTTGGGTTGTCCCACAGAAGTTGTTACATTTCCTTTTTAAGCATATGGACCCACACAAAAAATATTAATATATACACATAGGATCCACACATACTTTACACACACCACTAATACACACACTCACTACACATTAAATATTATTTCTCTCACTTCACTTTACATTAAAATATTATACTTCTTAATCTCCGTGCCAAAAAAATTGTTACAACTTTAGTGGGACGGAGGGAGTAATTTATTCTCATGAAGCCCACATACCACATCTAATACAACTACCCACTACACATTAAATATTATTTCTCTCACCTCACTTTACATTAAATTATTATACTCCTTAATCTCCGTGCCCAAAAAAAATGTGCTAACTTCTCCGGGATGGAGAGAGTATCTCATTTCACTTTACATTAAATTATTATACTCCTTAATCTTCGTGCAAAAAAAAAAACGTCAATATCTTCGGGACGGAGGGAGTACACCCAAAAAAATAAAAGCATAGTATATCCCATTCCCAATATCTATTCCCATTTTGATTTGGTGTTGATCCGATGGGTGTGTTTAAAATCATAAGAAATCACCACACTTCCATCCATTCTCTAAAGATTAAACCTCTCAACCAACACATAACATCTCATATTCTCACTCTCACTCTCACTCTCACTCCATTCTTTCGACCACTCTTCCACTCTATTAATCTTCACTCTTCTTCCCTCTCCTCCACCCCTCCAACCTTCTCTCTCTTCCTCCCACTTCATTCTTTCCACTAATTCCACTCTCAACCCGACCCTACCCGTCTGCCCTCCACCAATGACAAACCAGATCACCCCATCAACCACACCCCTCTCATTCCACGTGGCTTTATTCCCACCAATCAACACCTCCTCATTCTCAACTGAAGTATCCACCACCACTGTGCCGTTAGAACTGCTGTTCTTCCGACAGCTGAATATCTTCTCCCATCGTTGCTCCAGTGTCACCTCGTAGTACAAACTTCGCTTCACCTGATCCTTCACCGATCCATCCTTCACAAATACGAACGGAGTGTACCATTTTCCGACAAACATGGGACTGACCCAACTCGGGGAGGCGGCAGCGGAGGCTCGCGTCGACGCCACGTGCCGTGTCGTCGAGTTTGAAGCCGTCCGGCGTCTTGGTGTTGATCGTCCAACCCTTGCGTCAGAGAAAATAAGGAGGGAAACCGTCGGAAGCTGCTGAGGTGGCAAAGAACTCACCTCTTGAAGCGAAAATACTTTCGTACGGAACAATGTTAAACTGCTGATAGATGTCGTGTGGATTCAATGGCTTCGGCTTTACGTCCTTCACACATCGACAGAAACAGCAGGTGGTTATATCTTCCTCCTTCTAACACGTGTACGCTTCTCTTTAGTTAGTTAATTAATCAATCATCAGAATTAATTAATGAATGATGGAGTAATTAATTGACAATACCCTTTGTGGCTTCCATGTGGGACAATGGCGTAGTAGCGGTTGGAGAAGAGTGGCTGGTTTAGGACAGGGATCAGGTACACCGGATCTAGAGAAGCGTATCTGCCCTGCCCCTGCCCCTGCCCCTCACCGTTGCCGTTGCTCATGACGTATTGGACGTTCAACTCCTTGTTCTGCGGAAACGGCAGCTTCTGGAGGGTCCGATTCTTGAAGAGTCCGAAACACCGATATGTTTCAGACTCTTTGTCCTGGATGACCAGATATCCGGAATTCGGACCTCCGGAGTAGCCGCTACAGTTTCCGGAGACTTTAGTATTTGAGACAGAGGCCTTGTTACATACTCCCTCAGTCTCACTAAATTTGTAACATTTTCCTTTTTGGGTTGTCCCACATAAGTCGTCACATTCCTTTTATAGCATATGGACCCACACAAAAAATATTAACATATTCATCTGGCCCCACACACACTCCACACACACCACTAATTCACTTACCCACTACACATTAAATATGATTTATCTCCCTTCACTTTACATTAAAATATTATATTTTTTAATCTTCGTGCCTAAAAAAAATATTACACCTTCTTCGGTACGGAGACAGTACATTTTTTTTTGGCTTGACCAAATTCTTTATCACTAACTTTTAGATATACTTACAATTAGACATGCACCCCCCGTTCAGAACCGGATTCCGAACCTGCGATTTCCGTTCCAAGGTAGGGGGAACCGGAACCGAACCGGGGTACGAAGGTTTCGGTTCCGGAATCGACAGTTTCGATTTCGGTGCCAGTTCCGATTTTAAATTTTTTTTTTTTGGTTTTAAGCGTAAAAAGTAAAAAAATTGAAAAAACGGCGGTTCGAACCGGAACCGCCGGTTTTTTCCCAAATATGAGGTACCGGAACCGAACCTTCTTTAGTCAGTTTGGTTTTTTTTGGCCGGTTCCGGAACCGGCGGTTTAGATCCCGGTTAAAACCGGCGGTTCTCCGGTTCGAACGGCTGGTTCCGTTTTTTTGTGCATGTCTACTTACAATAAGTTGACAATGCAAGCTGGTTTGACTTTGACGGGTCATTACTCTCGCTGTTTTAAGAAATTGCCCAATTACACACCACGCAGCTTCTCAAGATTGACTTTCTAGTTATGGCAATTTGTTTAGTATGCCTTTTTTTTAGAGGAGATTAATTAGTGCTCCTTGTGTCCAAACATATCAGCATGTGATACGTAGAAAACAAATAAAAATCTATTAATTTGTGATAAAATCTTTTATTTCCGAATCTGAAAAATAATTTCGGGAATTTGTGGATACACTCAGTACATCTTACTACCTCGCATTGGACAGTGCTCTCCCCTGGAGCAAACTCTACATATTTATGGAGGACACTGATCAGCATACGTAATACAATTCAACAAGAGGTGGAAGGAGATGACGGAGTGGTACAGGTAATGGATAAGTGTTGTGAGAATGGTGTCTACAAAGCTAGTCAAATGTATGTACTATTGAGAAATAGTCATACAAACGACGATAGTTTTGTGTACAAATAAATTTGGCACAAATGAACAGTGAAGAAGTACAGTTTCAGGCTTTGGATGGTTCATAGAGAACTTCTAGCAACAAAGGACAAACCTTGGTGTACTGGAGAAGACAAATAATATGAATTTTGTTTTGATTATGAAACTGTGTCACATCTCTTCTTTCAATGCCCGTATACCAAGCAAATCTGGGATGAGGTGAAAAGATGGATTGGTTGGAGAATGAGGAGCATAACGTCCTTTAGTGGTGCTTTCAGAAAGATCAATGCGGACACTCGTACCAACACTAAGGCTCGCAGGCACTTATACATCACTTTTGCTATACTCGTTTATCACATATGGATGAAAAGAAGTGCCCTTCAGTTTGGCTCGAGGATGCTGGCCCCAAGTCAAGTTACAAGTAGAATTAATATGCAAATAGCTTCGTTGTATTTAAATTCTTGATGTATTCACCCTAAGCTCACACTTAGGTAGTTTGGATATAGTTGTTGGTCATGTAACTGCATGTACCTAAGATACATTGTAAACGATTAAGTGAAATATACATTTACCATTTTCAATATATCAACAAAATACATCTCATAAAAGTGATTGATTCGTTAATAAACCTTTAATTTGGATTAACAAATAAGATACTTCCACATTAGCACCGAAAAAATAATACTCCCTCCATCCCATTTCAATATTTACGTTTGTTTTTTACACATTGATTAAAAAGTATTATATTTTAATAGATAGTGGGTGGAAAAATATAATATTTACTCCCTCCGTCCCCCAAAGAATTTCACACTTTCCTTTTTCATTCGTCCCTCAAAGTATTTTACACTTTACTTTTTCTAAATTTGGTAAAAATACATTACAATAATACACACTTTTACACGCATCCCAATATAATACTTACTTTTTCACATCTCCCAATAACTTTACACACCTTTTTCATAACTTTACACATCTTTTTCATTAAATAAACTAAAATATATATTCTCTTTCTTACTTTATACATAAAAATAAAAAATTTTCTTAAACTCTGCGCACACCAATACGTGAAATACTTATTGGGACCGAGGGAGTAATGTGAAGTTGATAGGTGTATCAGTGTTGGATGATATATTAATTGTTTTAGGTGGGTCCCATATTCTTAAAAAGAAAAACGTAAACATTGAAATGAGACGCGTAAAATAGAAAGGTAAACATTAAAATCGGCCGAAGGGAGTAATAATTTAGTAGTATGGCAGACGAAATCATCATTAATTAATACCCATAAAAAGGAGTAATTAATCTTTTTTACTTAATCGGTGCCTCCATGGCTATCGACTCATTTCTCAAATTGCCATTTTTGTTAACACTTTGTATATAATACTTATTGCTATTATAACAAACATTTTACTAGCCTTGATTGTGATTAGTGAAATTAATCTACATTTTATGATCCACTTGTAGCTGAATACTTCTCCAGTTATTAGGTAGTGATTTTGTAAGGGGCAATCAATTGAACTCCACATTTCTCATTATCATACTTGTATTAATCATTCTAATTGTCTCCATCAATGAAACTCACAGTATTTGATTACACAGTACTGTAAAACTTCTTCTTTAAACATGCTAATTAATTTAATAAATGGAATTTTAAACTTTAAATATCACATCAACTAAGCTATATCATCATGCACGTTATGTTTGTTTTCATTTATGTGGGTTTCAAAATTAATATACTCCCTACGTCCCGGAGAAATTGACGCCTCTTTTTGGGCACGGAGATGAAAGAGTATAATAATTTAATGTAAAGTGAAGTGAGAGAAATAATGTTTAATGTGTAGTGGATAGTTGTATTAGTGGTGAGTGTAATGTGTGTGGATCCATGTAAATAAATAAATTATTTTTGGGTAGGTCCCATGTTCTTAAAAAAGAAATATGTCAATTTCTATGGGACAACCCAAAAAGGAAAGTGTGTCAATATTTTTGAGACGGAGGGAGTATATGTTTATTATGGATTTTTAAGTATGATAGATTTTTAAGTTTATGTTAAATCAAGTAAGTAATGAAGTAATAATATGTATAAAGATATAGTATATTCATATAGATAGGTGTGGTTTATAAAATTAGATTTCTCGGAACCTAAATTAAAACAAGATTATATATTTTAAAAACCAAAATCAGTAGTTGAAAATTGAATAGAAACTTAGAGCACTTAATATCTCAAAAACATATTTAACGGAATTCTTTTATTCTTAAAACGGGCTTAGGGTGTAGAGTATTAGGCATTGTTATCTTATATTAGAGGGACTAAATTAGGGTTTATTGGGATCAATAATCAATCTCGCCGAATATCGTTTCTTGACTCCAAATTTAATTGGGAAAATTATATTGAATAAAAGAAAGGCCGTCGATATCCACACACTATTTTTATTTCATACACCTTAATTATAAAAATACCAAATACTAAAAACATTAAAATACCCTTAATGAATTTCACTCACCTCACACACTTGCTTTTAATTAAAAAATTTAAGTCATACACCCACAACTAAAAAAATGCATTCAATTCAAATAACATAAAATCATACACCTCTCATTCACCACCTCCACATTCACTTTTTTTTTTCTTTTTTTTTAAGTAAAATATTGAATTGGTTAGTTCTCAATCCATCCTAAACCTAAAAAAAATCATTCACAAAACATAATGTCGGAGGAAGAAGAAATTAAGAAGCTTAAGGCACGTCATTTTAAACATTTTTATCGATTTAAAAATTATTTTTAAGCATTTGTATATACATGTCGTCGCGAAACTCACGTCGAACCAGGGCTGAGAATCATTAGATTGTTCGACCAACGTCGGACGAAAGTAAACGTAACTTTCGTCTAACAACAGAAGAAACTTGTATAAACTTTCGTCCAACGCCGGACGAACAATCTAAGGTTTATCGTCCAAGGTTGATTGACGATTTTAGTTATGAGCCGGTGGTGTTGCTTGAGTTGGTGTTTGAGTTGGAGGTGGTGGTGTTTGACTTGGAGCCTGATGATGTTTGAAAATTAGATGATATTGAGTATTTACAGATCGTGAAGGTGTAGGAGTTGATTTATAGACGGGGATGTGGTAGTGGGTGTATGTGTTAAGTGAGCATAAATTATTTTTAATTTTAGAAATTTATTACTTTTAAGGGTATGTATGTCTTTTAAATGTAGGTGTATTGATCATTTTAATTTTATTATGTTTTAGTTAGTGTTTGTATTAAAAAAAAGAGTGTATATTGGGTGCACCCGGGTGCAAGGGTGTATGTCTTTTTATTCTATTTTGTATACATATTATTCTATTTTGTATACATATTTTGTAATAATTGTATACTTTTTTCACATTAAGTTTTCATTAAAAAAACTATCATTCATATGTGTATAACTTTTTATTGAATATTATATACAAATTTTTATTAAAAAATTAACAATTAAATTGTATACATTTTTACTCTTAATTGTATATATTTTTGTTTATATTTGTATATAAATGCACCCTATCTTTAGATGTATTCTGGTGCACACTATAAGTTGTAATTGAGGAATACCTAAAGTGATTGAAGATGTAATTGTTCTTATCTAAATGAAAAGGAAACACCTTCGACCGTCAGAATTTTATGATGGACGAGAGTAATTCGCTAGATCCCGAACCCCATGTTCTATCCAAGAAAATCAAATTAGCTGACCAGATTGAAACTCTAGCGGATGAAGAAATCCCCAATCTTCCTCCAGAAATTCTGGAAGAGATCCTCTCAAGACTCCCTGTGAAATCGCTCTTGAGATTCAGGTGTGTATCTAAATCATGGCGTGCGTTGATTTCTACCCCTTCATTCATCAAATCCCACCTCAATTACTCAACCAACAACCCCACTCTCACCAATCATGGAATCATGCTTACTATTTCCGGCCCCAATTTTGACCTAAAACACTTCTCAGCTCAATCGATGATGTTCGAAAATTCAGCTAATGCATTGGACACTGATTATCCTGAGAAAAGCCCACACAGGGCTGTTTGGACGGTGAGTTCTTGTAATGGGATAATCTGCATTGCCATTGATGAAAAGGATATCTTTTTATGGAACCCCACTTTGAGAACAACGAAGAAATTGCCATCGGCGGCTGTTGAAGAAAGAATGAAGGAAGGGTTTTATTATATATGGGGTTTTGGTTTTAATGAGTGTGATGATGATTATAAGGTTGTAGGGGTTTTCTGTGTGTTTGGGCATGCAGGCTCTTATGAGTCAATGGTGAAGATTTATAGTCTGAAATCTGATTCTTGGAAGAGGATTGAGGATTTCAAGTGTGGTATACCCTTGGATGACTCTGGCAAGTATGCTAGTGGGAAGCTTCACTTTTCAGCAACTCCAGGGATTGATTTGGATTTCAGATGGAATATTATCTCTATTGATTTAAAGAGTGAGGAATATGGCAAGGTGGAGCAACCTTGTTATGGAGAAGAGTGTTTTGAGTCGTCGTTGGGAGTGTTGGATGGTTGCATTTGTGTTCTTAGCAACTACCAAAATGTGCGTGCTGATGTTTGGGTTATGAAGGAGTATAATGTTTTGGAGTCTTGGACTAAAGTGGTTTCTATTCCTTACCGGGATGATCCCGGGAAGAGTCTTTACTCGAACCCTTTGATAGTTCTGCGGAATGGTGAAACTTTGATGGTATATGGTATGCATTTTATAGTATACAATCCGAAAGATAAAAAATTCAGGCGTCCACATATAACTAATTCCGATGGATTCATCGAAGCAGTTTCCTATGTTGAAAGTTTAGTTTCACTTTAAGTGGAAGGCTGAGGAGAAATGACATTGATTGCAGAAAAGGTAAGATCATTGAAATTGTATCGTGTGATGTATGTAGCCTTTAGAGTATCATTACACTAATTAACCTTCATCTTTTTCATTGTCCAAACCACATAATATCTTCTATTTGAGGCATAATATAATTAGGTGTAGGGTGAAGTCCCCAACTAGTTAAGCTATATCTTTGGAAGTTATTAATGTGTTATTAGTTCTGTAAGCTTATATGAGAATCTTCTCCTGTACTTGTGAGTGTTGGTCTTTTGATTGGCATTTCAGGCAGTTTCAAGTAATAGTGGTGATGTGGAATATAATTGAATTTTGTCTATATAAACTATAAAGCATAACCTTGGTGCCAATATAAGTTCCTTTAATGTTGATCTTTTATGGGTGGAGATCTATTGTAATTTGGTTTGTACAATGAAGACTATAATAATCTATATATGTAATTAACAGTTTTGCTCATATTCTCTAAGGTGCTGAAATAATGGCTGGGGTGGTTCTGTGATGGAGATTGGCACCACCTTGTGGAGCTGTAAGAAGCTGCAGACCGATATTTGTAACTTTGCTCGTCTGCAAGATGTAAAACTGTGTCCTGCGACTACCATTATGTTGTAACTTTATATGAAGATTGAAGAACTTTGTACTTGTTAAAATGTGTGCAGTTGAGATCAATGTGAAAAAGATTTTCTGTGGTTTCCAACTAAGTCATTTTCCTATATCTTGCATCTCTCTCTCAGTTGCAACTTGCAAGGATGCTATTTATGGCTTCTGTTCCAAATGAATATTGCAAATATTTTTGTTCTTTTCTTCTTGATCTGATATTGTTGGAACCATTACATCTTTCATGAATATTGCCCAAACTCAAGTATAACTCTGCTTCAATAAATAAATAAAACATAACCCTAAAATGGGAGAGTGTAAAAGGTACTCCCTCCGTCCCATAAAAGTTGAAATACTTTCTTTTTTGGTTTGTCCCACTAAAGTTGACATATTTCCTTTTTAATAAATGAGACCTACATAAAAACAATTAATTTATTCTCATAAACCCTACATATCATCTCTAATACAACTATCCACTACACATCAAATATTATTTCTCTCATTTCACTTTACTTCACTTTACATTAAATTATTATACTCCTTAATCTCGGTGCCAAAAAAAATATCAACTTCTCCGGGACGGAGGGAGTATATATTAACACACTTTGAAGTAACATTAAATTTTAATGAGCAATGTATCAACAAGAATCACTTTTTAGAATCAAAAGGTTATCCAAACTAACTTTAAAATCTCACTTTCTATTATTTTTAATCATTCCATTAATTATAAAAATACATAATATTTTATTACTTATTTTTTATAATCCCAACAATTTTAATTACTTTTTTACACTTTATTCAACATTCCCAATAACTTTATTTACTTTTTCTTTTTAAGTTATTAATTTATCCCTACTTTTTCTTACATTATATATTTAAAAAATAATACATCTTAATCTCCGTGCCCATACAATGGGTGAAAATACCCGGGATGGAGGGAGTATAACCGATAAAAAGATTCACAAGTATTTCTATTTAAGAAAAAAAAAAGTGCTGCTCCCCATAGCATGACACCTTCCTTTCATATCTGCTATTGCCTTAACTTGGTTAATTACAATAGAGAATGAAAATAAATAAATCTATCCAAAATAATAACTTAAGCCAAAATAGCTAGCTCCAACCCCGTCCATGCGTGCTAAGTAATAGTTTCGTCGAATAGAGACAGTATGGATGAAAAGGATGAGAGCTATATCAATGGAGAACAAATGTATAAACCAAACAACAGATGTTGATTTATTGTCCAAGGAAAGTAAGCTGCCACTTTGAGCGCGCATAAGCAATACTGAAATCGCGCCTCAAGCTTCTTTCCTCGTTATCCTGCATCATAGTAAATAAGAAGCAGAAATCAATGCTAGGAGAAATTCAATTCTGCAAATGTGAAGGAAAACTTGGGGTCGACCATTGGTAATTTAGGGTAGTGTCGGGCGAAGGAAAAAAGAAAAAAAACTCATTTTACATGTCAGCCGTTAATGCAAGGAAGTTGCAACAAAAATCTATGGGATTCAATACTTAGTCTTGTTATCGAGTAACTCTCTCATCAACAGACAATCTTTTCACTCCAAGTGGATGTAGATCCGAAAGGGATCGAACCATTACAACTCGAGTCTTGCATTCTTTTAGTTCCAAGTTCTATCATGTCATGTGATTCAATAAGTGTTGATTTCTAGCACTGATTGAGTTATACTTCAACATTACAAAACTCAAACAACATATCAAGATGTTCTTGACGCTAAATAATAGCATGTTAAAAGTTGTACCTGAAACAGTAGATTCCGAGGGCTGTTGTAATTTCATGAATAACTGATGTGGCGAAATGGAGATAGAGCACCACTGCATATAGAGAGAGCAAAAATAAGATAGAGCAGAAATTGGACAAGTGAAGAGGAAACGTCCCTCGTTGATCAAAGATGTAGAGATTAGCAAGTAGTATATGAGCATTAATTACACATTAAATGCATCCAATAAATATCATACCTGTGTATGCGAAGAATCCAAGAACAACCCAGAATTCATTAACTAGTGGAACTCTGCAACAATATGAAGAACTCACAAGTGTTCAAAAGTCAAAGTGAAGCCAAAAAAATGAAAAGGAGTGTGAGGGAGAGAGAGGGTGAAAGAGGCAACTACAGCAGTATAATAAATATATAGCATATCAAGGTCTCAATACCCATCATTCAGCCGGGCGGAAAGAGCATTTGCAATGGCAAAGGGCAGATAAAACAAGGACTGCAAATGCACAAAAACAAACAAACAAAAATAAACAGCTACCAGTTAGAATGAGACATAAACAAATTATGTTGTGGAAAATTAACTTTTCTGAAGGAGAACCTATATATCTACTAACAACTGTAAAATTGAAGGCTGCATGAAACCATCATTTTAAAATGCAAAAAAGCAATTTACACTATGCATTATTCATCTACAGTACAGGGATATATTATACTGAAATACTCATACCATGCACATGCTTGTTTTCAATCCCTTAGGTTCATCACATAGGTGAGCAAGAATCATCCTTCCCTGCAGAAGTATTTTGCAATAAAATTAAAAGCTATTTCACCATCAGGCTATAAGCATGCACCAAATGGAAATCTAGCATAATGGAAGTGCTCATAATCGACTTTAGCAGTGAAGCTTGTACAAACTGAATAATATGTTTATAAAAAAACTCAAAAGTTTAAAGGTGGGAGTAACACGAAGTGGTGGTTTAATAAAGGGGGAGGTGTTGGGGGTGGGCAGGAGGTGGGAGTAGACAGGGAAAGAGGGCTAACTAACGATAATTTGAAAGGGCCAGAAGCATTGGTGCTTCTAGCAGAGGAGAGAGCGAGAGTGTTGGTGCAACAGTGGTGGGAAAAGGTAAGAGGCATCACCACTATGCTTAATTTTGTAGAGATTTCTACTTCAGTGTATTCTAGTAACATGGGGAAAAGTAAGAGACGTCACTCCTATGCTTAATTCTATAGAGATTTTCAACTTCATTGTATTCCAGAAACAGTATTTGATAAAATATATAATCTTTAATTAAAGTTGTTCACTTTCACCAAAGAGAGAACTCACCACAAGAAACCCGAATGCAAGTCCAGTGCCAATTATGACCAGATGTGTATAGATGCCCAATAGATCAATGGGCGATAAGTAATCCCTGTGAAGTTAAACTCAGTATTACGCTAAACGTAAGACTCACTAAGCACATTATACATGGAAATCAAGACATACCATGCAAGAACTCCACAGATTAGCACAGCACAAGGGTAAAGCTGTAAAGAGATGAGAGCAAGATATTGATCCATATGTTGAGAAATCACAAAGTATTGCCTGCTTATTAAACGGATTTACCATTGCCAAAGCTAATAACATGCTTCCTTTTCTTGCCTTGACAACCTTATAAACATTGTGTACACTGCACAAAAGCATATGATTTAAAACAAATTCAAATTTGCATCATAACATAATATAAAAACAGATAATGATCCAAATTATGGAGAACCTATCAAGATTTACTTTGAAAATAACACCTTTAAAGTAGAGTGTAAAAGACTTCTATCTATTCGCAAAAACTGTACTCACTTGAATGAGATTGTTGGAATGACCGTAAATACTATCATGAAAAACAGAACAGTCTTGTACGTCACAAGTTCTGTAAAAGAGGATTGTCAGTGACACATGAGATTTAAACCAAGTACAGAACTTAAGCACTGATGATTAAAATTATATTAATCATAAAACAAGGGACAAATCAACTAATAGAAAATGTTATATTTTACAGAAAAGTAAATACAATTCATCAACAAACCTTAATGAAAATTAGTCATCATCAGATTTGTACAATTTATTTATTCAGAAAGACATACCACTTAGATAAGGAAGCCAACTTAAGAATGGGACAGATTCTGCAAATGGTCGAGCCCACCACTCAGCACCTGAAGAGACAAAATAAATAAAACCAATCACGATCAATCTGCAATCTGTCTAGATGAAGGTTTGTGATACCAAATGTGTTAATAAAAATCTTGGCAAGGAAGAAAAGAGAGAAAAATACCAACGATAGCTGTAAAGCAATGGACAAAATATATCAACATAAGACCTTCGGTGGGTCCATTTATGACCGGAAGAATGAGAGTATTGGTAAAATAGCTGTAAGAATGCAAAAGCAGACACATTAGGACAAAAAGAAAAAACAGATGCAGAGTTGCTGCACTCAACCAAAAAATAAAATTCTTACATCCCCAAAATATATATTAAATAATAGAGAATGGGCAGTGGAAACAGCACAATAATCATCCAGAAAGAATTCAATATGTAGTTTTTCCTCCATAATTAAGGACTATATTAACCACATATAAGATGCATCTGTAATCATTTTCGGGAAGCGAGATTAGTCATATTCATGAAAATAACAGATTTCAAGAAGCATAAATTCCACTTACCTTTCCCATGTAGCGCAGTAGAAAGGAACGGCTGATATAAACCAGAACCAGAAAGCACCTCTCCCACACATAGAAGTGCTTCCAAAGGCCAACGATTCAAACTAAAAAATATCGTAAAATATAAAGATTTAGACTAAACATATAGGTAATCCTGAACGATCAAAGACATACCGCACATGCTAGAGCATCACATCCTGCAAATATTGAGAGAATAAATTTAAAATGAATAACAATGAAAAAAATGCAAAATAGTATGATGGATGAAGACGAAAAAGATGCTTAAACAGGGAGAAAAAGGGTGGTCACCATGATCAAAAAGTTCACCCAATGGACTGGATGAACTGGTTCTTCTTGCTTGTTTCCCATCAACAGCATCAAAAGTCTGTATGCATTTTCAAGTATATATGTGATAAGTTATTGGTTGGCAGCTCAAATATAAAAAAATAAAAAATACATTTTTGTGACGCATAAAATCTAAACTGACACTAAATTGCGCAGTTCCCAAAAAAAGCAAAAAACATCTCAATAACACCGATGCAAGATTTTCAATTACATGAGTCTAATGCTGAACTAGAACATACTTGGTATAAGAAGAGCAGCAATCCATGGGCAAAATTAACCCATCTTGGCGGAGGTGAGTCCAAATGAGGTGAATATATCTGCACAGGAGCTTAGACATTCAGTAAATGGAACAAATATTGATAGAAATCAAAGTTAGGATAGCAAACTCATGTTTGTAAGCTTCAATATAATTATTATAAATATACAATGTAATAATATACTGTAAGCTTAAGAAACGACAAAGACTGTATCTAAAATTTATTTAGAGGGTATATCTATTCTTGAGATCCGTTGGTTAGATTCCAGACGAAGTTCTGATTGAAATGGCAAGTTAACTTACATATCCAATAAATGCTGATGTAACCAAAAACATGAATCCCATAAGTGTAATCTGTAAAACAAAACAAACAGAATAAATTACAAGCAAATGGGCCAAGAAATTAGACCTACACAACCTATATCCAAAAGACATAATATTCAATTAGCACTCACCATGTTGGGTCTGGTCCAGTCCATGAACAAATGGAAACAAAAAAATAGTTAGTGACAATTACGGGCGCAAAATGTTGTATAAAACACCACTAGGAATTCATATAATCTGAAAAGGCAAAAAAAAGAAAAAAGCATGATACTTAAAATTTATCTTAATATAAAAACCACTAGCTTATCAATCTGTATGATATAAAGTATCTGATGCTTACTTAAAATTTATTGAACCCAAAAGAGAGTTGTCTGCCAGCTGAAACTTACTTCTCTAATATTGCTAATGATCATGTTAATTGTTGCTAATTGGAGCTAGACTCCAGGTAATATATAATGTGTAATCCCCAAAATCTTATACCATTAGCAACTGTTCATTTAAATTCTCATGCACTCAACAACCAGGAGTATCCAAATCGAAACAAACTTTTTCTGCCTCTAAATTCACGTATATTAGAAAAATCAAGAAATTTATAAGAAATCAAACAACAGAAATGACTAGCAAAGCTTTCCACCAGCATCACATTTTATGGTAAATTTACATTAAAGTAGGACCTTCACTGAAAAGAACGAGCAGTAAAACAAACTACTCTACTAATTAAAAAATTAGCATAATATCGAAGAATCTGAATAGAAACAACGAGAAAACAGGAAATCTTACGGCATCCAAAGAGGGAAGAAATGAACACAGCGAGTCCAAAAAGGCTGCAAAATATATTTGGCCACATAAGAGTGATCCACTCCACTATACTTGTATCTATGCAGAGCTGCAATTCCATGCGCCCCTATATATCCCATTTTTGTTCAACAATCTGCTCAACCTTGTAATATTTACACCTCAAATGTGAAATCCTTCAAAAAATAAAAACACGAGATGCAAAACCTGCACATCGGAAGTACGATACCAAAATCGAAATAGGAAATTAATATTAAATAAATAAAATAAAGAGGAGGAGAGTGAGAGCAGATCGATTGACAAATTTGGAAAGCATACGCAAACATAAATGAAATGTTAAGATAAAACAGGATATATAACTATATCATTCAAGAAAAGGGCAAGAAAGAAGTTTTTTTTTTTTGTTGAAAATTTACCTTTCTTGAATTACAGAGCGAGTGATCTTTAAAACGATTGCAGGATATATGATTTTCCCCAGTTCCCCTTTTGTTTATTTCTGATTCTCTCTCTGACTCTCCCCCTCTCTCTTCCACACTCGCTCACACTCTATCTCTTCCACCTTGTTGATTAATAAATAAATCTATATAATCTTGGATTAATATGTCACATAAATATTTATGAGATTAAGCTTTTGATTTACTTACAAAAAGCGTGACAGAATACATATATTAATGGAAATGAAATGAGTTCGTTATTAATATACTACATACTTTATTTATTTAAAGGGTGGTATGTACCAAAGCACTTCCGATTAAGATAATTAAGAGTAATCATTTTTTATTATCTTAATCTCCTACATTCCATGGGACATTATTTTAAAGTGATTAGTTCTTTGGAGCATTTAATTACCGATTAATATTCTCTCATGTCCAAGCCAAAAAAGGGGATAAAAGAAAAGGTGCTAATAATGCGAATATTTCAACTTTTTATAAAAATTGTATAATTGAAAAAATAATAATAATAATAACCTACTACTGCTACAACTTTCATGTTTTATTGAGTGAGATTATGTATGGTAAGAAATAGGCATCATACATCATCTACTACCTCCTAGTTGTTTTTTTTTCCAACTCATGTAATTTTGCTATTTACTTTTATATATTTGGTTTGTCCTATGTATTATTATTTTTTTATTATTATTATCTTTCTTTTCTTAAAAAAAAAAAGAGGGGTGAACAATGTTTTTATCCTAACAAATATTTATTCTAGGTGGTGTTGTGTATCAAACAATAGAACAAGTACATATTGCATATAATATTTTCTATTTTCTTGTCTATGATTCTATCGTTATAGATTCTCGTTCCAACAATTTATTGAACCCAATTATTACTTATTAAATTCATTAAATACAATTTTTTTTTATTGCAACTTGTTTTTTCATGTACAATAATTTTCTTTGACGTGTCATGTATGGTATGGGCCATGCTTCATCATCATTCATCAAGTCATGGCTCCCTCAACTTGCAATTCTTTTATCACTTGTATTTTCAATACCATGTAACCAAACAATATCTTCTTTGGATTATTAAAATTGCTTTTTAGACAACATTTTAATTTATGATATCATGGAGTCAGAATAATCACTTTACTATCAATTCAATGGGAATTAATAATTGGATTCAACTTAGTGGTTTAAACTTCAAAGTCATCATCCTAATTAGAGATTCAATTTTTAATTAATGAAAAGAGGAGCAGTAAAATCCAAAATGGCTCAGGCCCAATTTGTTTTGATTGGGCCTTCATGCGATTTTGGGTAAAGGCCCAAAACAAAACTAGCACAATTTTCAGAATATATTTTTTAAATACAACTCTGATATTTTTAATCTAATTTAAATAAAATTTCAGATTTTCGAAAATTGGGGAAATCGGAAAATGAAGGGCTCTGAAACTCCGGCGAAGGCATTAAAGAGAGAGAAACCATATTTCCGACCCGTCAAAGACGATACCAAACCTCTGCTCCAAGACCCGGTAAGAATCACGACTACCCGGTTCTCGCTTCTATGGCTTAAATTACAGCTTTCGATTTCTTCTGTAGATCTTGAGATCCGACCCGATTGAGACTGAGGAAGCTGTGCTGCGGCTGCCTCCTTTGCCAGACTGCATCAGATCCAAATCCAGGGGCCAATGATGAATAAATCTCTGTTCTTCCTTTTCTTTTCCTTTTCAGAGTTTTCTGATGAGTTTACCTCTCAATTTTGAGAATCACGATCAATCAGTAAAATGAGCATGTTTTCTGTTCATACTTTTATTTTATCCTTTTTTTTTTTCAAATTGCATAGAATGTAACATGAAATATGTAAAGAAATCGTTTTTGCTAAAAAGTGTACTCCCCTCCGTCCCTCAAAGTATTTCACACTTTCCTTTTTCATTTTTCATCTGTTCCACAAAGTATTTCACACTTTATTTTTACTTAAAATAGTAAAAAATACATTATAACAATACCTACTTTTTACACACATTCCAACATAATACTCACTTTTTCACACATTCCAATAATTTTACATACCTTTTTCATTAAATTAATTAAAATACTTATATTTTTTCTTACTTTATACATAAAAAATAACTTTTCTTAAACTTCGCGCACAACAATACGTGAAATACTTCGGGGGACAGAGGGAGTAGTAATTACCAAAACTCTGTATATTTTTTGGTGAGTGAATACTGATTAAATTGATCATAAAAAGTTTTTCATTTTGGTACATCATCTTCTATGTCAAGCCATTATAGTAGGACACGTATGGCGAAGAAGATCCGAGTCCCAACTCTCCGAAGCATTCTTCTTTTCTAGGATCCACACTGTGCTTGTCACCACCTGGGGAAAGAGGATTTGGATGACAGATTCCAGTCGGTCAGATGAGCACTTTATTTTATTAGTTTGGAACCCCTTAGACTATCCCCATTAACAACCCACCACAACCCAACATAACATTTCAATAAAATATTCATTCCTCTCATATCCACATATACAATTCACAACTCAATTCAATCTCAAAATTTTAATACTCCATCAACAACTCAATCCAACCCAAACTTTTTAATAAAATATTCATTGTTCTCTCATTTACGAATATACACTATAATTATTAATATAAAATTATATATTATTTAAAGAATTTTAAAATTATATATTTAAAATTATAACAATTTCATATTTTAAAATTATTTTACTTCCGTAATTATAGTAAAAAAATTATTTTAAAAATACACCAAAAATAATTTACGAACCAATAACATGAAATTGAAATAAATATTTTTTTATAATAATTCAAAATGTGTTAATATTATAATCTATTTATTGAAAAAGAAAATATAAGAATTTTAATTATTTTTTATAAAATAAAAATAAATTATATTATTATTTATAAAGAATATAAATTATATATATAATTTAATTAAAATGTAATGGGGTGTGACACGTGTCACATGTACATATGTTTGGTGATGGTTGTGGAGTGGGTTGCTGCATAACTCTGCAGTCCAACCGGTTGCCATATTAGTCGACATTTTCTATTTTTTTTATTTTACAAAGTTTTGTCGTATGTGAACGACCTGAGTTGCAGGTCATGAATGTGTGTGGTCTTAGGCAGCAGGATTGAAAACCTAGATAGCTGCAATCAATAATACATGTGTGGTTTATTTCCAATACTCCAAATAATTTCTTATAGATTCAAGTCACTCAAAATTAATTAATTTAATACAATACATGTGTGGTTTATTTCCAATACTCCAAATAATTTCTTAATAGACTCAGTCACTCAAAATTAATTAATTTAATAATACGAATACCAACATGTCGTATACATATTCGCAAGTCTTCGATTCGAACTCGATTTCGATATATTTTAATCCCAATGAGTTTAAATTCGATTATACTTTGACGACCGATACTCAAACCAGTAATGTTCAGCTTTTGATTACATTTTCACAAACGACGAAGAATAGTTCCAAAATTGTGCAGTAAAATTCAAGAAAAGAAGCTGGCTGTTTCATAATTGAAAAAAAATCCCACAGTAGTACAAAATTTGCGAAAGTTAGGCCCTTCATTGTAAGAAAAAAGAAAAGAAACCAATAAAAAAGTGGTGTGATATCAAACTCAGCAGCACAGATCAGTAGAGATCCATGCTAAGTCTATGCTCCCGATGAGAAGGGCGACTCTGCAAAACAATCAGCGTGGGACAACCAACGGCGACCAAAACTACACCTGAAATGTTAACATGTCAGAATAATATTACTTCATCCCGTCCAACTATACTCCGCCACGCCACCAACCACCCTTCAGCAGACAAACTCCGAGACTACCAACCCCCAACGCCGCCACCAACATCAAACTGTGACTACCGGAGATCCCATTTATGTTGCGTCTTGACTTTCCGTTCGATCTTTCTGTCAAATTATCGTGTAGAAGATTGCTGAGATAGTCCAACTGGTGCATAACTTGGCGCTGGCTGCGTGCTATGCTTGATAGCTGCGCGGGCATAGAATAACACGAATCAATAATACGAAACACAAATCCAACACTCATTAAAGTAAAAGCGGGGGGACTACAAGAATGACCTCTTCGAGCAACGCTGAGTCTTTTGCCAACTGGGAAGAAGATGAAGAATTCGGCATCATGGATCCAGTTAAAGATCCATTCTCTAAACCAGATATGAAGTAAGACGTTGGAGCTGACCCATTAGAGGCTTCAACGTGTGATGCTATGTTGTGTGCGCTAGGAGAATGTTTTTTTCTTGTCAACTTGGAATTTAGCTCTTCTATACGAGACGTGAAATCATCCATTCGGTCATTTAAGGTGGAAATTTGTTCAGAGAGGTGAGAGACAGCTCCCTGTCACATGCGTTCACAGAGATACAAGTCGCAATAAGAAATCTAGCATGAAAAAAATATTTAGCTTGTAAGGGTAAAACAATACCGGATTAACCAATGTTGTTTGAGTGTCTGTTCTCCTATCCTCGAATCTCCTGGTCATCTTGGACATGTTCGTATCCCTATTTGTTGAATATGAATGTGACATGCCACTGTCCAAAAAATATCATTATAGGTTTGGATATGAGAATCCATAAACTATTCAACTGATTTATTGAGATACAGAATTCACTGAATGAGGCAAATGTGGGCTACCCTCACCCCAAAATTTCTTTATGAGCTTGAGACTACTTTGTACAAGCATAGTGAATGTGTAAAGCTCCTAGAAAGGACTATGATACATTGGGTTAATAAATATAAGAAACACAATTTGGCCACCTAAAAGAAATCATCTTTACAGCTTATACAGAACAAACTTCCTAAATCTCTACAGCTTGGAGGTATCTAAGAGGATAGGCATGAAAGGATGTTAAGAATACTCAAGTAGACGTCGAAGGAAATTTGATATTGCATAATTGTGAACCAGCTAAAGACATGTAAAATCATTGGGATACACGTGATGTTACAAATTTAATGAATGATAAATTTATGCACAGAGTGACAGTATTGTACAGACATATGCATATTCCCCGTATTTCCCAAAGCTAAATTAAACTCCACTAACCAGGAAGTAAGAACCTTTTTTTTAAGTAGCACATACTAGGCTCTCAAGTAAAATCCATAAACATAAAATGGTGTAGTGCCGATTATGTTCAGTGCATCCCAAAATTCCAATTATTAACTCAAGAGATTGCTTATACAGTTAAATTATCACAAGTAGTGAAGATAAAGAATGTGTGTAGCACATAATTTAGTAAACGCACCCTCTAAGATTCTTGTTGCGAGCTGCTGCCCTTTCCGCTGATACTCGAGAAAGTGCTTCCTTAGGGCTTGAGGCAGCGTCCTCATCTATACTGAATTTGTTTTTCAAATCATCTGGCAATGCCTGTCCAAATTTACAATTAGAACTACCTCATGGAAGAAGGCATCAACAAAGGCTAGAATAGTTTAACATACCATAACCTCATTTACAAGTTTCTCCAACTGTATTTGTTCAATATAAGTTCTAGGAATATATGAACCTTCCAACTCGAGTTGTTCTGCCACGCCTTTCACAACAAGGCGATCTCTACCCTGTACCTATTTCACACAAATAAGATTTGAAAAATATACTTAGTCAACTACGTTTAGACAAAACAAGATGCAAAATATTATATTATAAAACATATGAGCAAGGTTTATGTCACTTTAAACATCGCATATTCATGAGGCCTCAATGGTAAGGAATTCCATTTTGTTTGGGGAATTTAAATGTTGTTGCCCGGTCAAGTCTCCAAGAAAATCAGTGCATCAAATTAATCAAATTCTATCCAATTTCAAATTACAAGGCATTCTTCCGAGTAGCATGTGATACAGTGACCATATGAACATGTGTACATGTAGATAAATGCAGAGAGTTCAGCATTATGGGAGTACAGATTTCAGCTAAATTGTGATTGAATTATGATATTTATTTAGTTAAGTCAATTATATGAATTTTAATTACACACTTATGAGAAAGGATTCACCAGTTTACACATCCAGCTATCAAACCATAGAATGTAATTCTTTAGCCGAAAGGAGTTGAATGATTTTCCGAACACAGCCATCAGTTCACCATCCAGCACAAGATTCAGAAATAATAACAAAACATAGAACAAGGTATAGTCAAACTAGTGTGAAATTGGAAAATACCTCCACTCCAAGAAAAATTATGAATAACAAAATAGTCGAGCATGATGGATATTTTATTGACTCCAAAAAAAAACATCAGCATGTTACAACTAGGTTTTTAATAGAGAGGAAGTTGAACTTGTCGTATAGGTTAGCACCTGAACATAATGGCGATTTAATTGCTCCAGCCAATCAATTTTCACACAGACCCTTTCATCACAAAAGATATGGCTGCTTCTTTTGAGTATGGCTGCTATTGTGTATCCCAAAGCCATCAATCCACCAAGTAGTCGAACACTAACTTCAAAAGTTATTCTTGGAGATATGACAAATGGAGTGTCAGTGACCCATTCCTAAATGCAGAAGCATAAAATATCAAACACTGTTGTGAAGCTATTATGAATTACTCAGTCCACAAGTTTTAAGTTAAACATAACTGGTTCAGTTAAAGAGGCTGATACATTTCATAGAACTTTATAGAAGTCATGAATGCAGAGAGTAAAGAACACGCATGATAAACAGTGCTAATGAAGTCAATACTGTCTAAAATTTGATAAGCATCATAATCAAAGAAGGCAAGAGGGACCTTTCCAATTTTAATTTAACTTTCTGGGAGTTCCTAGTGATTTCCTACGTTGTGATGAGAATTTAGGAATATTATTGAAGGATTATTGAAAATAATACTAGGCTTGAGACAGAATTCTCTAAGCACTAGAACAGCCAGCAACTACGCTGAAGAACACAAAGTTTCAGAATAAAAAAATGACCTGCATCTCTCCTCCAAGAAAGATGAATAAATACTCAAAATACGGTCACACTCCAAATAAAGTAAAAGGAAAATAAGAAATCTGCAATCAATCTCCAAAGCAATCTTCAATCAATCTCCAAATTAGTATCAATCAATCTCCAAAGCAATCTTCAATCAATCTCCAAATTAGTATCAATTAATCTCCCAATCTGCTAATTTACTCAATCTCCAAATCTGCTAATTTACTTTCTTTCTCCTCACATATACTCGATCAATCGGCACCACAATTGGATTCTCATCACGTTGGTGCAGAGAGCAGGAGTAAAAGCACCCTCCCTTTCATAATACCAATAAATAAATCCATCCATAGTAAGATGCAGATGATTGAGAGGGATAAGCAATTCAAGGTTCACATAAGAAACATTACAATAACTCATGGTTACAAAGACAGGAACTGTCACAAGTAAATGATAGAATGGAAGAGTTAATATGAAATAGAGAGAAAGAAGAAACTTAAAATTGTTCTTTTTGATAGTCTGTGAATGTAAAAGTAGTAAGCGTATTATTTCCATTGAATCAACCCCATCAGTTAGTGCTAGTGTGTCAGGATGCCATGTTATAACAGTTGTTCAATGTACTAAATAAACCAAAATCAAACAAATCATTTGTGTGGGTGTGAGTGGGTGCTTAGGTATGTATTTATAATTAATTTGAAAAAAAAGATGGAACTGCAACGTGATCATAAATCATGGGATGTAAGAAGCAGACCTCAAACATGAGATTATATTTTCCATCTTTGTTACGCATTCTCAGATAAGATTGACAAGTCTCTGGATCTTCCCCAGGAGGTAGAAGATATATATCATAAGTCTGTTCTGTGCCTTCTGTATGATCTTCAGACATGACAAGCTTGATTTGCTCCGCAGTCAGATTCTTTGTAGACTAAATCAGCATGTATCAAAGAGTTAAAACTTTTGTGAATTACAGTTAAACCTATTAAAATAAAAGCTTTTGGAAAAATACATCAAATTAGCATATGTGATTAAGATGGTCTATGTTGATATTACAGGCTCTTTAAAATATCTTTAGATGTTTGAAAGCTTGTAAAATATATTGGAGTTTTCAGTTAGATAATTTAGATAAAAAGCTTATAAGTTTCCCAAAAAAAATAAAAAATAAAATGATACAATAAAAAAGTAAAAATTAATTTCACAATATTTCAAGAACTCCCCTAATTCTAGTGGAATTAATCAAAAAGTTTTGGATGCTAACATTTTAAAAATGCCTCATCAACTTTAGGTGTGGAAGATAAAGATAAGTTCAGCCAAACACTTCAAGGCAGTAACTAAGAGGACAGAAGGTTACCTTAAGTATATAAGTAGGACACTGGAATCCGGTAAATGGGTTGAATTTGTTGCTAATCTTTATATGGGCTGTGCGGAGGTCAGGCTCAATAAAAGCCTTGTACATAGGATACACCTGAAAAAAATTCTAACTGAGAACTTCCAAAAACGATATAAGCACTTAATGCTAAAACTAACTCAGGGATTAGAAAACCAACTGTTTCCGATATTTGGTGAATTATTTCTTCTGGCTCCTGTCCAGCACGTTGAATGTCACGTAAAACCCTTTTAACAAGATCAAAATGAACACCACCAGTCACAGATACTCGGAGATCCAGTAGAGGACGCAATCTTTCACTTAAAGCATAGATCCCCTCAATAACCACAATGCGGGATGTCGGGACTTCAAGTGTTCTGTCATTTCAGTATGATTTCATGTAATCAGAAAACACATGTTTTATTGGGCAAGTGATCAAGCAGGTGCAAACTGTGCTCTGTCTGAGCTTTAAGAAAGCAATTTATCATTGACAGGCAGCAATGATGATCACCAGGTTAAGCTACACTAGGAAATTGGAATAATCAGGATGAAAGTATTGATAAGAATTACACAACATCGACCACACAAACAAATTAATAATTTATGATGTTGAAAGATTACAGAATTAATAGTCTTATAGGAGTATCAATGCAACCATGTTAACTTATTACTGAATTTTGCAAAGGCCATAAGACACACAAGAACATGAATCATTGGATTAGGAAAAAGATGTTAAAAATGAATTCTTGAACGATAAAATACCACGATAAAGCTGTTGCAGATCAGCCATTACAGCTCAGACCAAAAAAAATAAAAAACTCTTAATTATAAAAGTCAAAACCAGAAGGGATCTAGGACCTGTATCCTGTGCGGGAGCTGGATTTGAAATCATATATTGGGTCATCAACTGGCTTCCCTTCCTTCAGATCGTGAATGTTTTTCAGCAAAGTGTCATAGTCGGTTAAGCGTGGATCTATTTGCAAAATAAGCTAATATATGAGATTATTCATATTGACTGCATCTGCACAACTTTGACAGTTCATGTACATGGAACTACTAGCGACTTCAGGGCCTCAATCTAGTATGCGAAGAGTAAAACATAGATACACATGGTATGTGCAGAATCAGAAGAATTCATAAAATTATATGAAGAAGAAAATGACATAAAGATGAATGAATAGTGTATTACTTTAATGCGTATGCATTCTAGATAGTGTGTGCAACATGTAAATCAATGAATAATTATCTTCTAAATTGAAGACCCTGTCGCAGGAATATATATTGCTTCCAGACACAACATGATAACAGTCAAGCTGCTGGCTTGGACACTAGAAGGAAATTGGAGCATGTTCTTAAATACACTCTCATGATAAAAGATCAGTTGTTTTTGTATTGGAAGTGTGCTACATGTAACAAATTGCAAATTATATCTCCAATTGTAATTTTGTGCCAATTAAAATAAACCATCTTGAAACATCAAAATACAACTCATAAAAACATAATAAAGAAGAAAAGCGAAAGAGTAGTTGAAAGAGATATAATATACAATGATTAATAAAGCAGCTTCTCACAAAGAGGAAGAAAGGTTCCACAGCAAAATCAACATATAATAAGAATCTCAATCTAAAGGAACCAGTAGTGGAGAAAGATGTATATGAGGAAGAGTAATTTTAATGAAAGTATCTCACCATCAAAGTTTCCATCAATAATTCGACTTGCATCATTGTAGTTGTCCATCGAAATGACAGCAATACTTGGCATAAAGTTGACTAATTTCTCAGTAAATATAGTCTTCCCAGCACCAGAAGGACCAGCTAACCCTATCAATATGAGTCCATCATTCTTCTGCGCCAACAATTGGCATGCACGGACTACAGCAAAAAAACCTTTCTCGAAAGATAAACTATCAGGAATGGGGACAATCTCAAAGCGGTCTGAATCCTTCTTTTTGACCAATCGAACTTGATCTTTCAAGAGACCAGGTTTCCGATGATTTAATTCATCATTAAAAGTATCTTTTGCCATTGATAGTATATTTGATCTTTGTTCTGGAAAGAAAAGGAATGCTATTATAATCTTGATCATTTCCAAAGGAGTATAACATGAAAACACAAAAAATATAAACGACAAAATAAACTTAGCAACATGAACTCTGTTCCATATAAAATATTCACATCGAAACAAGTTTGATCTTTACTTCTTTCCCTAGGCTAGCAGACCTAGCTAAAAGACCTGCTTGAAATGTCTACTCTAATCAATTGAACTTTTTGTCAAACAGCAATAAGCCATTTAAAGGGCTTTAATTCTAGCAGCGTGATGTAGGTTTGGTAAGCTCCCAGGCTCTTAATTTAATAACACCATTTTATATCCATAGTTGCAGTTTTTTACTTATTTTCATACTCAGAAAACCACAAACATCCTAGAGTTTGTTAAGAGCTTCTGACAAGCTTGGCTCACCTGATCAGAAGAATCCAGAAGCAGCTTCCAGGACAACACCACAATTAATCAGACGAAAGATCAAACCAAAAGCATACAAAACAAAAAATTAAGAACAAATGTTCATAAGACAGCACGCTAACACATTAAAGGACATTCAAAATCATGAAGGCAGGCTTGTAGGATCATCTTAAAATCAAAACATCCGCTAACCCCTTCATACCAAAACACGTCATTGACTGCCAACTCCAGTAAACACGAAATCAGTTAAGATGAATAGACATTACTAAAGCAATATGGAGAACGCATCTTTAACACATCCCTCATCTTTTAACCGACCTAAGGTTCAATCAAATCGATGCCCATTGGTGCACAACGACATCAAACATGATCAGCATTACATCACAAGATGGCCCAAAACTATAAACAAAGAAGAGAAGTTACCCAGAAAAAAAAAATTATAAGCCAAGAAAACCCACAAAACTGTGGCCAAGAAACGACTTCTTGATATGAATTTGGGTCTGGGCAGCAAGAGTAGCCCAATAAAAGTCACTTCTTGCAACAGAAAAAGCGAAATACCAAGTCCCAGTTCCTTCAGAAACGGAAAAAGATCAAGAATAGAGAGATAAGATATTCGGAAAAATAAATACATATCAAGAAAGAACGAATATTAAAATAATATAGACCTCCTGTTCTGATACTCTGTTTTGCGGTTACAAGTGGGGTTGTGCTTCAGCAAGGGAAAAAGAAAAGCGTAGAAGGTTTCAGGCATTCAGTCATTAATGGGGTGGTGAGATATTATTGTATATACGTGTGCGTTTTCTTGCTCTTGATTTCTACGCTCTCTTAATTTAAACCAGAAAAGCTTGCAAGATTACTACGAAAGACTGTCAGATTTTCTTTAATTTTTCGTTCTTTTTTCTGGGAAAATTTTGGGCCACCGGAATTCTTGTGAAATCTCCACTACTTTGTAGATGGCAGACGCAGACTCATTAAGAGGCCTGATTACTCATTACATACACATTACCATTACTCTATTATATATTTATTTATGGAAAATATTATTACTCCTTTTGTGTTTAGCAATGACTTGAGTTTTTGTCTCACGGAACGAATACTATGATAGAAGCATGGAGGAATTTTATCAATCTAAAAAATTGGTAACTATCAATTCGAGCATGAAATATGTAAAACTATTTATTTATAGCCTAAATTTATCAAATATTATCTCATATTTTATCAATTTAGACTTAAATTCAGACCTTGTATGAATAATTTTACATATTTCAGACCCTGAATTGATAGAAAAAATAATTCATGCCCCACATTAATAGTTTACTCATTTTTCAGACCTTGAATTGATAAAACTCCAAGCAAGGATTATAAATTTTACAATGAAAAATAATATTTAATTGATAAAAATTTATAATTGTGATGTGAACAATTTTATAAACAATTTATTATGTATTTAACAAAAATCAATATTTTTAATTTAAAAATCAATATTTTTAATTATACTAAACTAATTAAAAATTTTACAATATAGTAATCTCACACCTATCTTCCCCTTTATTTTTCTATATTAATATTCTTAGGTGCTACATCTTAAAATATTTTCAATTAAGTAGTCCAAAAGAAAAGGAAAACTTTTTTACTACTTAATTTTTTTTTAAAAAAAAATTGTTTTAGCAATTGAACATAAATTATTTGTTCTTTGGGCCGAAAGCTTTACTCAAAAACTTTTTATTGTGTGTGATGATGGAGCATTATTTGGAACATCTTTATTAATTATTACTTCCCTCCAGGATTTAACACATTTTTTTAAGCATGAAAATTAAAAAGTATAATAATTTAATAGTATGTAATGAAGTAAAATAAATAATATTTTAATGCGTAATTGGTAATTTAAAAAGTAATATTTTAATAGTATGTAATGAAGTAAGAAAAATAATATTTTAATGCGTAGTTGGTAATTGTATTAGAGTTAAATGTGGCTCTTATAAGAATAAATTAATTATTTTTGTTTGAATCTCATGTATTTACATAGAAAAAATGTGTCAATGAAAAAAAAAATGTGCTACTATTGTGCGAGGAGGGAGTATACTGAAAGTTAGTCGAATTAATATAAAATGTACACTATTCAGCTAGAGTACATATGCCAGATTTTAGGTGCTAACTGTTATTATCATGACCATATGTTAAATATGGTATTTAAATTCTCTTTCCATTTTATTTTTTTTGCTTTTGATTGAGCATTTATTCATGCATTAAAAGCGTAATCTTTGAGATGTAATTTACTAAGCACATGTTTGTTAATATATCTCCTGCATACCGTCCAAAATAATATACCAATTTATATAATTTTATTGATTTTTTGTTATACTCTTACTTTTATATATATATATATATATATGGCAAAGACTTAGGTGAGATTAGGGATGACAATGAGACGAGTATTTTCATATGTCCGGTCTATTCGAACCTTAATGGGAAGGGTATGTGTAGTTGTAAATGAGTTTGGGACGCGTACGACTAGTTATGAAAAATATCATTAAGGTTTGGGACGGGTACGGATAATGTCTCAAATACCCGCGGGTACCCCGACTAGATATATTTTTTTATAAAATTTAATATATATTATATATTTTATATATGATAAGATATTTTATATATTTAATTAATAGTTATACGTTTTATTTAATCATATTTATTAAATATTTATTTAAAATAATACAATTTATATTATATTTATTTTATATTTAATTAATAATAATGTAATTTTTATTATTATACTTATTTAGACAATAAAAAAATATAAATAAATATAAAATAAATTAATATTAAATCGGTATGGGTACCCGCGGGTATTGATAAATGGTAATGGGACGGGTACGAGTACCATAATAAATAAATTTTTTAAATGGGACGGAAACACATACGGGTACCCCAAAATAAACGGGTACCCTACCCGTTATCATTCCTAAGTAAAATCGTCTCACGAATCCCCTTATGTGAAACGGATATCTCATTAACCCAATTAGATAATTTTTAAGGCCTTGTATGGTTATCATAAAATTAAAAAATTAAATATTTAATTAAAGAGTACAATTTAAAGGTCATTGTTTGATTGATATCAAATTAAAAAATTTAAAATTAATTATGAAAGGAAATTTAATTAGGTGTTACATGTATATAATATTTTTTCTATGTTTTTCTTATTAAATTTATATTTTTATTATTTAAAATGTAATAGTTTAAATTTTACTGTTCATCAAATTTATTTCTTAATTTAAATATTATAATTTATAAAATGTGATAATATTTTAAAAAAAGTAGTAACAAATTTTTTTAATATAAAAAAATTAATAATCAAATAAAAGTAATAACTTTTCATTTATGTGAGTCCATTTTAATTATGAATGACTTCCATAAAAATAATAAGAAGCGATAATCTTTATAAGAAAAAGTGATATTCAATTGATGAAAAATGATAATGGTTATGTGAACTATTTCATGAATAGTTTGTATTATAAATGATAAGTGATAACATTTAAAAAAAAAAGTGATAACATCTTTAATAAAAAGTGATAAATGATTACGAAATTGAATTTCACGATTAATTTATAGAATTGATATAATGTGATAATATTTTTAATAAAAGTAATACTAATAAAAAGGAATAATTGACCAATTGAACTATTTCATAAATAATTAATAGGAAGAATAAAAATTGATAACATTTTTAATAGATAGTGATACTTGATCAATAAAAAGTTATAATCTCTAATTGCATTAATTTATAAAATATTTGTGAGATGAATAAGAGGTAATAATAATTTAAAAAGTATATATCTGATTAATTAATAAAAGTAACAATTAATTAAATATATTATTTTATGTTTAATTTGTTGAATTAATAAAAAGTGATAATATTTATAATAAAAAGTGTTTGATTATGAATTTTTTAAAAATAAAAATATAAATTTTAATAATTAATAAAATTATTTACTAAAAAATGTGTATTATATATTTGAAATATTTTAAAAGTAAGAATAAAACTAAATAAAGGAAGCATGGTATATTTATTTAACAATCATTTAATAGCAACTTTTGCCCTAGATTTAGCTTTAATTAATTAAATAATAATAACTGCATGGATCTTGTTGATACTGTGGAATTTATCGAGTAATGATGAGATTAGATTCATCCGTACATAATTATAATTTATTTAAATTTTTCTTGAGCATTGAGCTTCCGAGAATTTCACACCAAAAAAAAAAAAAACTTAATTATATTTTGTTTAAACAATTAAATTCTCGTAATATTATCCATGACATGATTCATGATTCATGAATGATGACGCACAGCTGTACGAATTTGTCTACAAGGGTTCACCTAGCAATGTAAAAATAAATAAGCATAAATCAACTCAACTATAAAATTAAATTATAATAAACTTTGATTAAGTCAACAATATTAAATTTAAGGGTAATTTAATTTACCCTATATCATCGTCATCTCTAGATGTTTGTTTATGTTTTATTAGACAAAGTTTTTTTTTTTTTAGTCCAAGTAATGTATTGTTTCTCAATTCTTGGGTTTTTTTAATTTTATTTTCTTAAGGGAAAATACCTTCTGAAAAAAAAATTATATTACAAGAATCCATACTTAATCTTACGTCAATGTACAATATATAGAAAGTCAAGCAATAAAATTTGGAGTACACTATTAATAATTACTAAATTTATTGAATTCCACATGAAATAATTAGTTCGTGTAATATTTCTTTTGAACAAAATCTCTCGTGAGACGGATTATTTGTGAGATGAGTCGATCAATTATTAAAGTATGCTTATTGTATAGATAAAGTATGTTTAATATTTGTTAAAGTATGTTTTTTAAAATATGTTTGATTATTCATTAAAGTATGATTTTAGTGTATTATAATAGTATAATTTTTTTATTAATATACTTTAATTATAAATAAGCATACTTTATTTATACAATAAGCATACTTTAATGATTGATCGATCCATCTCATAAATAACCCGTCTTACAAGATAGTCTCTCTTTCTTTTGAGTCTTACTTGACTGATCACGGATCACCTGATGACCCTCTCAGATGATGTGCGCAGGGTCATGTAATTAATTAATAGAGTTAATTGCAAAAAAACCACGAACTTTACTCATATTGCAAATTAATCATCACTTTTGAAAAATTGCAAAAAAAAAAACCATCACATTTAAATATTGTTGAAAAAAATTTAGTTTTTCAATAAAAGTATGATTTTTTTTGCAACAATATTTAAAGGTGGTGATTTTTTTTATAATTTTTAAAAAATGAAGATTAATTTATAATAGGAGTAAAGTGGGTGGTTTTTTTTAATAGACCCTAATTGATATCAACTTCGGAATGCTAAATGTCTTAAATGTGACTTAAAAACACACACACACACACTTCAAACATACTACTACCCCTCCAATTCCACCCCCCATTTTTTCTCTTTCCTTTTATTAGGCTAACTGTGGGCCTTCATAGATCTAGCATACTCCTGATCCGCTGGTACATGGTGGGCCGCAATTTTGGGCCTTGAGTGCGATGGGATCATTATAATAAACAAATTTTAACGACTCATTCAACAAACTGAATCTACTGTATATCCCATATTGCTTCGTTCCATATTAACATCCAGGGTTATTCTGGTGGTGTACAGAAGGATTTATAGGGTAAGTATTAAAAAGTAGTGAGTAGTTACTGTGTATAATTTTAATTATTTTATTTATTTAGTGATTATGATTAAATTAAATCTAATTTAGTGTTTTATACTACTTTTCATTTTTTTTTTCTTATCACGTTAAAATTTGCTATCCAAAAAGAAAACATTATATTAATTTTCAACCTTAAAATTACATTTAATTACAAATTTATCACTCTCACCTAATACACATAATATAATTCATAATTTAATTATTATTTAAAAATAATATATTTACCTTAAAAATCAATAATATTGATAATTTTTTTTTATTTTGTATATATAATAACAGTGCAATTTAATGAGTGATGGAGGGTTGACTTGATTTTAAAACCTTTGGCCTAGTTTCTAATTAAATGTATAAATATTAATATATACAAAGTTATAACAAATATTTCCTTTAATTCTATTTAAAATTATCAACCATTCCATTTAGCCATTTAGGTGTTTTTCATTTACTTGTTTTTTGTTTAATGTTTAATATTTATCCTTACAATTTAGTACTATTGTTATAATTATAATTAGTAAGAAAAATAAAAAATAAGACTACGAATGTTTCATATAAATTTTGTTCGTGATACTCCTAAATAAGACCAATAATTTGTTTCCTTGACGTGTAAAACATTTTAGAAAATGGTACCTTTTGTATTCCTATTCAAATTGACTTGGTAGAAGCATTTAGAAATGCAATAAATATGGAAAATAAAATTGGATACAAATTTCTAGTTCGGTGAAAGACTGGGCCAGTTTATAGTTTGACATTTGGAAAATTAAATAAATGAAAATCACGAAGTCCAATAATGTGTTGCACATACGCTACCCTACTTACACAGATTTCCCAATTTGACACAGTGATTGTCAAATAAATGTAATTAATTGTAGGAAAATATTGTGCATTGTTTTAGATGGCAGCAAATGAGGGAGACAAGTGCCAAAGTTCGATTAGACCAACGAGTCAATGATTCATGAAAAACATTGCACAATCTTAAATATACTACTTTTACGTCACATGTAATTTGTTATGGGTGTCAAATTTATATAGAGTTTGAATGCTTACTGGCTTATCTAAACATATGGAGTATTTGTCCATGTCAAAATAATAAGAAATTTTAATTACATGACATATCATATTTATATTAAAATTAATTATTATTAAAATATTTATGTATATTAATTATTTATTGCATAAATTGTGCCATTATCATAAATATGAATTCTATAAATATTATATATATATATATATATAGAGAGAGATTAACTATAATTAATTAATTTAATTATTATAAGAGTTGGTTTCTTGTGTTCCTATGTATGCAAAATGTGTAAGAGTATATAATTTAGTTCTAGAGGGTATACACTTTAATTAATAAGGATATAACATTTTGTTTTAAAACGTACACACTTTCATTAAAAAAATTTTTTTTTTTCAAAAAATAAAGGGTACACATCCTTATACTAAATGATATAAAATTTAATAATAATAGTATTTGGGAGCATGGTGCCCCCGGACACATAAGTTTTTGTCTTATTATAATATATAATTATACAACAATCACTATATTTTCTTTTTATAGGATCCTGTTTAATCATATTATCATTTTAACATAATAAAATATTAAAAATTTATAAAAATAATTATAAATGTGTAGATGATTTTTAAATTTAAGTATGAATTTTAGAAATATAAATAAGGATTATTAAATTAAAAATAATAATAGTTTTGTTTATGTATATTTTTATTATATTTTAAAAATAAGGATTATTAATTTTTATAATGATTAATTATTATTTTTTTAAATGATAAATTTTATTTATCACAATAAAAGTATAAAAATTAAAATTAAAAGACAAATATTAATTTACTACTTAAAAAAGTATTAGTTTATTAATTGGATGAGTAATTGTTATTCGTTTAAAAAAAATTGTAATGCCCGATGAATTCACAAAATAATTTTTTTTAAAATTATTTTACTATTTTATATATTAGTATATGCGTTGCTCAAAGTTATAATCATTATATTTTATTGATTAATATTCGTATATTTATATTTTATTTTATATTATATTTTTTTTATTTATGAAAATTTAAAAAATTATATTAATTTAATTAAAATTTGACATCTTTCACATGTAATGTACGAACCATAATATAATATAATATTTTAAAGAATAAAATTTAGTACAACATGTAATATGTTTCCAAAATAATTTGCATTATTAAAATAATTCAATTATTATAAAAATATTAATTAACTTAAGATATTATCATATTTCATAAAAAAGATGCATAAGTTTATATTTTATTTTACTTTATATTTTTATTTATTTAAATAAAAAATTTATATTAATTTAATTAAAAATTAATGTATTTTCCCGAGCATCGCACGGGCATAACACTAGTAATTATGAAAACCGTGTACGATGTGTTATATGCAACGATTAAACTTGCGTATAAAAACCATGTTCGATAATGTGTTAATAGAAGGATAAATTTTGTGTAATCTCAGGCGCACTGTGTATTCAAATCCGACGTCTCACTGTGTATTCAAATCCGACGTCTCAAATAGTTGTATCTTTTAATAATAAAAATGTCGTACTTGTATTTTTAGTATAAAAATTTATATTTTTAATTATTTAGAAAATATTATGTTATTCGAATACTAGTATCATTCATATTTTAATTTTCTTTTTATTGAAGAAATAACATCTTTATGAATTGAAATAGGTATCATTTTGTATAAAATGTCATAGGTTTGATTGTGTACGCAAGTACCCAATTCGGGAAGAGAATATTTCAAGATAAATTGAAATTTGGGAAGAGAATATTTCAAGATAAATTGAAAAGGACTTAGTTAATATTCCTTCTGTCTCCTCGATAAGTGACAGTTTACTTTTGGACACGTGGATTAAGGATTGTAATATTTTATAGTATAATGTGGTGAGATAAATAATATTTTAACGTGTAGTGGGTAGTTGTATTAATGTTGAGTGTGGACCCATGTGTAAGTGGTTGAGTATAGTAATATTATTGTGTTGTATCACATCAACCCAAAAATGAAATGAACACTTTGTATTAGTACGGACCAAAATGACAAAATGGACACTTATTGGAGGGACGGAGGGAGTATGGATTATTCTTTTGAAATTCATTTTGCAGATAAGATTAGTGGTGGATTGTCGGAGGAAAAAATAAATTAATCCGAAAAGATTGAGAGATTTATTTTTTATTTTATTTTTTAAAAGCCTCATATGTTAATTAAGAAAGTATGAATAATACAAAATAGTCTAGACAAATTCTCTTGTGAGACATTATATATGTGAGACGATTTGTGAGACGTGTTAAAGTATGTCAATTATATAGATAAAATATGCTTAATAGTTGTTAAAGTATATATTTACTAAAATATAAAATATGATAAATGATGAATTAAAATATGATTTAAGGTTGTGTTTGTATTGAGTCATTTCAAATCCAATGGATTTGAAAATGAGTGGATTTTAAATTTCTTGGATTTTAAATCAATTCAT
Organism: Pogostemon cablin; assembly: GCA_023678885.1. Classification (NCBI taxonomy): domain Eukaryota; kingdom Viridiplantae; phylum Streptophyta; class Magnoliopsida; order Lamiales; family Lamiaceae; genus Pogostemon; species Pogostemon cablin. The sequence goes on from CM043006.1 coordinate 23,339,775, forward strand.
TTGAATTCCACTGCTTGGATGAATTATGGACTTTTGAAAGGATTTCAAATCCATGATTCAAAAATTATTTTTAAAATCGAATTTTATAAATGATAAATAAAAATAATAAATTTTTATTATATCAAATATTAAAATCTAAAATTTTATTAAAAATAATTTTTTTGGGAGTGAACTCTACCACCCAACCTACCCCCACCCACCCCCCTTCCACCCCATCCAAAATTTTTTTTTTATAAAATTTTAAATTTTTAATAATTGAATAATACAAATATTGTCATCCAACCCTATCCCCTTCACCCAACACCATCCCCCACCCAAAAAAAAAGTTATATAAAACTTTAAATTTTAATATTTAAATAATAAAAATATTATCGTCCAATCTTATTACTCTATCCATCCACCCACCCACCCACCCACCCACCAAATTTAAAATAAATAAATTTTAATATTTAAAAAATAAAATCTAAAATTTTATTTTTAAATATTTTTTTTGGGAGGGGTGGGGTGTGGAGGGGTATGTTGGGTTGAGTGTCAATATTTTTATTATTTAAATATTCAAATTTAAAATTTTATAAAATATTTTTTTTTGGGCTTGGGGTGAAGGTGGATGGGTAAGGCTGAATGATAATATTTTTATTATTCAAATATTAAAAATAAAAAATTTTATAAAAATTTACATGTTGTAAGCTTATATATACGTTGATTTTTGTAATCTAATCATAATCTACAAAAGTTTATGCAGGTGTTCGATCGCAAAGAGCACGTCTGTCTTTTTTTCCTTAATGTGGAATATATATTCGCATGGTAACGAAAAATAAAAGAATATTTGAAATGCACATCCTTTCATTAATACAACAAATTGGATGAGAAATAAATTACAGAATTATGTACTTAAATTTCTAAAATAATTGTACAAACTGTCCATTACTGCTCTGTTGCAGTGGTATTGACCAAGCAATCCAGGTAAACTCTAGTTCATAAAAATGAAAAAGAAAAAAGAAAAGGAAAAAAAAACCGATCTATCTGAGTCATTCGATGCAAGTTTCTTGATCGAAACAATATGTTCTTGTCATACTAACACTTTGTGCAAAATAAGGTGCCATGAATCTGCAATGCAAAAACATGCCATGTAATGTGAGATTTTCAAACGAATGCTTACAGTTTTGAGATTATCAGATGGAAGAATGGCATTATAATCATTCAAACAATCAAAGCAATTTGGTCATAAAGATATTCTTACAACATACCAAGTACCTTTCGCGCGACTGAGACTAGGTTATTTGTCAATCTTCATGCTGATCTTCGTCTTCAGAATCTGGACCGGAAACAAATGAATTTATGGTTATTATAAAAGTTATGGTGTCATAATCAATGAGTTTCATCTCTGGTCGTCATCTTAAAGACTTATTCACCCTAAACATGCTGAATAACAGTAAAAATTTAAGAACCCAAAAGCAAAGGCAAGTAGTTTAAATAGACCTCTCTAAAATAACTAAAGGGTAACAATAATCGACTTGAATATCTGATTCTAGCCACTTAATGCTGGAATAATCAGCAAATGGGACAAGTCGTCGTAGTATATGCTCTAGGTCATGGACGATGGTTAACTTCTTGAAGCTTCTGGGAACTTATGCCCCATTGTAAGGGGTTTTACTGCAATTTTGGTAAAGTGTTATACTAACGTGCAATATGGTAATTTAATATTTTATCAACATCCATAAAAAGAAATAAAAAATGATGGTAATTGCATACTCTATTTAGATGAAACTTCAATGCTATGCTTATGAAATAAGCTGGCTTATAATTTTCACTTACCAGACCTAACATCTTCACTTACGACGCCCCTTGATTGGATTTGCTTGACTAGCATACGGTACATCAAAACCCACCAGTAGATATGAAGAACAAGCAACGAATAGAGAAGGAAATTGAAAATGTAGTAATAGATTGGTCCATCGGATTTGTGCTTATCCCTGTCCAAGGTCTGGACAACTTCATAGCTGCATAATAAGGAAAATATAGAAATAAGACAAGCATGCGAAGCAACACATAACTTACAACAGTCTGAGACATATCTAATCTCCAGGGAATTTAATTTAGATGAAGAATATAAAGTGAGGTAATAACTGAAATTTTGCTACATAAGAGAGCAGTACAAGGACAGATTGCTCCAAGTTCATGTATCTTGCAGATAATATACAAGACATCCGTCCTCTAGAAATTATTACATAAAAAGTTCCACAAATTGATAAGTTCATTTTACGTAATTTTTGGAAAGATAACAAGTAAATAAAACTCATGAATTTCATGCGTCTCTAGTATTATCTATGCATTGAAAACAAGCAAGTATAACTATTAAAAGACATCAGACCAAGCACTATAGAAAAATCTAGTCCAAGTATGGAATAATGGGTACTCCCTAAGCTGAACTCAACTTAATAAAAAAGCTTTTAGTAACTTGTTCGGCGAGAAAAAGATTTCCAGCACAATGAATGCCATTTGTTATTTATCTGTTTTATTTTCTTTCCCCATGAACTAGAATACGAAATGATGGGATTAATTGCTACACAAGACTGGTTCACAAGAACTCAAAACAAAACACAAAATCACTAGCATGAAATAGATTAGATATATTAACCCTCATATTTCCATTGTAACTTAGTGAACTAAATAGAGACATATAGTACATTGAATTCCCAATTATGTACCAAGGTCTGTTCATATTTACGTCTTGCATCCACAAGGCAACATGACCCACCATACTAACATAACTAACAGAGTTCAGCATAGTAAAATGGGACTGATAATCAGATGGTGCCTAACCTAAATGCTTGTGCAGATTATACAAAGAGCATATTTTTAAGTGGTGCCAAAATGAGTTTCAACAATAAACAGGCAAAAGAATAGAACAAACCTTGTGCTCCAGAGAATCCAAAATGGATAGTATATGAGACGGAGAATAACCCAAGACAGCACAAAAAGAACGAATGAGAAGCTAGCCACTGTTTCCGCGCCACTGTATTTGGACATCTTTCCAACTTCAAGAAATACATCACTAGCATCATGAAGAGCTAAAACAACTGAACCAACTCGTGCAAACCTGCAACAAAGAGAAACAAGCATAAAGCCAATATCCTGCGTTCTCTCTTAAGTTAGCAGCTAATTCATCTTGTCTCCTCCAAATAAATACTTTGAGCTTAAGCTACCATGTTTAGTCTAGTCTACACAATTTGACCTCTTCAGAAACATACCTGAATATATAAGATAACACGATGAGGGTGAAAGTTGCAACATGATGACCCATGGAGACCCCAAAGTCAGAGCGCCTTGTTTCCCAGAATATGAGAGCGAAAATGGAGTATGTATAGAATCCACCAGTGTACATATAAAGGCCCTTCAATTTCAGTCTGGATATGAAAAGCTAGTCCATGAACCATACTATCTTATAAATGAATTCCAAATTTTAGTCATAGCATAGAGAAAGCTCTATTAGAGGTACAGAAATAATCAGTGTAAAATTATGGATACGAGACCAAAAAGATAAAACAGAAAAAGAAACTGCATCATCTATGAACTATGAAGTTTAGATGATACAATAAGTGACCATGTGAAGAAAGAAAGAAATCTTACTTATATGTTTGGTCAGGCCAGACCAGGTTTCCAGGCCCAACCCAAAAATATTTTGTCTCTCTGAACCAAGGCTCGTCATATGTCACAGCAAGTGCCAGGATCTCAGCAGAAAGATAATAGATGCATTTCCATGCAGACTCCTTGAACTTTCTTAACTTTTTTTTCTGCTCCTCTGTCTCATTTTCCACTAGTTGTTCATATATTAATCGACTTCCAACTTTCTGCAACATTTGAGTTCAGTACAAAAATTGAAATGAAACAAGTTAGAATCGTTATCATGGTCTGACTTGTGAATCTTTATGGGATCAGAAAAACTTCAATTGGAAAGAAATTGCAATGGAAGAGGCGGAATCATGCCTAATTCCAAGTTTTGCAATCTTAACATAACCTAAATCACTCAAAAAGGAAACAAGAAAAAGTTCAAACTTCAAAATAAGAGTAATGGATTCAAATCCATACGCACAAAACAAGACTATTCAATTGGATACTATGAATTGCAAATGTGATGGATTTCAATAATCTATCAAACCAAACAAGACTAATCGATAGAATACTATAGGTTTAAGATAAAACGAATCCGAATTTACATTCTACCACCAGTAGCTTCCACTTCACGAAATTTTAATCCCTAATACATCCGTTTAATATGCAGTATAAAAAAAACAATCTTCATCACTTCCTATCCATATTCACTAAACTTAATTATAAAGGCACTTTCAATATGAGAAATTACACATTGATCATCTCATATTAAACTTATCATTCTAGTTTATATCGCGGAGAGCGTTCTCACAATAAGACAAATCTTGCATACGAACAATAACAGATAACGGAGATCATGCGTCAACACCAGCATTCTTACAAAAAAACCGATACTTGCGATGATCAACCATCACATAAAAGCAATAACAACCAGCGCGTAACATACAAAACCAAGAAGAACTCATCACCCGATGCATAATAATGAAATATAGAAACCGAAATCCAAAACCCAGATTAAATAAGAGCAGAATATGATTAGAAATAGCACCTGAAATATGAATCTATCAAGCAAAAATCGAACCGTGGGAAAAAATACAGCGAAAATTGGAAGCACGACGAAATCTTCATACTGAGGGTAGGATTCTTGCTCCCAATCCGATATTTTCAGTAATTCAGGGAAGCCCATATCCAATGTTTATTTTGTGAGGATTATTGAGAATTTACAGGGCAATATGGAATCATAGATAATGGTAAAAGATTGGAGTTTGGTCGTTGGATGAGGAGTTTCTGAAGCTGAGCTGCTCCATTTATTTATTTTTCATTTTTCATTTTTTTATTTTTGGTTCGGAATCGAATGAAGAAGACTGGATCTACATTTTTATATGAATGAACGAAGTTGGCACAGTTGAATTTGATGTGAATGTCATAATTTACCCATTAATTTCTCTTTATTACCAAAATGCCATCCCATGCGCACTTGAGAATTCTCATTGACCTTTTGTTTTTTAGTAATTTTTGGAACTTGTAGTCGGCAATATGGCCCAAAAAAATAGTAATTTTTAAATTTTTCATTAATTAATACTATAGGTGCTGCATAATGTGGGTGTCATTGGATATATTTTGTATGTACAGATATTTTAGAACTTTATAGTAGAGTTATCAATTCAGTTAATGTGATAATTAATTAGTTTATCATTTAACAATTTAATTATATTATATATTTTACGTCGTGTATATTACATAAACTATCCTACTTAAAAAATTCACTCAGATACAAATCTAAATTTATTTACGGATGGAATAATTAAGAACATTAAAATCTGGGTATAATAAATAGTTCCACTTCAACTTGTCGTAAAAAAATACTGTAATAATTAAGATGAAAGAACATTTACAAATTTGAGCCTTCATTGCATTGAGGAGAAATATTTTTAGATTTAATATTGATTGGTTTTGTATTACATTTATTGTGTATCAATTAATAATATTATTGAGATCAAATTAACTACTATCTTGACTTCAAATTTCAATACTACTAAATTAGATTGGTCACCGAATGTAATATGGGCCTATTAAATTCGTTTAATTTGTTGGACCCAATTATATTAATGAACACATTTGCAACCCAATTGGTTCTGTTACAATGGGCTTTAATAAATAATATCTAACTCATTATAGTTATGTAAGAATTTTTACACCTATTAATATTGGGAGTAGAAAATGTTTATTATACTTCCAATTAATAGTTGGAGAAGTGCCCCATATATTTTTCAATGCATTTAAATTTATTTAACCCTAAATTTTCATAATATGTTTATTTATTTATTTACAACTCTAATAAAAAAAATTGAAAAAACTTTGTAAAAATACCTAGCAAGAAAAATTTTATTAGGGTGAGTAGAGATTGATTAAGTCATAAATTTTGAAAATGAATAGTATTCATTAAAATATTATTTAGTTATTAAAATAGCTTGATATCATGTCAAAGATTCGATTGCAAACAAGAGTGCCCTCATAATATTAGTAGGTGATACACCAATAATAATATTATCGTGACAAATAATCAAATAATGGGATAAATATATCTATAATCCTATAATTGAGATCCGGTGTGGGCTCCACCAAATATCATTTATATTTGTTGGGCCCAAAATGCAAATGTATACAATTATCCACACACGGAGAGCAACTCATTACAAAAATCAAATAATTATACAGATCTAATTTAATGGAGTATTTTATTTTCGAATATTGAATAATAAATGCTCTAGTATAAAAATAAAATTTCTCATATATAGTTTATAAAAAGGCAAAGTCTATTTACAATGGTATTAGAGTACCAACCGGGTCAAAATTAATCTATGACCCGGTATACTTATAATCCAATTAATTAGATGGGTCATTCCATAATTTCGCATTCTCTCTCCATAATTGTTCGTTCTCTGCCTCTCTTTCTTCCTATCCGCCGCCGCCCTCTGCCTCTCTCTCTATTCCTATCCGCCGCCACCGACCTCTGGTTTCTTTCTAATCTCAGTCATCTCTCTTCTGGTATCTCCCCAAACTCCGGCCGCTTCTTCTGGTATTTTCCCAATCTGATTTCTTTCCGATCTCGGCTCCAAAATTATTCGCTCTCTGCCTACCCGCGCCGCCCGTCGGCATTTAGTTTCTTTCCGGCTCTCAACAACCTGAAGTTGCGTCCCCTCACCTCTCCTTTCCGATTTCCACGTACATCTCCCAAATCTTCTTCAAGCGCTGATAGCTGTATTCGAGATGAGTTGATGGCTATGGATGAGATTCTACAAATTCTCAATACATTCATTCGAAATTTTTTTATATTGTTTATTTTTATTTTCTCAAAATTTTGTAATTGGTTAATTGTTCTTCAATTCTTCGTTTTGTGTAGATTTTCATGTCTGATTGACGATTTTGCATTGAATTAATTCTGATCTGATAATTTTATACGGTAGAGATGGTGGGTGGAGATTGTCAGGGACTTTTCTGTTTTAATTCAAAGTATATACTTTTATGATATGGATGTATTGCATTTTAATCTTTATTACATTTTACTTCTTAATGTATTATATTATATATATATAACAAAAGTTGTATTTAATTTTTTTTGTTTTAATTTTATAGTGTATACTTTTTATTATGTAAATATATTACATTTTACTTTTAAATGTATTACTTTTTACTCTTTAATGTATTATTAAGTTTATATAAAAAAGTTGTTTTAATTTGGTAATGTATACATTTTATTATATAAATGTATTACATTTTACTTTTTATTTTTTTAATTTATTAGTGTATATATTTCATCATATAAATAAATATATACGTATTATTAAATTTATATACAAAAAAGATTGTATTAAATTTAATTGATTTTTATATTTATTTTTATAATTAAATATGGAGTAGTTGTAATTTTAAAATAAGATTTTTGTAAAAAAATTAATATTGATATTATATTTTATCAATATTAATTTTTACTATGTTAGTATAAAATGTTATACTAAAATTTTATACATTTTAATATAACATCTAATACATTTATTTAAAAAAATATATACATTAATAAATTAAATATAATTTATTTAAATATTTAAATGTATTTAAAAAATAATAGTAATACATTTATTAATGTAAACATATACATTAATAAAGTAAGTCATTTAAAAAGTACTTTTTTTTATTAATATATGATTCTTATTTGATGTTGAACAATTTGATTGGTGATTAACGGATGCGCGGGACCTCCTCTGGACCTCTTTGGATATGAGAAGTTTTGGATATGAGAAGAGCGGGGCGGTTAAAATCTGAGATCTTGAGAGATTTGAGATCTTGAGTGATGGAGATCTGAGATCTTGAGAGATTTGAGATCTTGAGTGATGGAGGTAACAGCAACAGCTTGAGATCTCGTAGAATAGAGGCACCTCTTTGGATATGAGAAGTTTTGGATATGAGAAGAGCGGGGCGGTTAAAATCTGAGATCTTGAGAGATTTGAGATCTTGAGTGATGGAGGTAAAAGCAACAGCTTGAGATCTCGTAGAATAGAGGTCGTTGAGATTAGGACGGAGGCGGCGCGGAGGAGCGGGATCTGAACAGAGGTGGTGTGGAGGAGCGAGATCTGGACGGAGGGGACGGAAGTACGAGATAACGTAGAGAATGAAGGCAGGCGGAGGGTGACGGCGGCAATCTGCAAAGAGTGAAGGCTGAGGGTGACGACGGCGGTGGAGGAGAAAGAAATTGTAGGGTGGAGGCGGAGGGAACGCACCTCAGAAATAAACGCGAGGAAAGAAAGTAGAAAGTGGCAAATTATTCGGGTTTAATGTCTTTTATGCCTGACCCGTTTTAAATATGGGTTAGGTACATTTAGTGTATACTTGTGTATAATAGATCAACTCTTATAAAAATATGCGGTATCAATGATATAGTTTACTAAAATTAGTAGTAAATCAAGAAATTATTTATTCTTATATTATATACTCCTCCGTCTCATATTAAAATTTACATTTTTCATTTTGAGTTGTTCAAGTTAATGTTTATATTTTCTATTTTGTCAAGTTGGGCCCACACAAAATAATTAATTATTTTATATAGAATCCACACACAATACTAATACAACTACCTATTTTACATTAAATATTATTTCTCTCGCCTCGCTGCATATTAATATATTATATATCTTGATATCTGTGAAAAAGTAACGTCAACCTTAACACGGAAGGGAGAGATTATTTAATTATGATAATAAAATTTAAATAGGTGCATTTATTTATTTATATTGGAATGACGCATTGACAGCGCCGTCAGAATTGACACAAATAGGCCTGTAAATTATTAGCACTGTTCGTTTTGTAGGCATCCAGTGCCTATATATAAATAACTATTAAAATTAATGAAGTAATTTATAGGTGGTGTGATTCCCACTTAATTATGGAGTATTTATTGACAAAAAGAATTACTACTAAATTTTTTTAACAACAGGTTATCCCCATCCCAAAAATAAAAAAAGTCTTCACTTCTCTTTGTTTTTAATAATGTAAATTAGTATAAATGTTATTTTAGGATATATTATTGTAAATAAATGATAAAGTATGTTAGATGCATGAAGTACGTGTGATATTGTAAATAAAACGTAGATTAGTAGTTTTGATCCTTTTATTATTTTAAGAAGGTGAAAGACCTTTTTCTCGAATAGATGTAAATAGAAATAACAAAAGCTCCTGTGCCCCCGTATTTTTCGGAGACACGTTCGTGTCCCCATGTGAACACAATCCTTTACCTCCCTATTCTATTTAAACATATGTATTGCTAGAGAGTTTAAATTGTAAAGGGGCACGGAAGTTGCAAAGAGACACGAATCTAAATCCGTGTGCTCGGGCGCATAAGAGAATCACTCGATAGAAATAATTCCTTTCGTTCCGCTACACTCTTCACTCTTCACTCTTCCTTTGTAATTACAAAGGAAGAATGAAGAGTTTAGGCGGGACGGAGGGAGTTCTTTTTTTTTTTGGTAAATTACCAAAACCCCCCTCGAGGTTTGTCCAAACTACCAAATAAATCCCGTGGTTTGAAAAATTATCAATTACCCTCTTTAATTTGTTTTTTATTTGAACATTATTAAAAATACACTTTTTCTTAAATAAAGAAGGATGTAAATGACAACAAGACCCATATATTTAACATTATATTTTTAAATTTCACTATTTTTTTTATTTTAAAATATTTTTTAAAGGGGATAATTGGTAATTTTTTAAATTACGGGGTTTATTTGGTAATTTGGACAAATCTTGAGGGTTTTTTTTTTATAATTTACTCCCTTTTTTTTTTTTTGGACGAAGAGTATTAGTGATAGGGAAGGGGGGTTGCCAGCCCTAGGGAAGATTTGAACATTAAATGGAGGAGTATTGGTTTTAGGGTGAGAGTGACAGAAGTTTGTACAGTTCCACGTGAAGATGTTGAGGAAATAAGCTGCAAATAAAGCAGCAAAGTGTCAACATCTTCCAAAGAATGCTTAGTTGCCATAATTAAGTGAACGTTGCTAAGAGATGCAACGCAAACAAGGTGTTTGATCAAATTCCCCAGATAAGGAAATATGTCTCTACGATTATGATCTCCCAAGAATCGCAAGAATCGTGTTGTCGATCGATGGAGCCCAGTAAACCCAAGTTTTAGGGGCCCCCTCTATTCTATGAATCCAATCAGAGAATAAGCCAATTGATGCTGGATAATCTTCTAGACCATTGCAATAAGGCAAGTGTCCTGTTCATGTCATGCCACCATATAGGGGCAACATTTGTAAGAATGAAGAACAATCTTTAATGCTGGACAGGTTGTTGAAAGCTTTTAGTTAGTATTATGTCATTTTGGCCTTGCTTGAGGTCAGCTCATTTATTTCAAGATATCACATATTTACTACTTAGTTTGAAAATGGTTCTAAGAAAATGTTGTAGCATGTGATAAACTAGAGTTGGATTAAGCTTATATTCTCCTATGGAAGTTGAGATATGAAAGGTGGGATTTGAAGGAGAATAACAGCAGTTAAAACAAGAATGACTGAGCAGAAAAAATATAAACAGGTAAAACAAGAATAGCAGTGCAGAGGAAAAATGAGCTGATAAATTATTCCCTTATCCAAATTAACCCTATAAGAAGCCAAAAACACAGTTGGATTCACTGTATAATTCACATGAAAGGGTGCTGTTAGTTGATGGCAAAGACAGAATTAAAACTCTTATCATAAATAAAAATGGTACTAAAGAGGGCATGGTTGAGCTATTTGAAATCATTGGTTTTACACATTCTTTGCCATTTGTAGGGTGGGCCTTATCTGCATCACCCATCTCAAAAGCAGCTTTATATTTATGAAGGAGGCAGAGGAGTCATAAGTAAAGAAAATAGAGAGAGATTATCTCCTCCTAGTGAGGTGTTATGAGAGAGGAAACAGAGTAGTATCTTCCAATTTAAAAGGGCTCTAAAACTCTGTTTTTGTTGTAATTGTGTTTAGTTCACCTGTAAAGTGCTCTCCTGGTAATAAAAGCCAGAAAATTTATTGTGCAGAGACAGCTAAGCAAAGAGTACTTTTCTCTTCTCTTCAATGATGTATGGTTTTTATGCATGAAAGATTCAAAACCCCCCATTTACCTCTATTCAATATTGCTCTGTTTCTCCAATGGATTCTTCAAAAGTTGTTCAAGGTACTGAAGAATGCAGCAGCAGTGAATCGGGGTGGACGATGTACATAGATTCACCGGAGAAAGGATACAATCACGACGACAATGAAGATGATGATGACGGCGACGATGGCAGCTTAGCACAACAAGGCTTCAAGAAAGACAGTGGAGAAGATGTTGACAGTGATGATTCCATGGCTTCTGATGCATCCTCTGGTCCTAGTGATCAAGGGAATGTACACCGTGATTACAGCCATGCAGGTAAGAGAGACGAGATAAAGTATGTTGGTAAGAAACGTAATCAACAGGAAGAGAACAAGAAAAAACAGCATGAGCAGATAAAGGCAGGACAAGACAAGTCAGGAAACAGGGCAAATAGCTCTGGAAGATTGAAGAAGATTTAACCATGACCCTTTTTCAGGTGCCAATATATGATCTTTTTCAACCATAAGATATCTCCAGAAAAATGGAATTTCCAGTTCTTGATTCTGTGTTTAATGCAATATTTAGTATTAAAAAAATCAGCAAGTTTAGAGCAGCTTTGTGCAGATGTGATCTATCCTAAATACACATGTACAACTGCAATTTTTGGGCTTCTATAATATCATCTCACTTCTGAAGTTATCAAGAATTCTTGCTCATATGCTATTTTTAGGCTTTTCTGGTGAAGCTCAACATCTTTCATTTCATCATGTTTATTTCTTCTCTGGCACATGAACATGCTAGGGGTGGGGTGGGTTCTAAGTTCTAACACAGTTATTGCTGATTTCTTTTATTATATGAAAGATTCATATCTGTAAGGGTATAAACTATGCATTGGTCCTTCAATGACACATGACAAGCAAGACAGTGAAACTCAGCAAAGTTTAAGTATAGGTGGGACAACACAGGATGTTTTTTGTCCTCACATGCTTAAGAGTTTTAAAGAATGCTCTGTTGACATCATAAAGCTAACACATAAAAAATTAATCAAATCACAGTTCGTGTTGTCTAACATGCTCATAATTCAGAGAATTATAGTCTTTCAAGATCACAACAGCAATGCAGTTGAAACTTTGTTTTACGTTGTCTATAATGTAATGCACAACCTTAAAAATGACTATCACCCTTCATACACATGATAGATGCTGCATCTTGCATTGCATTGGTCGACCAACAACAAGTTCCATCGAATCGAAAAAAGAAAAAAGAGAAATGGAGGAATTAATCTTTCATGGAAATTATTGCTCTATTGAAGTGATCTCTGATATTAAACTCAGCATGGCAAAGAATGGGGACCCCATCTTCAGTAATAACAAGCTAAAGATGGAAATCACAGCACACATTCCACCAGATAAGACAAGGAATGCAAGATGTGGGAGTTTAATGGTCTTTCCTGAAACAACTTGGCAAAATTCCACAAAAGATTAGGACAGAAAAAGGGTCAGTTTCTCCCGTTTATATGCATAGACACATCAATATCAATAAAAAGTAATAAACATTAACACTACAATTAATCTTACCAGATAATAAATTTTGGGTGACTTGTAATAAATTGGGTCACACTGCCCTGAGAGAACCCACCATCCTGTCCCCCCCTGAGAATGGCGGAGGTGGTAAAAGGAAGTGGATCTCTTAAATCCTAATTTATGATGAGAGACTACATTTTTTGCTGCAAAACACTTGCATGAAGGTTGAAAGAGAGAATATTAAGCTCCATCAATGAGCAAATTCTATGGAAAAAGCAAGCTATGCAGATAATAATATGATTTTGAATTCAACACTTAACAATCTGGTAAACAGTGTGACAACAGAATGAATGCATCAGTTCCACTCCGAAACAAGTGGAAATAAAATGTAGTCATCATGGTCAGATGTAGTGTTATTTGATACCCAACCCGCACAACACAAAAACAACAAAATCACATCTTTGACTGTTTGGCAATCTTAAACCATTCCGTATGGTATGAACCCGGCATATCAGTCCTCTCATAGGTATGAGCACCGAAGTATTCTCTTTGAGCTTGCACCAAATTAGCAGGTACCCTTTCCCTCCTGTATGTGTCAAAATAAGCAAGACTGGAAGACATACCAGGGGTGCTGATACCAGAGTTAATGGCAAGGCAAACGACTCTTCGCCAAGCAAACTGCCGATCAATTATTTCCTTAGCAAACTCTGGGTCCACTAGTAAATTTGCAAGGTCTGAGTTTCTATCATAGGCCGATCTAAAAACACAGCATGGATAATGCAGCCACCCTTCCAAATCCTAGCAAGTTCCCCAAGTTTCAAATCCCATCCTTTCTCAATGCTCTTAGCGCGGATTAAATTCATTCCTTGGGCATAACTACATATTTTGGATGCATATAGTGCTTGTCTCACATCATCGATCAATTGTTTCTTATCTACTGATTGGTCTGTGAGAATATCACTAACCCCGATAGATTTGAAAGCTTTAGCAGCTTGGACCCTTTCTTCCTTTAATCCACTCAAGAATCTTGAATCTAAAGATGAAGCTATGGCGGGAGCTGCAATGGACAGCTCGGCAGCTTGCTGAACTGTCCATTTTCCAGTACCCTTCATTCCAGTTTTGTCGAGAACCTTGTCTACCAGATATCCATCTCCCTTATCATCCTTTATGCCAAATATATCGGCTGTGATCTCAATTAAAAAGCTAAGAAGCTCACCCTTATTCCACTCTGAAAAAACTTGGTGAAGTTCCTCATTCGAGAGCTTACCAACGGATTTCAGGACATCATAAGCTTCTGCAATCAGCTGCATATCACCATACTCAATCCCATTACGAACCATCTTGACAAAGTTTCCAGATCCTCCTTTCCCAATATATGTGACACAGGGACCACTATCAGGAACTTGAGCAGCAACTTTCAGAAGAATATCTTCAATATACTTGTAAGCTTCAAAAGAGCCTCCAGGCATCATTGAGGGTCCACGGCGAGCACCCTCTTCTCCACCCGAGACTCCCATTCCAAGATATAACAGGCCCAACTCAGCCATTTGCTTCTCTCTCCTGTCAGTGTTCTCATACCACTCATTTCCACCATCTATGATGCAGTCCCCCTTTTCCATGAAAACAGAAAGGGTTTTAATAGTTTGATCAACTGGTGCACCAGCTTTGACAAGCATAATAATGACACGAGGCTTTTGGATTGATTGCACAAAGGAAGCCGGATCGTGAAAACCATACACTGGAAGGTTTCCTTCCTGTTTAGCTCGTTCAATAGTCTCGTCAACTTTTGAAGTGGTTCGGTTATAGACAGAGATGGGAAATCCTTTATCTGCAATGTTAAGGGCAAGATTTTGACCCATCACAGCTAGACCAGCAAGGCCAATTCTTGTTGGTGGAGCCATTACACCTCCTGTTAGAAGTCAAAATATATATGCTGGTTTTCCCCTACTTCAGAAATCACATTTGATTTGGATTAGCAGTTTATCTAAGAAGCAAAAGCACATTATGAATTGCAATGATAACTAAAGGACATAAAAAATTACATTGTTTGCAACCCAATTTAGAAAGCAACAATTAAATGTACTTTGGAAGAAATGCTACATTATGAATTGCAATGATAACTAAAGGAGTAAAGAATTAAAAGAATATGATAGGTGTAGTTCTTAATGTACAACTAGTAGTCGAATGAACGATCAAATCACGAATAATAACTCTATATACTGATGATGCATTACATACTATTCTACAAGGCAACAGCTTTTCTAGCGCATGCGCATCAAAACATAAGAACACAGTGAAATGATAAAACTAGAAGCAATTTAATCCTAAAAGCGAAAACGCATAAGCTTAAAGCATTTGCACACCAATCCCAGATCAAGAAAACCAAGAAAGAAACGGGATAACTCATCAAAACTTGGACCCAACAGCATAAATTCAATCCTGATGGAAATTTTACTACCTTACTCGGAGGAGATAGGTCTGATACTCCTTCCCATAAAGGATTATGGTCCAATATCGGAGATAACAAGAAAATAAGGTGGAAATGAAACTCTAGTTAGGTGAACCAACCAGAAAAATGCAGAGCCGCTTCATGCTTGTGAATTTAATTGTGGGATTGGGCTATTTGAAAGAGGTTGGCGCCTGATAACTTTTCCTTTTTAAGTCCTAGATAATTAAGGTACACGTCGCACTATAATGTTTTTGAGACCTGAGAGTAATAATTATACAATATTCATTTCCAGTAAATGCTTTTCAAACCGACCTTCTTAGTTAATTAGTTTTCACTAAATATTCTTGATTTTTCTGATTAATATATATTTTCCCCATCTCTTATAAATATTGTAAGAAAAATTCTCTTGATAGACATTATATATGTGAGATGATTTGTGAGACGTGTTAAAGTATGTCTATTATATATAGATACAATATGCCTAATGATTATTAAAGTATGTTTTCTAAAGTATGATAAAAGATGAATTAAAATATGATTTTATGAGGTTAAAATATAATTTATTATTGACATATTTTAACTACAAATAAGCATACTTTAGTAATTGGTGGACCAAAAAATCTGTCTCACAAGAGAGTTTCTCATATTTTTATATTTTACTAGGAGTAATTAAAATGTTCACAATTATTATGTAACATTTATATTTTCAATAGATGAGGCCCACACAAAATTATTTAGCTCATAACACTAATACAATTATTCATTATATATTATACATTTCTTAATCTCGGAAACAACAATTGTCACAATATCTATTGGGCGAATGGATGTTCAGCTGCACATATATATATATATATATATATGACCAATTAGTATTGGTATATATATAGTTTTGACCATCTTCTGATTCAAGAATTACTATGAATGATAATTGACCCCAATTCCAGAAAATTATTAAGTACAGGGCAAATTACCAACAAAGCAAAGTAAAGCAACTACTACAGCAGTGAGCACATGAGAGATCTGTTTTGTCCAAAATTCGTAGGTACTCCAAGCCCAGCCCATTATCAACACTCGACGAGAATTGAACAACCATCAAAAGTTGGATGAATCAGGGTGTATCCCTAATTTGAAGATCAGAGAGCAACTGTCGAAGGAGGGAGACTTCTTCCTTGAGCTTATCATTCTGGTGAAGAAGGGTGTCATGTGCTTCGGACAAGTAGTTCAACCTGTTGATGAGATTATGGTTGTGTGATCTGAGTCGCAGGACGTGCGAGCAGAGGTCGTCGAGCTGCCTCTGCTTCCGCATCCTGGACCTTCGGGCCGATTCCCTGTTGGAGATCATTCGCCTCCGCTTCCTCTCGTCTACGCGGCTGCGATCCTCTGCTTCATCATTACTGCATGAAGTGTTGTAGTAGTTTGGAGTGATTAAGGATGTTTGAGTTTGATAATCATCTTCAAGGAGGAGTGGACCAAATATGTTGATGGAAGGATTTAGAGCTAGTGGAAAGTAGGCAGCTTGGATATGATGATCGGATTCAGTCATGGTTCATTTGTTGATCTATACTACTCAACGACTGTTTATTTATAGGACAAATAATCATTATTTTAATTTTAATTTTAATATTTTTTTGACTCAATTCATGGGCATTTATTCTATGATGTAATATGGTTAAGTAATAAGCTGATGTGAATGAGGTTGAGTAACTTTAAATTATACTCCCAATTTTTTGCACATTTTTTTTTTAATTTTTAAGATGTAGTAATTCTATTTTTCTCTATAGTTAGTGGAGTGTTATTTTAATTATTTTGTGTATCAATTCATGTAGTATTATTTTTTACTCATACATATAGGATTGATATTTTTCTTTTAAATATATTAACATTCTCTCTTTTTGTCACTCATCCAACATGAGACACATGAAATAATATATCAAAATGACACAGAAAATTCGAACTTGTTTTTGAGCAATAAATTAAGAAAATAATAGTAATACGGTATTAACTAGTTGTAAGGTCATGGATTTATGTCCATTTGTAAACTTAGAATTATACAAATATTTGCGATGAGTTAGATGGCGGTATCATGATGCGACATGTTTCCACGGACAATTACATTAATTGCTTAAAGTGGGATATATAGTCTGTGATCATGGCATGTCTGAATTTTTTTTTATTAACTTAAAAAAAAGAAAAAAAAAAAGAGAGGGGATAATCTGAGAATTCCATAACCGAAGGGTTGGCCAATCTTGGAGGAGTGATCAATCTTTTTAAAATATAGCAAATTATTGAACCTCAAATGCCACAATAATGTTGATCAAATTGACATGTTGATTTATATTTTAATTTTTTTATTACAACAAACTCATAAGCAAACGTTTCCCTTAAATATACAGAGTGCGAAATAAACTATAATTAAAAATGAAAGCCCATCCTTTTTTCTCAAATTTTTTATTATCATTTAAAAATATTGTTACTATTATTTCTTGACTTCTGTTGCTCGATTTAGTCTAAATAAATTCTTTTAATATGAAATAAAATAGAATGTCAATTTTAATAATAATAATTGATGAGTCAAAGAGCACTTAATAACTTTGGATAAAAGGGACAGAATGAAAATTTAATGGTCCATATCTGTTGCGTCACACGCCTAAATTAATTAAAAGCAATGTTATTTTAATGTTACTATATCGAGCTGCATGAATTAATTGAAAGTGGCCAGAGATCCTTGACCATATGATTTATGACATCCTCTATTTTTCATTAAATAATTTACATAAATACGACGATATATAATTACATGCAATGTAAAAATAGTGGGCTATTTGGGTGACGGGTGTGAGACGGGTCGATCAATCTCTAAAGTATATTTATTGTAGAAATAAAGTATGCTTATTTGTAGTTAAAGTATGTCAATAATAAATTATATTATAACACGCTGAAATCATACTTTAATGCATAATCCAATATATTTTAAAAAACATACTCTAACAACCATTAAACATACTTTATCTAAATAATAGATATACATAAACACGTCTCACAACCGTCTCATGTAAATAGCGTCTCACAAGAGAATTTATCGTAAAAATAATATTTTTGTTTGATAATTAAAAAAATCTAGTAATGATAATTTATCTATGACAATGAATTTTTGTATTCTTTCCATGGGCATATATAGTGCTAACCCTACAATTTATTTTATTTTATTTTTCAATATTTTTAAGTGTAATTAATTCATGTTCTATCCTCTATGATCAACACCAATTATTTATTTTGGGTAATGAGTAGCTAACAAATTAACATAGTAGATAGTCCTTAAATCAAAAAATGATATTTTTGAATAATGATCTGGTAAGGGTAGTCTCGTCTTTTAGCAGTAGGGGAATTTGTATCTCTACTTTCCTGCATGCTCCCACTTTGTTATGTTTTTTCTAGATTATTTCCAACTTTAATTAAATAGCATCTCAGATTAACAAAATAAAAAACTAAAATAAAAAATGGTTTGAAATTATTAAATAGCTTTGAGCATCCCATTACCTGATTTTTTTAAATCTTGAAAACACCAGAGAAGCAGAAATTCCATCAATGAATGGAATTATACTCATTCCTTGAATTAAATCTTACATACATCTGTATAAAGAATATTATATTTAGTGACTGTACATGATATGCTTTTCCAACACTTAATTTCTCCTGTATACTAAATCTATCAGCTTCTGTTTCACGACGTTCTTCGATTGTCCATATTATTACAAGTTTATAAATTCCTTCGTCCCACTCTTTTATTCCTATTTTTTTCTGTCTCATAATTATCTTAATCATTTATTAAGAAACATCGTATCAACCAATAATCTTACAAAAATAATAAATGATTAAAAAATATTTTTTAAAACTAGTACCTATAAAATTGTGAGACTGAAAGACTATTGTTATTATACCTCAGTTTATAAAAAAAGTAACAATTTATTTTTTTTTACGTAAATTAAGAAATATTAGTATTTTTATATAAAGAGAATAGTTATATTAATAGTGGGTGATGAGTTATGTGTGGGTTTTTTTTTGTAAAACAAAAAAACTACTTAGTGACACAAAAATGACAAATTAGGAATATGTAATTAGTGGAAAATTGGATCATGTTTGTTTGAGGGTTAAAAGTGTAATGGTGTGGATAGAATATTCAAAGTGATTGAAGTGTTTGTTGATAATCATGTTTTGGAATGTGAAGCGGAATCAAAGAACTAATTGATCCAACAAACAGGTGGTGTCATTTCAATCATGTAAGTTATGCTATTAGAATCTGATTTATTAATCACTTTATTTAATTCATGATTCACATATTCATATGAGAAACATGCTGTATCATATTTACTCCAACTAATGATGCAACCATATAAATCCACCTATTATGCAGACGGAAAGACGTACCATGGAATTAGTTTCATGGTGGATTAATACGATTAATCATTAGTATAATGAATGATTAATTTACATTATAAGAGAAAATTATTCTTATACTCCTTCCTTCCGTTCCACCGGAAGGGTCTCTTTTTTTTTTATTTTGGGTGTCTCATCCAAAGAGTCAACTTTCATTTTTTACACACATGGGCCCACACACACCCACTAATACAACTAAAATATGGGGTCCACACTTCCACTAATACAACTACCCATTACACATTAAATAATACTCCCTCCGTCCCATAATACTTTTCTCACGTTCCTCATTTGTTTGTCCCACAAAACCTTTCACCCTTCAAAAAAGGAAACACCACTTTATCCAACAACCTCAAAAGTTACTTTAATTTCAAATTTGTCACTCATTTTTCATACACATATCATTACTTTATACTTTTTTATTACCTAAAAATATTACAATACCCTTCAAAGTCAATAAAGTTGGTCAAAAAATACAACTTTTCTTAAACAACGTGGAATAGTAAAGGTGAAAAGTTTTTCGAAACGGAGGGAGTAATATTTCTTAATTCACATGCAAAAAGCAAAAACAACCTTTTGAGCAAGATGGATAGAGTATGTAAAAAGTAATACTACTATTTTTATCTATAATAATTGTCTATTTACTTTTTTGGTTGTGGGAGTAGTATAATATTTTAAAATTTAAAAGATTTAAATGTGGCAGTGTGTATTTGATTGATTATGATAAAAAAGGAAATGGTAGAAGTTGTACGTTTTCCAAGAAAGCCTGCGATATATATACGCAGCGTCAGTCATCAACTTGCTACTCACCACAAACTTTTTCCGTTTATTTAGGAAAATTAAACACAGAAAATCAGTTTGTAAACTCAGAAATTCACTCTTATCAATCGTTAATTCGTTTTCCGACGAAAATTCAAGAAATACCTTTTTTTTTTGAAAATTAATTTTCTTAAATTTGAAGATAATGTACTTTTATTTTTTATTATTTTGTCATATATGAAGTATATATGTTATTATAAGATGAATGCAAACAGAAAATATGTAAGTAATTTTTAATTATATATGCTCACTCCGTCCCACATTAAGGGTAGTTTTTGTTTTTGGGCACGTAGATTAAGAAGTATTATTTTTTAATGTGTAGTAGATAGTTGTATTGGTTGGAGTGTGAGTCCATATTTTAATTGTATTAGTGAGTGTGTGTGGGTCTCATGTATTTAAAAAATGAAAGTGGACTCTTTAGGTGAGACGCTCAAAATAGAAAAAAAATACTCTTTAAGTGGGACGGATGAAATTTTTTTTTCTTGTGGGTTATCAATTTAAGTGATTCTCCCCACTAATAAAAATCTTCTTAATGATTCTCGTAGCTAAAGTTGGGATAAATTCCGCCTTAATACTGTTTCATTACAAAGTGAATGGATCGTTGACAATGTTATATTAATCGATACTCCATATATTATAATTATCTATATATGTGTGTGTTTTTGTATAGATGAAATTATAAATGATGTAAGAGGATGAGAGAGAATGGACCAGAAGAGACGAGCGAAAGGGCGACAAGAGCAAGTAGTATGGCAGCGATGGACTTCATTTAGAAAATAATTATAATTACAATTATTATTATTATTATTATATAAATAATGCATGAATTAATTGCCATATGGTGGTGGTATGAAGTATTTATATATACTTGGTGGATGTTGGATTTAACGAGTAATTACTTTTCTAAAAGATATAATTGTGAAGATATTAGATAGTGGTAATTATATTTTAGATGTATTAAATATTGATATGATATTATGTACATTTGATTTGTTTCTTTTTTTTTTTATTTACGTTATCATTGTTGCGGTAGATTTATTATCATCTATATATTACATGTGATCTTATTATCGTTTTTTTTTAGTTTAATTTAGATAAATGAAAATTGAAATTTATTCATTTTAATTTTAATTATAACTTGTTTTTATTGTTGTTCCTCCAATATTCTCCTTGAATCATCACCATGTTCACTACTTTTGTAAATTTTGCTACACACTGAAAATTATAAATAAATAGAGATCGATTTGATTTTTTTATACGACGGGTATTTTACATGAGAAGATGCATCAAAATGAAAAAAGACATTTGGAACACTCCAAACACGGTTCCAAACACAACTTAAAATAATAGTAATTAATAATCCTAATTCAGTTGCGATATTTGCAACCATTGGAGATAAAGACTTCCATTTTCACAAGTAAAGTAGGTTGCAAAAACCGGGAGCGACAGCATTCCGGCAGCATGCAGGATGGAAAGAAGCGCAAAACGGCGGAGATAATGAGCGATTTTGGGGTGTTTGTTGCGGAGGTAGACGGTGGTTATTGCTCCGGTGAAGGCGAAATTAAGGGCTATGAGAATTGCATGGGTGAAGGTGGCATTACCATCTTGTGGCAAGCAAAAACTGTGGAAAAAGATGCCACCAATACAAATATTGAGACTGTCAACTTCCTTATGCTGTCATAAGTCACCATGTACAATACAATGGAACATGCATGTAACACGAACTCCATTGGGATCAAAGAGTAAAATTTGTGTATAGATTGATATATTTATAGTATGATGATACAACTCATTAATTAATTAATTGCATTATTAATGCAAATTCGAGGCAACTGCAGTGTAATCATAAAGATAATTAATAAAGCTTCCATCATTGCCTTTTTATGTGCAGCTTTGAGTTTGTATTCTGATCTCATCCTGATATTATCATGTTGTGGAGTGACCATTGATCAAGTCACAAATAAATAATTTCCAACTGATTCATGAATATTTCATCTACCCTTCCTTCTGATCATTATATATTCACGACAGGACCGTCCAGATGACGGCGCAACCCAACCCGCATACCTAGGGCCCACAACTCTGGGTGGCAACCCTCCTGGGCCCACATCCGGGGTGGCAACCCCTGGGCCCACACATCAGGTAGGTCCTTCCCGTGGCCCGTCCAGATTCGAAAGGTCGGACCAAATTGTTAACATATAAGCTAGGAAATCCTAACTTCACCCAAAACCATGGCTAAAGGTGAAGAGTTGACCCAGTTATATGTCTTTCCACACTTGCGTGTGGAACCGATTTGGGACATCATAACACATGGTTGGGGCTTTAGGCGGCTCCGTTGTTGAGGAGTATGGCCATGGTTATGGTCCCAGCGGCTGCGAGGGTGAAGATAAACTTCCCTAATTTTTGCAGCTCCACCGCTGTTGCTATCCCCGAGAAAACGGCCAGTAATATCCGTCGGACTCTCTCCGCCATCTTCCAAAAATTCAAATCAATGTTTCTTTCACATTGTAATTCACTATCTAAATTTATGCAGAAAATTTCATGCATTATTTATTCAAATTAAAATGTTATAACTCCTTATAATATTTCGATCATCACCTTTATTGGCTCAAAATAGTATTGATAAATAATAATTTGATCTCAGTAGATTAATCTCAATTAATTGTGAGATGGAAACCTCACACTTAATGTCTGATCAACATTAGTAGGAGTAAAATCTGTAGTTTAGTTGTGTGTGATCATGCTAAAACCAGAAACGGATGCATAATCATACTTAGTGAACTGAAAATCAATGCATGTGATGAGTGGTGACTGGTGCAGGTTGCGGCGGTTGTACAGAAGTTGTGGTAGTTCGTTGGAAGCGGTTTTATGCATGGATCGAAAGCTCATAATGCTAGCTATGAGCTGGAAGCAGTTGCAACAGAAATTGATTCCATTTAACCACCCATATGACAGCTGGAAGATGCTGCACTCGATTGGTCCCATAAGTTTGTTATCACATGTGATGTGTATATATAGCTGTAATCTTAGCGTGTATACTCTCTGTAACCTTCATAAACCCTCTGAAAGCAATAAGAAACGATCATCATCATCAAAGTGGATGTAGGCTTGGTTAATAAGCCGAACCACTATACATCTTGATCTTCAAAAGTTCTTCAATCACACACTCACACACACTTGAGTTTTTTGTTTCTAGTTTGAGAGCTTGAATCAATCTTTGATTCATAATCTGAGGTTTAACAAAGTAATTGATTGATTAATCTGTTTATTCTGCATTCAATATTGAGAATTGGCGCCGTCTGTGGGAAACATCATAGACAAGCAGATCAAAGAAGCAGTTACTTGAAGAAGAAAGAATGATTCAACATGGTTACCAAATTTGATATTGAACGGTTTACTGAGAAGTCAGATTATGGGCTGTGGAAGATCAAGATGAGATCCATCTTGGTACAGCAAGGCCTCGGAGGAGCAATCAAAGAAGCTCCAGTCAATGAAGCAGCAGCAGTGGATGTGCAAGCTGCAGCAGCTGAAGCAGATCTTCAAGAAAGAGCTCTAAGTGCCATCTTCTTGTGTCTTGGTGATAAGGCACTCAGAGAAGTTCAGAGGGAAACGACTGCAAGAGCAGTATGGAAGAAACTTGATGATCTCTATATGGTAAAAACTCTTGCAAATCGATTATATCTGAAACAGAAATTATACTCATTCAAAATGACAGAAGAAAAATCAGTTTTAGTTCATCTTGATGAGTTTAATAAGGTACTTGATGATCTGGAAAATGTTGAGGTTAAATTAGAGAATGAAGATAAGGCTCTGATCTTGTTATCTGCACTTCCAAAATCGTTTGAAAATTTTAAAGACACATTGCTGTTTGGTAGCAAAGAATCAATAAGTCTTGATGAGGTTGAATTAGCTTTGAAAACTAAGGAGTTACAAAAGTGTAGTGAGGAACAAGGAGCATCAGGTGAAGGATTGATGATCAGGAAGGGAAATCAGAATAAGAAACATAACAAGAAGGTTAGTTCTGATAGTAAGAAACAAGATATCAAAGGTGATCAGTCTACTAATGACAAGGAAGGAAGAAAGTGTGTCCACTGTCATGAACCAGGTCACTTTAAGAAGAATTGTTACAAGTGGAAAGCAGCCAAAAGAAAGAAGGCAGAGGCTGGAAAGGATGGACAACAAAGGGTACAAGCAAATCAGGTGGCAATTAATCAAAACCAGGTGGAGATTGATTATCCTGAGGCACTATTAATCTGTTCATCAAAAGGATCCATAGATTGGATACTTGATTCATGATGTTCATTTCATATGTCTCCAATGAAGCATTGGTTTACTGATCTTAAGTATCAAAATGATGGATCAGTATTATTAGGAAATGATCATACATGTCAGATAAAGGGAATAGGCTCTATCAAGTTAAGAATGCATGATGGAGTGATTAGAACCTTGACAGGTGTGAGGTACATTCCAGAACTCAAGAGAAATCTAATTTCATTAGGTATATTAGATGCTTCAGGATATGAATTTAGAACAAAATGTGGAGTACTCATTGTTGAAAAGGATGAGTATGAAGTAATGAAAGGAATCAGAAAAAGAGAGCTGTACATTCTTGATGGTCATACTGTCACTGGACAGAATAATGCTACAATTGGAAGTGATAATATACACTTATGGCATGGGAGGTTAGCTCATATAAGTGAGAAAGGGCTACAAGAACTATCAAGACAGAAAGCTATCTGCATCACTCCATCAGAGCAGTTGAAACAATGTGAACATTGCATTTTTGGAAAGGCTAAGAGACTTAAGTTTGGAACTGGTGATCACACAAGTACATCCAGGCTGGATTATATTCATTCAGACCTATGGGGACCTGCAAGAACTCAAACCAAAGGTGGTGGCAGGTACTTCATGTCTTTCATTGATGATTACAGTAGGAAAGTATGGATATATATTCTTAAAACTAAGGATGCAGCCTTTAACACTTTCAAGAATTGGCTAGTTGAGGTGGAGAACATCTGTAATGCTAAGATCAAAGTGTTAAGAACTGATAATGGTCTTGAATATTGTTCTGAAGAGTTCAACAAGTTCTGTAGAGATAAAGGTATCATAAGACACAAGACTGTTCCAGGCACACCACAACAAAATGGTGTTGCTGAAAGATTAAATCAAACCTTACTAGAGAGAGTAAGGTGTATATTGAGTAATTCTGGTTTAACAAAGGACTTTTGGGGTGAGCTGGTCACTACAGTGGCATTCCTCATAAATAGAAGTCCATCAGCAGCTCTGAAGTTTAAAACACCTCAAGAGGTATGGTCAGGAAAATTAGCAGATTACTCAATACTTAGAGTCATTGGTTGTTTAGCTTATGCTCATGTTAAGCAAGATAAGTTAGCACCAAGAGCAGTGAAGTGTGTTATGATAGGATATCCTAAGGGTGTGAAAGCTTACAAACTATGGAGTATTGAAAGCAAGAAGTTCTTAGTAAGCAGGGATGTCACATTTAATGAGGCTGTAATGCCACTATGTCCACAACAAGTTCAGACTACTCAAGGAAGTAATAAAACTGAGCTTGAGGTGGAGCATGCCAAGAGAATTGTACATGACCAGAGGACAGGTGATGAAGAAATATTACAAGATGATACTGCTGAAATCACTGATAATGATCAAGGAAGATCAGAAACTGATGAACTGTTAAATAGCTATCAGTTAGCTAGGGACAGACAGAGAAGGTCTATTAAACCACCAACTAGATATGCAAATGCTGACATAGTATCCTATGCACTATATATAGCAGAGGAGATTGATTCATATGAACCAAAGAATTATCTAGAGGCTATGAATTGCAAAGAAAGTGACAGGTGGAGTGTTGCTATGCAAGAAGAGTTGATGTCTTTGGAAAAGAATCAAACATGGAAGATAGTTCAGAAGCCAAAGGATCAGAGGTTGGTTAGTTGTAAGTGGATCTACAAGAAGAAGGTATCTCCAGAAAGTGCAGGTGGAATAAGGTACAAGGCTAGATTAGTTGCAAGAGGTTTTTCACAAAAAGAGGGGATTGATTACACTGAAATTTTCTCTCCAGTGGTCAAACATTGTTCAATTAGAGTAATGCTAGCTCTAGTTGCTCAGTTTGATCTTGAGTTGCATCAAATGGATGTAACAACAGTCTTTCTTCATGGAAATTTGGAAGAAAAAATATATATGAGCATTCCAGAAGGTGTAGCAGTTCAAGATACTACCAATAAGGCTTGTTTACTTCTGAAATCCTTATATGGATTGAAGCAAAGCCCAAGGAGATGGTACTTGAGGTTTGATGAATATATTGTCAGCTGTGGTTTCAAAAGAAGTCTGCATGACAGTTGTGTGTATATTAGAAGTGATGTTGATTGGCAGGTATTCTTGCTATTGTATGTTGATGACATACTGATAGCTTGCAAATCTATGGATGGGATTCTAGCTGTCAAAGAGATGCTGAAATCAGAGTTTAACATGAAAGACTTAGGGGAAGCTACTGTAATTCTAGGGATGCAGATTGAGAGGGATAGATCAACTGGATCAGTTGTGCTTCATCAGAGTATTTACTTGGAAAAAGTACTAAAAAGATATAATATGGATATGTGTAAATCAGTTTCCACACCAGTTAAACAAGGAATAAGTTTATCAAGTCAACAATCAGCAAGTACAGAAGCAGAAATTTCAGAAATGGATAGAATTCCATATGCTAATGCTGTAGGAAGTCTTATGTATGCAATGGTGTGTTGTAGACCAGACTTAGCTCATGCAATGAGCTTAGTGAGCAGGTTCATGGGAAATCCAGGAAGGGAGCATTGGAAAGCTGTCAAATGGATTCAAAGATATCTGAAAGGAAGCTTAACAACAGGTTTGCATTTCAATAAGATTTCATCTAACATTGATTTTCTTGCAGGTTTGTAGATGCTGACTATGCTGCAAATTTGGACACAAGGAAGTCACTATCAGGCTATGTATTCAGTTTATTTGGGACAGCCATCAGTTGGAGGTCAACACATCAATAAGTGGTGGCACTATCTACAACAGAGGCTGAGTTCATTTCACTTACAGAAGGAATTAAGGAAGGTCTGTGGCTGAAGGGAATTCTGTCTGAATTTGGTATTGTGCAAGAGTCTGTGGTGCTGTATTGTGATAATTCTAGTGTCATACATCTCTCAAGACACCAAGGATATCATGAGAGAACAAAGCATATTGATATCAGACTATACTTCATTAGAGATTTGATAGATGATGGAAGGGTGATTGTGAAGAAGATTGAAACAGAAAGGAATCCATCAGATTTTCTTACAAAGGCTTTGCCTACTTCGAAGTTCGAATTGTGCAAAAGCCTTATCAGTATGTGTTAAGTATAAGAGTGAAGAGTTCTGCTACTCTCTCAAAGTAGTGAAGTGAGTTTTGCTGCTCTCCAACAAGGCAGTGGAAGTAAAGTTTGCTGACTTAAAAACAGTGTGATGAAGGTGAAGTAATTAATGCTTAAGTATGAGGTTTAGGTGGAGATTTGAGATGGAAACCTCACACTTAATGTCTGATCAACATTAGTAGGAGTAAAATCTGTAGTTTAGTTGTGTGTGATCATGCCAAAACCAGAAACGGATGCATAATCATACTTAGTGAACTGAAAATCAATGCATGTGATGAGTGGTGACTGGTGCAGGTTGCGGCGGTTGTACAGAAGTTGTGGTAGTTCGTTGGAAGCGGTTTTATGCATGGATCGAAAGCTCATAATGCTAGCTATGAGCTGGAAGCAGTTGCAACAGAAATTGATTCCATTTAACCACCCATATGACAGCTGGAAGATGCTGCACTCGATTGGTCCCATAAGTTTGTTATCACATGTGATGTGTATATATAGCTGTAATCTTAGCGTGTATACTCTCTGTAACCTTCATAAACCCTCTGAAAGCAATAAGAAACGATCATCATCATCAAAGTGGATGTAGGCTTGGTTAATAAGCCGAACCACTATACATCTTGATCTTCAAAAGTTCTTCAATCACACACTCACACACACTTGAGTTTTTTGTTTCTAGTTTGAGAGCTTGAATCAATCTTTGATTCATAATCTGAGGTTTAACAAAGTAACTGATTGATTAATTTGTTTATTCTGCATTCAATATTGAGAATTGGCGCCGTCTGTGGGAAACATCATAGACAAGCATATCAAAGAAGCAGTTACTTGAAGAAGAAAGAAGGATTCAACATGGTTACCAAATTTGATATTGAACGGTTTACCCACCCTAGGCGTTGTTTCTATTGCTCTCTCCCAAATAGCGCGTGGTGTTATGGCACTGTGTTGGATGATATATGTGGCGCCACATATGCAGCGTAGTATATACTTGCTTAAATCTCAAAGATGGAGACACCTTTTGGTCAAGGTCATTATAATAGCATTACTACTGATTACATTCTAAATTATTGAAGGTAATTCCCAAGCATGAATACACTATCCTTTTCATTTCTTGGATTGGATCTTAACTTAGCGCAAATTCACATATTATTTTCATGTATGATTTTTTTTTCAAGTAAAAGTTTGATTCAATTGAAAAAAAATATTACAAGAGTACAAGGGTGCTAGTGCTACACCCTTACAATCAATAGACATCACAACCATAGATAATATTACAAACATTTTACACAATTTAGAAATTAAAAACAAGCAGAATTTGTTAATTGACAGCCGTGGTAATTTTACTATGATATTGATTACTCTTTCCTTACTAAAGAGTGACATAATTTTTTTTAGATTAAAAAAATAATTTTTAGAGCAATTTAATATATATTTGAGTAATAAATAAATTATAAAGTAATTTAGCTGAAAATTTGAGAATGATATTTTTAAACTTAAAATCAAATGTATTGGGTAGTTAGTAGTTGTTTTGCGTGGGTTTTCAAATTTGAAAATGTATCATATATAAAAATGTATCACTGTTTATGGGATGAGGGTATATATAATTTGATAAAAAAAAAATTATTATTTTTAGGGTATATATTATTTTTTAAGGTATATTTTACAATATATATATTATAAGAGATATACAACAAAATGTAAAATACATTCGGTAGAGTCGCAATCACGATTCCTAACACAAGTTACTCCCTTCTTTCTGATTTTTGACATAAATTATTTATTAATAAAAAAGAAGAGGTAATTCAAAATTCTCTTTGATTACGAAAAAATGGGAGGTCGCACTAGAGGAGATAGGGACATGCAAGATTTCAGAGAATGTCTTGAAAAATGTGATTTGGTTGATTTGGGATATGAGGGGATTAATTTTACTTGGTCAAATGAACAAATAGGAGCAAACAACATTTAAGAAAGATTGGATAGGGGAGTTGCCAATGGGGAATGAATTCTAAAGTTCCCGGAGTACCAGATAACATACCTTACTAGAATCCTTTCTGATCATTGTCTGTTGGTCATCTCTCGGATTAAAAAAAGACGCAGACAGAGTGGTAGAAGAAGAATTAAGCTTTTCCGTTTCGAATCTATGTGGCTACTAGATCCAAATTGTTCTGAAATTATTCGCAATTCTTGGATGCTTGAGGGGACTGGCCTGAATGATGATTTAGTCCACAAGTTTGAGAAATGTGGGGAAGCCTTATCTTCATGGGATAAAGATAATTTCAGTAACATGCCACGTGAGATTGAAAGGGGGAAAAAGCATTGAACAGAATTCACGTTTTTCATCCTTCTTCTGATAATCTGCAAACTGCAAAAATCCTTAAGAATAAGCTAGTTGCTTAACACAGAAGGGAAGAGTTATTTTGGCACCATAGATCTCGTATTAATTGGATGAGAGATGGGGACAAAAACACGAGTTTCTTTCATAAGACTGCTAGTGGAAGAAAGAAAAGAAATTCCATTGACTTTATTGTTGATAAAGATGGGAACAAGTAGGAAGACGAGGGCGACATTTCCAAGGTGTTCCAAGATTACTTCCTAGATCTTTTCCGGACAAAAGACGATTTGAATATGGTGGAAGCTGTGGAGGCTGTTGAGTGCAGAGTTACAGATGAAATGCAGGTTACTTTTACTCAACCTTTCACGCAAAAAGAGATTGTGACAGCCATTTCTCAAATACACCCTTCTAAAGCTCCTGGTTCGGACGTTCCTTGTCAGTCCGTTTTTGTTCCTGGTAGGCTCATCATTGATAATGCTTTATTCGCTTATGATAGAGTCGAATGGAATTTCTGGAAAAAGTCCTTCTTAAGATGGGTTTTAGATCCAATTTGGTTCACACTATCATGCGTTGTGTTTCCTCTGTTTCATTTTCTATTCTTATTAATGGGGTCCCTTCATCTGATTTCAAGCCTCCACTATCACCTTACTTGTTTCTTTGCTGCACAGAGGCTCTGTCAGCTTTAAATAGAAGGAATGTTGCAAGTGGAGCCCTCTATGGAGTGAGAATTTGCTGTCGAGCATCTACAGTTACACATTTGTTTTTTTGCTGATGACAGTCTTTTCTTTGGTAGAGCAAACAATGGAGAACTTGGAAAAGTAAAAAAAATTTTGGAGCAGTATGAGCAAGCATCTGGCCAAGTGACTAATCTTGCAAAATCTGAGGTTATGTTCAGCAGTGGGGTGAAGATTGAGTCGGCTAACAGAATGACGTCTAAGTTAGGGGTGACACAAGTAGATAATCATACCATCTACTTGGGTATCCCGACATATATTGGGCGATCTAAAGAGGCTATCTTCAGGGGGTTGGTTAATCGAGTGGAGAAAAAACTCAAGGATTGGAAAAGCAAAACTTTATCTCTGGCTGGTAAGATCACACTTATCAAATCTGTGGCTCAAGCAATTCCTATTTACGTGATGAGTTGCTTCTCTCTTCCACAAGGCATTATAAACAAAATGAATGCAGCTATTGCTCGTTTTTGTGGGGATAGAAAGGTGTTGAGAAGAGAATTCATTGGCTAGCGTGGTTCAAGCTATGCAAACCTAAGGCTGCTGGAGGACTTGACTTCCGTGATTTTTCTAGTTTCAATAAATCTATGCTATCCAAGCAATGACGGAGACTCGTACAGGATAGTGAATCACTACTTGCACAGACACTCCGAGCTAGATATTATCCTAGAGGTGACTTTTTGAATGCTAGAATTGGTTTTCATCCGAGCTTTACGTGGCGGAGTCTCTTGGCCAGGAGGGACATTCTTGACAAGGGGCTTTGCTGGAGTGTGCGCAATGGAAACACAGAAGACATTAAAGTTAGAGAATTCATGAGCAAAGATGGTGCAAGTTGGGATATTCCTCTGCTCCAAAATTCTTTCTCCCCAGAAGATGTTGAAAATATACTACAGATTCCAATTAGGAGAACTTCTGGTCCCGACTGCTTATTCTGGCATCACACAAAAAATGGGATCTACTCAGTTCGGTCTGGTTACCACATTGCTTCAGAGCTTAAGCACGCGGATATGATGGCCTTTGAATCGGTTGATACACAAGGTTGGAACTGCGTGTGGAACCTTGATATTACTCCAAAAATCCGGGTGTTCATTTGGAGGTGTCTCAATGATATCTTGCCAGTCAGCATTAATCTTGTTAGCAGATTTACTGACTTGGAACCTATGTGCAAGCGGTGTGGAGGGGATATGGAAACAATTGAACATGCTCTTCGGGACTGTCCTTGGGCTAAAGAGTTTTGGGCTACATCGACAATGAATATGGTAATAGATGTTAACACATCACTTCTCTAGATTAAAGATTGGATCATATCTCTAAAGAGCAAAATTTCACTGGAATCTCAGCGTGAGTTTGTTACTTTACTTTGGAGTGCTTGGTTTGTTAGAAATCAATTCTAATTTCAGGAAAAGTTGTGAAGCCAATGAAAGGTCATGCTAATAGCTCAGAATCACTTACATGACTATTTGAGGGCTAAATCTCCACCAAATGCAGTTGTCACTCAACCTATAATTCATGGATGGAAGCCACCTGAGATGGGATTTATTAAATTAAACACCGATGTTGCTTTTATTGGAGAACATGGTACTGATCTAGGAGGTGTTGCAAAAGAGTCTGATGGAACTGTTTTGTGGTGTTTTGCCTCCCTTTGGCATTCGATAGTCTCGATGGATTTGGGAGAGGGAGTTGAGTTGGCAAGAGAACGTAATCTTCCTCGAGTCATTTTAGAGATTGATTCCCTTAACCCTATTAATGCTCTTGAGAAACCCAATAGTGATCTCTCTGTTTTTGGAGGCGTCGTCAGCGACATTTTAGATCTATGCTCGTCTTTGGATCGGGTTACATTTAGATGGGTTGGGTAGAAGAATAAGCTCATAATCTAGCTTCTTATGCCTTTTCTACTGAGGCATTTTTTGTTTCATCGGATTTGCCCAATAATGTTGGTAACCTTGATCATACCGATTTTCCGTGAGTTGATATCTATAATATCTTTTATTTTAAAAAAAATAAAGACAAAGTATCTACCTGTTGGGAGACAGATTTATGTGAAAAATAGTAGTATTAAAATTACTCCCTCCATTCATCTTACTGAAAAATGCATATTTTAATCTGTCACAATACATAAAAAATATTTTTTATTTTAGTATGTCTCAATATAAAGTACTCTCTTGTTTTTAATATTTGCACGTGAATTAAAAAATATTATTATTTAATGTGTAGTGAGTAGTTGTATTTATGAAAGTGTAGACCTCATATTTTAATTGAGACTCAAACAAAGAGAACTTATGTTCAAAATGACAAAAATAAACTCTTTGAGTGGGATGGAGAGAGTAGAATTCTCTACCGTACTCGGTTCTACAAAATTGCAAATACGATTAAACAAGTTGTGAGGCCGATTGTAAAAGATAATAGAGAACGTAGAACTCCTTATCTCTATCTGAAGTACCCTCCGAACTGGACTAAAACAGGGTTGGAGAGAATCTTTTCTATGTTTGCTGTTGAGCTGCTCCATCATTGATTAACTTAGTCACGACCAATGACTATCATAATTATCTCGAAATGAATGGATTACTCAAGAGTTCACTTCAATCAAATATTTATATCATTTTTCGTTAAATTATTATCGCTCTTTATCACAAATGTTTGCCATTAAAATGAAAACATATTTAACTAATACTCGTCCCATTCGGTATATTATAGTTTCTTTGTAAATAAATCTAAAAATGAAATGAAAAATATGTTTAACAGATATTCCAAATAAAATCAACTAAAAGCCTACAAAATAGAATCAAAACCCCCCAAGAATGGGGAAATAAATGAATCGACAGGTTATAAATCTTGTCAATTAAGATGATTAATTGTAATCAAGTAAATAAGTATGTTGAAAGTATTAAACACCAAAGGCAATCAGAGAACTTTGAAGACCATAATATAATGTGATTCCACATTAAAATTCGGAATTGATATTCTCATCATTTTGCTCTCTTCTGCCTTATAACTATAAAATAATAAAAAAAAAAAAAAAAGTAATGTTTTGGCAAAGTTATCCTAGAATTTGATGTCCAAACATCAAATCCAAACAAAGGCTTCACCAAAAGAAGATCTCTCTGGCACCCAAGTAACCTAATCTCGATATTTTCTTCGCAGATTCACTTACACCTGCGAAGGGCATATTGGTGCTGATCTTTCTCAGAAAAGAATAGGCAAAACGGAATCGAAATTAAAAAACATGAAGAAAGTCTAAGCAATTACACAACTTCGAAATGAATCTGCTATTTTCGGCTAGGGTTTGCAAATTGTTGCAATTAATGGCCATTTATAGGGTTTGCCTAAACGCGACTTTAGCTGCTCTTCTGTTTATGGACCTAAAAATGGGCCTGGTTTTTGAGTAGGTTAATTAATTATTTTAATGGGCTCCTAGCTCAATATATGTGTAGCTCACGTTCCTAATGAGGTCAAGGCCCAATTGGTTGGCAGGCCTACATAATCCTCGGCCTTAGTGATGAACAATTATTCACCGAATTCTAGAGAGAGAGAGAGAGAGAGAGAGTTAAGAGTACATTTTGACCCAAATAATTCTGGCCTGTCATGTCCTTTGATTCCGATTCCATCTCATCACTTATCATATCTATTCTACTTTCAGAATCTTCTTCTTTCGTCTTTTCTTTTCCCCTACTCTTACTACCAATATTTTATTTTAAGATTAATTGAAAAAAAAATACCAACTTTATTTATATCGTAAATTAATTTTTATTTCTGAAAAATTGCAAAAAACACTACAATCTTTAAGTATTGTTGTAAAAAAAAATTCAATTTGTGACTAATAGTAGGGTTTTTTTGAATTTTTTTGCAACAATACTTAAAGGTTGTGGTTTTTTTTGTAATTTCTCAAAAGTGAGGATTAATTTGCAATAGGAATAAAGTTCGTGATTTTTTTGCAATTAACCCTTTATTTTATGGCAATTTATAGTGTGCACCCGGGTGCACCCATATACAAATATAAACAAAAACATATACAATTAAGAGTAAAAATGTATACAATTTAATTGTTAATTTTTTTAATGAAAATTTGTATATAATATTCAATAAAAAGTTATACACATATGGATGTTAATTTTTTTAATGAAAACTTAATGTGAAAAAAGTATACACTTATTACAAAATACGTACACAAAATAGAATAATATGTATACAAAATAAAATAAAAATACATAAACATATGGGTGCACCCAATATACACTCTTATTTTATACTCCATCTCTTCTAATTTTATACTCGATTTTAATGTAAAAAAAATTCAAAAAATGCTAGCAACTTGATCAACAATGTTTGCAATTAACAAACCCCCACCACACAACCTCCACCCCCCACCCCACCCCCCACCCCAAAAAAAAAACACTTATAACCTCATGTGATAATGTACGGGAAAGGATACTCTTACATACATATAGATCATGAAAATTTTTGTTGTATTAATATATTTGATAATGTGAACTCAAATGAGCCATGCTTGTTCTTTCATATCGTGTTGCTTTTTATAGAAAGTGATACTTTAGTTATATTACTTGTATAATATGTTATTTTCTCCAATCAACCTACTTTTGTAAAATTAAATAAATATGTGTGGTGCATTTATATACAAATAATGTACGGTTGAATTGATTAAAAAATTACACTCCAATATTGATCATAATAATTAATAATGACTTTCACATACAGGTCATTGAATATTAGTACGCAGACTTTTGATGTTGGTTATTGAGTATATATGCAGCTTAGAAACATTGAATCGTACGTTTCCATAAATTTTCTTTTCTTAGAAAATAATTTTTTTAAAAAATTATAATTTGGTTCGACCAACAAATGAAATTAAAAAATAGTACTATATAAATTATATAAGGAGCTATGATTATTACCAAACTTAAAGAAATATAAGAATCTCTTACAATATTTAAAAGTACACATATCCAGTTCACAAGGTCAATAATAATTTGTTGAATTTAATTTGGTAACACGTTTCGCATTTAGATACACATTAGATGTTTGAAATTAAGAGTATAAGTGACGTATTAGTACATGGGTTTATTATAATTAATTAAAATTTTGGAGAGGAGAATTCGGATTAAATAAATAAGAATCTTAATAATTAGTTGGTTTGACCAAAAGTAGTTTACAATGAGTAACATATTTCAAAACCTTTGAACGTAGTACAAATCTGGATTTCCCATGATTTCAACTTCGATCCAAACGTGCTTCACGTAATTGATTAAAGTTTAAGATCAACTTCACTTTACTATAATTTCCAAAGCATGCACATAGAATTGTGCAAGTATATATAATATATATACACACACTAGCTAGTATATATATATATATCACGTTCATCTATTGATTTTCTTGAATGATGATATTGTGCTCCTGTCATTATTGTTTAATTGCAAAATGGGGTTTTAATGTTATGTTTAATTTCGGTTTTTGTTTTTGGTTTGAAATTTTGAATTTTGAAAATTGAATGAATAACGATAATATATGTTTGTTTTGACTATATATATGTTATGAGTTATTTTTTAGGTAAAAAGTAAGAATAGAATTATTATTTTACAAATAACAGCTTAGTTGAAAAGTTCTTGACCTTTAAATTTATCGATCTGATGAGCTATCGATAGAATTAATCTTCGTTTCTTCTTACACAGTCTTAATATGTTGACAAAATGAAAAACTTGGATGTCTTATATAAACATATAGTATGTAATATGCGTGTGTGAGTGGGTCAGAATTTTATTTTAGGATTCATAAATAAAATAAACAATTAGTAATAACTCTTTAATTTATTTATTTGATAATGATCAGTTTGCAATTCGTTCAATCAAATATTATGCTACTAAAACTTTATGGAATAAGGAGAACATATACTGATTTGATTAAATTAGAATTTGGAAATAGAATATTGGGATGGTATCGTACGCAAGTGGTTGGTACAAATGAGAAGTGTATATAATGATATATAGTAGCTATAGGAGTAAGCAAAAGACCGATTCCAATGATTCTTAAGGTTATTACAAGTTCCAACACTCGAATAATTATTGCGTTTGAGGAATACAACTGTCACACTCTAATTACAGTTGGAATGATAATCATTATAATTATAATAATAAGAGGAAAATCTATAACTCAAATTTGATAGTGATTCGAACCCTACCAAAGTAATACTTTATTAAATAAAATAATACTCCGTACTCATGAAATATGATTTGGTATAATTTTAAGATTGCAGTAAGTTATGGAGTAGTATTTTAATATTTGTATATCATACTCACAAAATTTTTTATGAATAATTATTTTATAATCATATCTAATTTATGGTACATTAAGATTTTTATTATAAGATACAAATATAAAAACATTTTATATTGCACACAAACTATCAATACATGAAATTAAAAAAAATATAT
Source organism: Pogostemon cablin (assembly GCA_023678885.1). Lineage (NCBI taxonomy): Eukaryota > Viridiplantae > Streptophyta > Magnoliopsida > Lamiales > Lamiaceae > Pogostemon > Pogostemon cablin. The sequence goes on from CM043006.1 coordinate 23,377,101, forward strand.
GTATATAATAATAACCATGTTAAAATTTCATGTATTAATTTTTTTAAGATAATATTTTACAAGTTATTATCATTAAAATAACATACACTAATTAATGAGAAGTTTATACAATTACTTATATAATGTGTAACGATTTTTTTTATAGGTAAAGAGAAATCTTTTATTGAATATAAGTCAAGGGAGATAAGAGGATTATCCACACCTTAAAAAAAGTACAATTAAAGTTAGTATGCGGTTCTAATATAATAATCACATAATATTTAAAACACGTTTACTAATATTCAATGCAGCTTCTAAGGTTATTTAACCAATGATGTATGCTACATGTTTTATTCAAAAGATCTTCTTGAAGCCAGCTCCATAGTCTCAATTTCAACTCTTCTATAATCTTCCCTTCCTTGAATTGTTTGTCTTGAAATATATAGGCATTTTGAGTTTTCCAAATGAGCCAAATAATACACTCCTAGAAGTAAATAGAAAAGTTTCTTTCATTTTTCCCTCTAAAAAGGCTACTAATGTGTAACAATTTTATAATTTTAGATTGTAGATTGATAGTTTTATATCTTTTGAATCATATTTCAAGTCCCTATTTGATTGGATCTTGGAGGGATAAAACTCCTAAAAAAATGTTATGTTAAAAGGTAAATAGTTTATATTCTTACAAACATCCATTATTATGTAAGAAATTAATATAGTGGTTGATTAATTTAGTATGAGGTATTTTCCAGAATTGTATGGGCAGAGTGCAGTAGTAGAGAGTGGGCAAGTTATCAAAAAAATATACTCCAAGAGACAAATTCTCCTAGTCTAGGTGAAACCTAAGTAGGCATAATTTGTGCAAGAAAGTAGCTACATAAGTAGTTAAATCGAACAAACCCTAGAAAGGATTACCACCTAAGTCATAGGGGTAGCTTTGAAGGACAAAACATCAAAATAATTAAGCATAGTAAGTTGGCATTGTCAGATGCTAGCTCACCCCCACAACTATCTTTATCACTAAAATACACACTCATTAACTAAACTACCAAAACCAAAGTTATTACATAAAGCTGATTACATCTATTTAATATTACCTACATATCATCACTCCAAACCTTACTCTTAACATTCCATCTCATCAATATCTTATTAATAGGAGTTTTTTTTTTTTTTTCATTTTTTCTTCAAGATTTAGTTGTTCTCTCTTTGCTGTTTATTTTCTTGAAAATGATTTGTTTCTAACAAGCAGAGTGGCGGTGGTTGCTGGTTAGTCATAAAGATCTCTCTTTTTTGGTGTGAGAAGTGAGTATAAATGTGTAATCTTTCCTAATAAGCTTTGCTTTTCACTTCATTCGAATATCCCCAATTTCCTCTCTCTCTCCCCTTTTCTCTCTCTCTAACTCATTTACTCTCCCTGACCCTGATCTTGTATCCCCACTTTCTCTCTCCATCTTAAATGTTTTCTTGATTGCTCAGTGTCACTGCCCATTGCATAACTGCTCCTCCAACTTTGAATAGCAATAATGACTGAAAAATTGAAGATCACAAGAAAGCAAGAATTTCTTTTTCTTGAAGGGTTGTTCACCGCAATCTGAAAGTGGTATCTTTTGTTTTTCCATATTTTCATTCACATCTCGCTTTCTGTTTCTACGGAGCACTTGCTTTTGATGAAATGAGAGCTGTGTCTCTCTGGCAATAGGGTTCTCGAATAAGATGAATGAATGAATTTGTAGTGGTATTTATGATGGTGCTAACTCTCTTCTGAACACTTTCTTGGAACCCCTTTATTGAACTTTAACTGTATTTTTTTCCTGCTCATTAATGCCCCTTTAGCTTTAATTTCAGTGGATTACCTTTGCCTATTGATTTCCCAAGTGGTTTTGTGCTGGCATTGGCTACATTGACTCATTCAATTGAACTTTGACTGACCATCCCTTTCTCCCCCCTCATCATACTCTCTGAATTTGGACTTGTTGAATTCATTTGCTAAATCTTGGGTTTCTTGATTCATATAAATTGTTGGGTTAAATTTTTTGAGGTGGTGTAGTTACTTGTGTGTGTGTTTTTTCCCTCCCTTTATCTTCTCCTAGAGAAGATAGTTATGGCTGGAAATGACACCAACGTTGAGCCATCGAAGGAGAATGAGAATGCTGTAAACTATAGTTCACCAAATGTGTCCACAGAATGGCTTATAAATAGAAGTAATATAACTAGTGGAGTTGTTACAATGGATTCTTCAATGGTGGAGGTCTCATCAGTTCCTTCTACTATCAAAGTAGGTTCTTTTTGCCCCCCTCCCATTTGGGACCAACCTATCAATGGACAGAGTTTAGGATACTCATGTAATATGAATGTCCAAAATGATCCAAGCACTTCAAGTAGCCTAAGAGCTGACATGGGTTGGATTCCGAATGCAATGATAAGAGATGGCATGTTCCGACCACCTGTTTCAAGAATGCTACCTCACAGCAGCTTGCCTCCATTTCCATCAGACTCATCGTTCATAGAGAGAGCTGCAAGGTTTTCATGCTTCAATGGAGGAGGAAGTTTCAGTGAAATGGTGAACCCCCTTGGCATGCCAGAGCCCTTCGGTCCGGTCCAGAGCGAGAAAAAACGTGAACTGGATGAAGCAGATGGAGTGAATGTGTCAATTAATCAGTGTGATGAGGGTGAGTTCAGTGGACATGGTGTTCAAGAAGAGTTGGCCAATACAGGTGAGGAGTCTACTGGTAAAAGGCATGGCTTGACGAAGAGGAAAAGAGTCGAACAGGTTGTGTGCATTGTCTTCATTACAGCTACTACAGTTATAATTACATGTCTTTGTTACTGATTTCAATTGCATTTGCATGTTAGAGAGGTGAGAATAAGGAAGGAGATGGTGACACATCAATGAAAAAGGGAGATGAAAACCCATCTTCAACAAGTAATCATGGTGGGAAACAAGGTAAGCAGGACTCACAAGGATCTGATCCACCTAAGGATGACTATATACATGTTAGAGCCCGAAGAGGACAAGCAACTAACAGCCACAGTCTAGCTGAAAGGGTAAGATATTTATTGTGCATGTGCAAATTGATTTGGATTGAATTATGATTGTTAAATTGTGATAATGTAGATAAGGAGGGAGAAGATTAGTGAAAGGATGAAATTACTTCAGGATCTTGTCCCTGGTTGCAGCAAGGTTAGTTTTCGTCGTTAATTCGCGTTTTAACCGACTAATTTTCGTTGTTAATCCCTCATACATTGCTCTTATCAGGTCACAGGAAAAGCTGTTATGCTCGATGAGATCATTAATTATGTACAATCACTACAGCGGCAGGTTGAGGTATATATATGATCATTCATGCTCTAATTGGAAATTAGTTATGTTGGCTTTGACAAGTTTAAGATTAATCTTAAATTTTCATAACTTAATTAGCTAGAGTAATTCTTGATCATTCATGTATACAAGTTGGTTAATTTCCACTCTATTTCAGTTCCTATCAATGAAACTTGCAACTGTAAATCCACAGCTGGACTTCAATATGGAAGGATTTCTTGTCAAAGATGTGAGTATACTGTGTTCCATTCATTTGATAATTAATCACCTAATCAAACCAATACAAAGTTAAAATTAATTCAACTACAGATAGTACAATCCAGAGCTTGTCTATCATCTTCAAATATGGCTTTTCCACCGGATTTAGCAATGCCTTTTCCTTCACTGCACACGCTACACTCCGGACTCAACCAGGCCGGTCTCCACGGCATGAGAAACCCCTCCGGAGCACTTCAAAGGTCAATGGAACTCGATTCCTCCGATATCTGTGGAGGATTGTGTGAGCCTTCTTCTCAGGTAAAAGATGTGAGTACCACTCTTCATTGAAATTCTTATTATCAAGAAAATGATAATATTAACAAAATGATTGTTTTATTAGCATATGCAGGCTCCCGGTGTGTGGGACGACGAACTTCACAATGTTGTTCATAATGGCTTCAACTCAAGTGGTCCTCTTGATCACACCCCAGATGCAAGTGGTATATATATTAGCTAGTTACTCCTAAGTTTCTATATAGCATTTATTTCAGTCAAAAATCATGAGTTGAATGTGTTTCTTTATTACAACCAGATCACATGAAAGCTGAACAGTAGATTTTTGGGAGCATTTTGGTTTTGTTCCTCCATTGAAAGATCATAGTACGACAATAATGAATGAATGTATTCCTTTTCCGACAAAGATTGAAGATGCATCTACTCTTTAGAGACCATCTTATCTCTACATTCTGATGTCAAGTTTGGAGGGTGTGGTTTAGTGATAGTGTCCGAGAAACAGAAGCTAATATTCGTCTCACTCGAATCGATTGTAAGAGAAGAAATGACAGGCTCATGAAGTAATGTTGGAACAAGATCAGGTGTTTTGTTTCAGCTAGTTGAATTACATTGGAGATAATGTACTGTTCTTGTTTAATGCTAACGGTGGAAATAATTAATGTATATAATTTTTAGTGGTTATTTTCATTAGAGCAAATATTTTCTTTGAAAATTCCTGATTATGTTAGAATAATTGGATGATAGAATAGAACGATTGTTATTGAGATTTTAGAAAAAATAAAAATAAAAATTATTTCCTTTCTCCTGGGGCCAAGGATGAAAATGCCAGCCCATTCTTGATTTACGAGTAATTTTTGTATTTATCGCTACAATTATTGTAGCGTTCATAAATATTAAAAAATAATTTAAAAATAAGATTTCATTCATAAGTTGGTCTCTTCTCTTGTGTTAGCACATGCACAAAATGAATAAGAGTACAACATTAAGTTTTAATCTTTGCTCGTAAGGAATGGTTGATTTTATTCTCTCTTCGTAAAATGTAATAACCTTTGTAATAAAAATGATGCACAGATAAAAACGATAATATGAACTTATGTCATGAAAAATAAAAATATAAATAATTTATTAATTAAACGTACAAGTAGGACACGATACATCGCTTTATTGGGCAGTCTCCATTGAATGCAGTAGACAGTTCATATTCGCCACGTATTCAGATATTTTGTAACTGGAAAAGCCAGCAACACGACAAATTCTTTCTTGTCCATTCACGACTCCTCCGGTTGGTTTGCATCTTCGATAAGAATGCCCACCCAACTACGTTTCTCTTTATCCATTTATAACTTCGCCTTATCACACCTCAATTTCCGCTATTCAATTCCGTATAATTTTCAACAATGGTGGTCAAAAGTCCCAAGAAAGCCAGGAAATCCAGGAAAGAGGTTTCTGTCCGAATCGCTGATGAAGAGACGCCATTGTTGAAGCCCAAGAAAGCAGAGAGCAGCAGCTTCAATCAGTCAGAATTCAATGGAGCTTCCTTCACCGGAGCTGTTTTTAATCTGTCCACTACCATAATCGGAGCGGGCATCATGGCCTTACCGGCCACCATGAAAGTTCTCGGCCTCGGACTCGGTATTGCAGCCATAGTGTTTGTATCTGTCCTCACTGAGTATTCTATCAGAATATTGCTGCGGTTCAGCAGAGCCGGTGGCGCAGCCTCTTACGGCGGCGTTATGGGGGATGCATTTGGGGATTTGGGAACCAAAGTGTTGCAGCTTTGTGTGGTGATTAATAATATTGGTGTGCTGATTGTGTACATGATCATCATTGGTAATTGTTGTGAAATTCTCTGCTAATGCATTAATCTTGAATGAATCATGATTTGATTATTTGAATTCATGTGAAGGTGATGTTGTGTCGGGATCATCTTCGAGTGGTGTTCATCATGCTGGTCTGCTGGAGAGCTGGTTTGGACAGCAATGGTGGAATGGACGATTCTTTGTTCTTGTAGTAGCTACTCTTGGTGTGTTTGCTCCATTAGCATGCTTTAAGCGTATTGGTAAGCTGCAGATTTGCTTTATTATCATGATTTTCTGATGATATGATATGAAGTTATTTGATTTCTCTGCAGATTCTTTAAGGCACACCTCTGCCTTGGCATTTATTCTGGCATTGGTTTTTCTTGTAATAACGGCGGCTATTGCTATTGCAAAATGGGTGCAAGGAACAACAACATCTCCACGATTTCTCCCAGAAGTTGTAGATATTAATTCAATCTGGGCTCTGTTCACCGTCGTTCCTGTTCTTGTGACAGCATATGTTTGCCATTTCAATGGTAAAATCAGAACAAATGTATTGTGTGTAGCCATTAGAAGAAGACTAAAAGTGTGTGTGTGTGTACTTATTCTGCAGTGCACAGTATTGAAAACGAGCTTGAAGATCCGACCCAAATAAAATCAGTTGTCCGAACTTCATTAGCACTGTGCTCTGTTGTTTACATCATGACAAGCTTCTTTGGGTTCCTTCTGTTTGGCGATTCGATTCTTGATGATGTGATGTCCAACTTCGACACAAATCTTGGCATCCCTTTTAGCTCCCAACTTAATGATGCTGTCCGCGTGAGCTATGGTCTTCATCTCATGCTCGTTTTTCCAGTCGTGTTCTACCCGCTCCGCCTCAACTTGGACGGCCTTCTATTCCCGTCTTCCGCTCCTTTGGCCACTGATAACGTTCGCTTCGGCTTGATCACGATCGGACTTATCTCGGTTATCTTCTTAGGTGCAAATTTCATACCCAGCATTTGGGTAGCTTTCCAGTTCACTGGTGCAACATCTGCAGTTTGCATTGCTTTCATATTTCCTTCTGCAATCACTTTGAGGTAATATACTATTACTACTCTGTTCAAACTAGGTAGTCAGTTTTACTATGTTGCATGGGTGATGATGTGTGATCTTGTTTCAGGGATGCTCATGGCATAACTCATCTGAAAGACAAGATACTGGCTGTTTCCATACTCGGTTTAGCTGTGTTCGCAAGTTTAGTAGCTATATACAGTGATACTTACACTATCTTTGCAAAGCCTACGAGGTGTGGATAATGGATCATGAACTGTATGATAAAATGCCTGAAGGAAGTGTTTGCATTATTCTTCATAAGAACTGAACAAGCATCGCTCTGCTCAAGTACTGGTGAAGATTGCTTTTAATATCGAGACACCATATTGTTTCTTCAGGATAACAAGTGTATTATTATGTTTGATTTTGTGAACTAAATCCATGTATTATGTAGTAAAATTTTGATCGAATATTTAATCAATTTGTATCTCTCACTCTGCCCTCCATGCTAAATGGATCATACCCGTTTTGCAATTATGCCGAAAATTCTCTCTGTTGGTTCTAACAAAATGCTAATCATTCACTCCAAGGATCACTCTCAGTCCTAACTTCCGAAGGCTCGACGACCTGTACTTCCGGCTCATCAGCTGAGTTCTCATCAGTCTCCGAGGCATTGTCGGTGGCCTCTTCTTCATCATCTTCTGATCGACCCCACCTTCCTCCGAGGGCCATTGCCATCATCTCGTAGATCTTGTTTCCAAGCTCAGCAGGACTATCAGGCTGCATAGATCCAATCAACCAAAGATAAAATTAAAATGAGACGAGGAAGTTTCTTTTCACTCAAAGATTACCCCAATTTGGTTCGGCACTTACAGTGAATCCACTAGATATCAAGGCTGTGTCGTATAGAAGATCCACGGCCCTCTTCGCATCACTGCTGTTGGGGGCATTTTTGCAAGCAGCCTGTAAAAGTAAGAAACGCGCACAATATCATCCAAACAGTATGATAATGACCAAGTATTAAGATAGGGATTTAAAATGCCAATCAAAGGGTAGAAGGTCTACTTATAGAGACCACCAAAAATGCTTAAAGATTCTTGAGACAGAAAAGACAAGAAAATCATACATTAAGATCCTTGACAATAGGGTGATCGGGATTGATTTCCAAAATTCTCCTTCCCCTCATGAATTCCAGGCTCGAAGTGTCTCCAAGAGTCTGAGCTCGCATTAATCTGTTTTAGGAAAATCCAAAGATAACTTATCAAAAAATATCTCTAGTGATTTAATTTCTTAAATCAATTTTATGCTTCATGGCAGACCTTTCCATGTTTGCTGACCATCCAAACTTGCCAGAAACAAGCACACATGGCGACGAGCTCAAACGTTTTGAGACTTCCACTTTAGCTACTTTATCGCCCAGCTGTTGTTTTATCCAGTCACACAGAAGATTATATTCTTGCTTGTTCTCTCTTTCTTTCACCTCATCCCCATCATCTGTTTTGCATAAGTGCAAAAAAAATATTTAATACGATGCGTAATCACCAACCAATACTTTTCGAATTACAACAGGATAGATAATAATAAAAGAGAAAAAAAGTGGGCACCCTTATCTTCTTTTTCAGGGTTGGGAGGATGCATTATGCTTTCAAAAAGATAATTGACCAAAAAGAAATGCTCACACTCACCAAGCTCCAGATCTTCCTTGCTGATGTCAACAAATTTCTTTTCCTTGTACGTCTGTAAATTCTGGATAGCAACTTCATCAATTGGCTCAATCAGGTAAAGCACCTGCCAGGTCATGTACAATTTAGGCCTTGTTGCTTTATACGAAACAGCATGAGCATGCATGACACAGTGATTACATAAAACTGAACTGTTGTAAATTTTTATTATTTTTAAAAATCCTATTATCTGAGGAAGTCACTGAGACGCAAAAAAGAGATAAAGATTGGTGACAAAAAAAAAGGCTAATATTGAACAAATTCAGCTTTATGAGAACATTTTCTTCAGAGGTAGGTCAAGCAAACTTCTTTCCTCTCACTATATTTGATTATTTATATATGGTACGTACGAGACTCTGAGTTACTCAACCTAGTTCTAAATATGAAAATTGCAGTTTCTATAATAAAAAAACTGAACTTGTCATAAATGATGGGCATTGATGGATACTTGTTCGAGTGCATACCTCAATACCTTTCTGGACCAATTTTTCCAAGAATGGAGCAGATTTGGCACTTTTTAAACTGTCTGTCGCCAAATAATAGATGGCTTTCTGGTTCTCGCCCATATTCTCAACGTACTCATCTAAGCTTATTGGTTCTTCTTCACTTTTAGAAGTGAAAAATCTTAACAGCGGTGTTATCCTCTTGTGATTTCCAGTGTCTTCAATGCATCCCAACTTCAAAAACTTGCCAAAATTTTCCCAGAATTTTTTGTAATCCTGAAAAACATGTCATGTAAGTAAAATTTTGCACATAAAGAGAAGGAAAGTAATTCAATTTTTTATTCATAAACCCACCTCTTTGTCTTCACTTTCAGCAAGATCCTGAATCATATCAAATGTCTTCCTAACCAATCTCTTCCTCATTATCCTAACCTGGAATAATTAAAATAATAAGCATGAGTGCCAATAATATAATTAAGATTTTTAATCACAAGATCACATGACAGGATTCCCTTACAATTCGGCTCTCCTGAAGGATCTCCCTTGAAACATTAAGAGGAAGATCATCAGAGTCCAACACACCCTTCACAAAGCTCAAATACCTTGGAAACTACAAGACATCACATCAAGATTACATATTCAGAAAAGCCAAGTGGAGACGGAACATGGGATTTTAAAACGCACAGAAACTGAATCATGAAATTAACAAGAATAACGAAACGCAACTATTTCTTACCAGTTCACCATCAAAATCATCTGAAATGAAGACACGCTTCACATACAAACGGATATTTTTTGTCTTGGGATTGATAACTTCTTCATTGTTCATGGGTGCCATTCCAGGAATGTAAAGCACACTTCTAAACTCCACCTCACCCTGCAGAAATTACAAGGTAAAATTAAAGGAGAAGGCAATGACTTCTAAACTAGTACAACATGAGCAGTCAGCACATGGGATACCTCTGTAGTGAAATGAGTATAGGTAAGTGGATCCAAAAATTCATTAAATGTCTTCTTGTAGAATTCTTGATATTGCTCCTTTTCAACTTCCTTCGGATTACGCATCTGCATAGTTTCATCAAGAAAAAGTATAAAGAATAACTCTTCAAATACCGAACATGACTCATAACAAATACTTTCACAAGAACAATGGTCGACGCACCCATATGGGCTTTGTTTCATTTGCCAATTCCCAGTCCCAGTACTTTTCAGTTTTGGTCTTTTTAGTCTTCTTCTTTTCTTCCTGTGTAAAAAAACAATAGAAAAAAATATGTCAATGGCATTATTTACTTCGAACTGAAAAATATGTCAATAGAAAAATAAGTGCTTAAAGAGGTCATCCATCACCTCTGGTTTTTCTTGTCCCTCTTTGGGTTCTTCCTCTTCTTCTACCTGCCAAATTTCAACAATATTGATCAAAAGCCTAAGCTAGAGATTCCATAATGGATGAATAGGAAGATATACAATAGAATAAAGTGATACCAGGTGAGACAAGCCATTGAAATAAAATAAGGATCACTAATTAATAATGATACATGAGCCAATTGAATGCTTGCAATAATCAATCACAAACTTAAAGCTCCAAAAAAGTGGAAATAATTCTTTCAGTTGTTTGACTTCAATGTGTTGCACAGGCAAGGGATAAGAATGGTGGCTGTAGAGAAAAACTGAAAAAAGAAACTCAGCTGCAAACAAACAGAGGAATTCAAGCATACTATTCGAGTAATTGAAGTCTGACCTCAACAGTCCTTGACTTCTCTTGCCATGTGTAGATGGGGAACGAAACAAACTGTGAGTAATTCTTCACCAACTCCTGGATTTTTGTTGGCTCTGCATACTCGTATTTGTCATCTTCCTACAAGGAAGACATTATGGTTTATTCAGAAAGAGCAAGTTCATAAACAAATCTTATTGGAGCTTTTGGATAAGCTTTTCTTCTTCAGGTTTTAATCCTTTTTTTTTAAATAAAATTGAACGGGTTTGGTACGCAAAAACGTGAAGATAGATGATCATACCTTCAGATAGAGTGTGATTTGTGTTCCTCGACGTAGGAACTTCTCTGGATCAGATTCCTCCCTAATCACATAAGAACTGCTATCTGCCTCAGCTTCCCAAACATACTGCTTATCCGATCTAGGGCTCTTTGTTGTCACCACCACCTGTAAAACTCAAAAAAGTTTTTCTGGTAACCATACAGCATTCATAGTCCAGAAGAAATTATTTTGATACAAGAAGCCAGGGCGGCACCTTTTTAGCAACCAAAAATGCTGAATAGAAACCAACACCAAATTGACCAATCAAGCTATTGTCAGATCCAGCATCTTTGTTTTCCTACATGTGGAGCTCCAGTGATTAGTCGTTAAGAGAATGGTTAAGACATAAACTCTCTAGATGAGGTAAGCCAACACATGTTGGATATTATTAAAACGCAACAGGAAATACCTTCAAAGCCTTCAAGAATCTGGAAGTGCCACTCTGAGCAATAGTTCCAAGACAATCGATAAGCTCCTCCTTAGTCATTCCAATACCGGTATCCCTGCAGGAAGAAGAAAATACACTAACAAGCTAGTTCTTCATGATGACAATATAAGGAGGGGATGTAAGACGCAGACGTTATGGTAATGGTTCCATTATCTGGATCAGGTTTGATACGGATCTCCAGCTCACCAGCATCTCCAAGTAACTCAGGCTCAGTTACACTGAGAAACCTCAATTTATCAAGGGCATCACTTGCATTACTGCCAAAAGAAGAAGGAACGAGGTTACACAAAATAATTAAATACAAGGAGTTGTGCACTATAACAAGCACACAGATACTCATACTTAATGTTTTTGAAGCTATGAAAAATGGTTTTCTTGAATACAAAAAGAGAAGAGAGTATGAAAATATTAATTAGTACATAATTTTGTGGGAGTACAAATAAACTCACCTCACAAGCTCTCGAAGAAACACCTCCTTGTGGCTGTACAAACTGTGTACAATCAAATCCAGCAACCGGCTCACCTGAAAGTATTTCAGATATTGCCATAAGACACCAAGTTTTTAACCAAACACATAAATTGAAATACTCTTACACCACTCCTATTATTTAGTTTCATACCAGAAGAGTTTTTCCTCATAAAAGTTCTTAATTTTCGTAATATAAGCTGAAAAATATACAACTCCATTTGTTTTTATCAATTCGCACACAATCTAGCAACCATATAAATCCAGGAACTTTACACGGAATTACCCTGAGCCCTAATAAACTTTAGAGAATTCATTAACAGCAAAAATAAATAAATAAAAAATAAAATAAAATATAAGGACCTCAGCCTGATATTCACGAGTCTCCTCGGAGCTATCAGCAGTCTCCTTCTCCGCCACGGCGGCGGCTTCACATCTCACCACCACTTTTCTCTCTCGCCTCTCAAGATTCCACTCCAACCCACTTCTTGAAAAGCTATTCTTGGATCCATTCCTCGGCAGAAACGCACTTCTGAGGACAACCCTATTGGTTTTACCGAAATTCTTTAAAGAAAATGGCGATGCCGTGTGCACTATTGGAGCCACTGAAGCAGCAGAGGCTAGAGTTCTGCTTAACACGGGCGCCATATTTTAAAACGAATCAAGAAACGACCAAGATAAGATTTCGCCCTCTCTAATTCGCTTCGAATCCCTTTCTGTAACGGATAATAAAAAGGTGAGTTTTCTCTCTCCTTTGAAACCCTTGCGAGGGTTTAAGGAAAGTGTAGAGGGTTCTAGAATCGAAGATTACCGGAAGGAATTATTAGGGTTTGGGAGGTTCCGTTGGGCGTTTGCGGTGGGTATTGTGAGGTGTGGATGTTGCCATTTCAGCAATCACAATATCCGGAGTTTTCTTGATATTTTTTTCATTTAATTATTGGCTGCTTTCTATAATTGAATTGAATTATGCTACAAATTGTTGCCTATGAAACTAAAAAATTACTCCACCGTGTAAGAACAATCTGAAAAATACGTTGTTGATAAGATGCAAACGATTTGATCAAGAACACCATCGGTATTACATCAAAAAACTCCTACTTAGTGTAATTCTCCGATTTCCGTTCTCTCTCTCTCTCTTCGTTGTTTCCTGTTTAGGTAATTAACAACCAGCTCATCTTTGGACAACATTAAAATGCACTCAACGTTTTAAAAACACTCGTGCTTATTTTGTGGAGCAATTATTTTGGGCCTTTTTAAGGAGTAGTTTGTATCCGGCCCACATAATTAATTCCATATTATTATTATTATTTTGGAAATTTTTTCTGAGTTTGAAATATTGTAAGGAAGGAAGGACTGTTTTTAGCACTCGAGTCCGGAGTCCCATTGGCCGTTGTAATTTGTAATTAACATTTCGACATAAAAATGCGTATTAAATTTGAAGTTACAATTTTCTTTAACGATGATTTTAATTTTACAGACCAAAAATATGTTTTATTTAATTGTCACCATAATATGAACGATATACATAGACAGGATTTGATACAACAATCATCAACGCTTATTTCTTACACATAATAACCAATACAGAGAATCACAATCTGGAATCCTTAAGTACATCTTTCAAAATAGAACACACAACTAGCTACAACACTCATTACTGAAAGCACAACGACTTCCCATTCTTGAATATCCTAAATCAGTTATCTCGGTAGTAACTCCACGCATGCTCCTACACATATGTCATTGTGCTAGCACAAGTCTCGTTTTATTTTTAACACGAACTTGTTCGATCCGTGCAACTCAAAGTATATAATTTAAGAATATTAATTCTTTTACTAAAAATGTTACTCATTTCACTAAAATGTAAAATGTAGTACTACATAATAGTAATAGTACATTTTAGTGAAACGAATAAATACTTTTAAGCGAAACAAATAATACCTTAAAAAGAACACTTTTAGTAGCACGGGAGGTTGTTGATCAAGACCATGCTTACATTAAGCATTCAATTGATGGTGATAAGAAATGTCAATTAAAGGTTACTTTACCAGAGAAATGCTTTGCTGTAGCAACAATTGCTGCTTCTGGAGAATTATGGTTGGGCACTTCAATTTTTGAAGCCTTCACATTATCCTTACCTAATTTAGTTGACCCAAAAAAGCACTTCAATATTGAGTATAACCAATTCATGTTTCTTAATGGATGTATTTTAGAACTAATTAATTTGATGATTTTTTGAGTAATTATTGCTAAAACTTGCTCTGGAAATTCCTTTATGTTAAGCAGCATTAGAGTATGTGCATTATTTATAAGCATAAATTTCTTGGTGAATAAGTAGATTTCATTTGGACAGTAGTCAGAGGAAGCTTCAATGAAACCATTCTTCTATTTATTTTGTATTGATTGATATTGATTTTACCTCCTTTGACCTAATTTTCCTTTTGCCACAAGAAATGTGTATCTCTTCCGTCATACTAATGTTTCCCGGAAAGTGGGTTTTTAAAGTTAACACAAAATTAGTCTCGAGTTCGAGAGTTTAATTTATATTATGACTACAATAATATTGTTTTATAATATGGTACGCCTGTTTTTAATTAGAGAGACTCTCTTTATTATGGTGCTTACATGTTTGAATATAAAATTATATTGATGCTAGACACGTTCATGACTATAAAAATAATTAATGACTTGTTAAGTAGTGATAATAATTTTGTGCTAATTTATTAATTTATTGTTGTTTAAATTTTTTATTAATAATATATGGTTGTTTGGTGTAATGTTAACCAAATAAGTAGAAGCGCCAACAGTAGCCGCGCCTCTAATGACGTGTCGCTATTCCCATGAAAATCATAATTAAATGATAATTTATTGTTAATTTAAGTTAAATTAAATTAATTTAATAATTTAAATAGGTATAAAAATTAATTCTGTAATTATTTAATAATTTAGAATGAGTGTATTATTCATGAATTGGTTTCTTGTGTGCCGGGTGGATAAAGTATTTAAGGAACCCATAATATTCTATTTTAAAGAGTATATACTTTAATTAATATTTATATAATTTTACATTGAAAAAGTTGGTTGTAATATAAAGAGTATTGATATTTGATTAAAAAAGTTATTATATTTTTAAAAAAATCAAGATTATAAGTTCTTTTATATTAAAAGATATAATAATTAATATTAAAAATTAATTTTCTTAACCTAACACAAATTATTACATCAAAATTACTAAAGTACTCCCTCCGTCCCTGAACATTGAACCAGTGTTGTCGAAATCGGACCGGCCGATTCAACCGATTGGACCTGGAACCGGACCGATGACCGGTCCGAAAGCACCTACATAACCGCTTTTAATGTTAAACTGGAAAAAACTGAATCAAACCGGTAAAAACCGGACGAACCAGAAGAACCGACATAATCGGAATCGCCGGTTTATATAAAAAAAAAGAAAAATTAAGAAACAGTCGTTGTTAACAAAATATCACAGAGAAATAATGACTTTTTCGTCGGAGGGAGACATTAATTCCGGTACTGACTTGGACCTCGATTAACGGAATAAGGCGGCCAAAAACAACGAGCGTCGCGGTCGAAGTTTGACATTTGATCTGATATAAAAATTCACTGAGCAATACACTTGGAGTTTATAAGTGAAATAGAGATAATAAGCTTTCTATGGCTGCTTTTTGGATAGAAAAATAAAAGAGAAAGAGGGAGTTGCAGAAAGGTAGTGCGGCGCTGCTTTTTCAATAGAAAAATAAAAGAGAAGGAGAGAGTTTCAGAGAGTAGTACAGCCAGCAGTTGATAGAAGGGGAAGACACTAATCCTACTTTCCTTTTTAAATGTTAAATAAGAATAATGGACTAATGGCCCATGAAAGAGTACTAGATTTTGGGCTTTATTTCGGGTTTCATGTTAATTAAAAAAATTTATTGTATTATATATTTATATATATTTTAATAGTTATTTTAAAATATAATTAAAAATATATTAAATTAAATTTTCTGGTTGAACTGTGAACCGTTACCTTCGCCGATTCAATATCCGGTCCGGTTATAAAAACACTGCATTGAACAATACCATGGATATTAAGAAAAAAATCATTTTTGACTAATATTATTAATTTTTTTAGGATAATTTGGTGTAGGTCTTATGTATCTAAAAAAATAAAATTAGACCTTGTGGAGCAGACGTCCAAAATGAAAAAATTAAGTTCCTGTAGGCGAACAAAGGGAGTAATACTCCTTAGATTACAATCGATATTTTCGATGAAAAAAATAATACTCGTACTAATTAAAGTGTAAATTATTTAAAATAAAATTTTATATCTTTAAACTATTTATGCATCTAACTCATACGAAAACAACTCATAAATAATATACTCACTCCGTCCGTCTAATAGGTATACATTTACTTTTTGCAAGTGAATTAAGGAGTATCATTATTTAATGTGTAATAGACGGTTGTATTAGTGAGGTGTGTGAGACCATATATTAAATGTATTAGTGATATATTTGAGTTCCATGTGTTTAAAAAGAAAAAATATAGTAGGAGTATATATTTAGTGCGGAAGCCCAAAATAGCAAAATGTATACCTTTCCTGCGAACGGAGAGAGTATTCATTTTAAATCATCAAATAATTTCAACATTAATTTTAATATTTAAATCATTACATTACATTAGTTTAATTTAATTTAATATAAATTAACAATTGATTATTATTTTCTTGGGTAATGATGACACGTTTACAGAAGCCATTAGCATTGGCGCTTCCACTTATTTTGTTAACAATACATCAAACAACCATATATTATTAATAAAATTTTAAACAACAATATATCAATAAATTAGCCATAATTTTGGGGTTATTTTTATTTTAAAATTTTTATTATTTTATTTGATTTAAAGGTCAGTTTTTTTATTTAATGATTCATATTAATTAAGTATACCCTAGTTCAACTCACAACTTTAAAATGTTATTATTACTACTTTAAAATAAAAAAACAAAAGAAAAAAATGTAAAATATTACGTAGAACTGAGAAGTACAAAATGAAAGGGTGAATTAATTCGTGATTAGTTAATTACATTTACTTTGCAAGAACGTCAACACGAAATGAAACTATGAACTTGATTTCGATATATAGAAATTAATGTGTATACATAGTGACGAAGGTTGTACCACGTCACAACCACCAAACGGTCCAAACCTACAAATCAAATTTTACCAAGTTGGGAAAACGCGTTTCGTGCCTGGGACACCGACTTAACAATTTAAATCTCTAACAATACATAAAGTTAAATAAAATATAGAGGGGAGGATTGGGGCACCGTGTGACGGTGTCCCCGATGGCGGGGAGCTTTTGCCTCTAAATAAATGAGATCACAACCCCCACTCCACTACACTACACTACACCACCACATTGGTTGTTTTGTTCCAAGATTACTCCAACTCTGCAACAATGTCGAGCAGCAGCAATGGAGCCCATATACTAGTCTTCCCATTTCCAGCACAAGGCCACATGCTACCCCTTCTCGACCTTACTCACCACCTCTCTCTCAGAGGTCTTACCATCACCATTCTACTCACTCCAAAGAACCTCCCTATCCTATCCTCTCTCCTCTCCGCCAATCCTTCCATCCAAACACTAATCCTCCCATTTCCCACCCACCCATCAATCCCACCTGGCCTTGAAAACACCAAGGACATTGGCAACCATGGAAACATACCAATCATGACTGCTCTCAGCCAACTTCAAGATCCTATAACCCAGTGGTTCAAATCCCACCATGACCCGCCTGTAGCCATCCTATCCGACTTCTTTCTTGGATGGACCCATCAATTAGCACTCGATCTTGGGATCCCTCGGATTGTTTTCTACGCTTCTGGCGCTTTTATAGTTGCAACTTTTGATTATATGTGGGCGAATTCTGCTGATATCGAAGCTGGAAGTGAGGTCAAGATTCTTGATCTTCCTCGGGCTCCCAGTTTCAGCTGGAATGAGGTGTCAACGCTGTTCCGTCGGTGGAAGGCGTTGGACGGTAGTGACAAGAGCAGCGCTGACTTCATCAGGACGTCCATGGTTGCAAATGGGCTGAGTTGGGCCTCCGTCTTCAATTCCTTTAGGGCCTTGGAGGATGAGTTCTTGGAGGCTGTGGGCCGTACACGTCTTTATTCTGTTGGGCCGTTGAGTATGGTGGATGGGTCGGACAAACTGAGGGTGGGTGATGGCGAGTGTGATTCCAGCACTGGTGTTCTCTCATGGCTTGATCAATGGGATGATGAATCTGTTTTGTACGTTTGTTTTGGGAGTCAGAAATTGCTCAAGAAGGCTCAGATGGAGGCACTGGCAGTTGGGCTTGAGAGTAGTGGGGTTCGATTCGTTTGGGTTGCAAAACATTTGTCGGCCCAACAACTGGCGGACGGGTACGCATCAGTACCGGAAGGGTTTGAGGATCGGGTTTCGGGTCGTGGCTTTGTTCTAAAGGGGTGGGCCCCACAGACGGCGATACTGAGTCACCGGGCAGTAGGCGGGTTCCTGAGTCACTGCGGATGGAACTCGGTGCTGGAAGCAGTGGCAGCTGGGGTGATGATATTGGGTTGGCCCATGGAAGCAGACCAGTTTGCGGGTGCAAAGCTGATGGTGGAGTACAGGGGCGCAGCAGTCCTAGTTTGCCGGGGTGGCGCCACCGTGCCTGACTCAACTGATTTGGCCAAGAAAATTACCGAGTCAATGCATGGTACACCAAAGGAGAAGACTAAAGCAAAGGAATTGAAAAACAAGGCTTTAGAAGCAGTTAAAGTTAGTGGAAGTTCCATTCGAGATTTAGATGGGCTAGTGCAAGAAATAGTCAAACTTGAAGTGAAAAGTAGCTCAAATTAATGCAAGCATGTAAGCACAACCCTTGATGAGAAACCCAGCAAGTGTAAAACGATGAAAATGTCTGATTTGTGCACCAAATAAGAAACTGTTAACTAAGTTGCTTTTTATCCCCATGAATGATGCATAGAATTTAATCATTGAATTCATTATTCAGTAACCTGAACTTTGCATTGGAAGATTAGACTGTGCATAAGAGTTTTTTTAAAGATTACTGATTGAACTCTTTCAGCAACATTTTTGGAACCTGAATCAACATAAGAGAACAAATCAGAGGGGTAAACAATGCATTATCAACTATCATATCCAGTTGTCACTGTTCTAATATCATTTATCCGAAAACTCAGTCCAATTATGGTGTACCATTGCTACATTGCTACTACAACTACTATAATTGATTTTGTTGAATCATTGAACCTCATGGGAACAAGTAGTAATCTCTTATATTGATTCACTACGTTGCACATCGTTGATTAAGGACTACCTTAAAACTTTGAATTTAAGGAATCCAAGGCATTCTTGTGGCATAATAAATAGCATCTTTCTGATCCCAGCATAAAAGGCATGGCAAGGAAATCTAAGTCCAAATCATGCAACACCATGTGATCCTGTTAGCTCAAACTATTAAGTAAGCTGAGCACTGAGGCAATCAAAAAATAAAAGAAAAACAATAAATTTTCAATATAAATCATACTCGAGCCTTGCATCATCATTCTGTCCATGGAACTACTCTGACAAGAGTTATGACTCTACAGAGTTCTCTCAACTCGGCAACTATATAACATAAATTTTTAATAATGATCAGCAACCCTCGAAGTGGCATAGCTTGAATACATAGTAATCACACAAATATAACTGACGAATTAACAAATGAGTCTAGAGAAATTTATGTGTGCTTCAGTATTACGTAGCAAACTGTTGATGAAAAAACTTGTACGTTGGTGCAACCATGAGATTACATTTTCAGAGTATTCTAGTAAATCATCAGGTCACCTACTTTTGTAGGCAAAAAAAAGGTCCTCCCAGGAAGCCAGGGAAAGAAGATAATCATTAGTAAAATATATAATGAAATACTAACTGGAATGAGAAAAAAGGGATAACAAGAAAAACATATAATGTGTAAAGGACACAAGATTGAAAATTTTATGGATTTTAAACACTCTTATCTCAAAATCTTCCTCTAAAATCAAGTATTGGTTCTATTGGATGATATTCAATTCCATGTGAAACAAACACCCTTAGTAAAGAGAAGAATTTACAGAAAAAGATGTTTTCTTTTGAAGAAAAGATTATATGCCTCCATAGTGTTTCAATTTTCTTTTCTTGTTTCTTTGATAGTGTTCTCATGATCGAATTAAAATTAAAAAGCTCAGTACCTTATTGTAGTATTTCATCAATAGAGTATATTTCATGATGAGAAGAAACCACACGACTTCTCACATCCAATTCACCCAGTATCGAAACCATATTTTATTGTGAAAGCATAAAACTGAAACTTGGATCTGAGACAACCAGCTTGGTGAAATGAATGAAGCATGACCAAACAGATTTCCAGGTCAGGAGTAATACCACTAATCAGCATCATTTGAAAAAAATCCATTGCATCATTCAGGAAAGATCTTCTGCACAGTCTATTAATGACAGCACTATAATCCTTCAGTGAAATTTCATAACCACGTTCACCCATTTGATGAAACAGTATCATAGCCTTCTGAGCATGACCTTTTGCACAGTATGCTTTAATAAGAGTGGTATATGCAACTTTTGACAATCTGAAATTTTGGCCTTGAATAAAAGTAAACAGTCTTGCAGCAACACTGAGGTTTCCATGTACACACAGACCATTGATGAGAATGTTATAAGTGACACTATTTGGCTGTATGTTAAGTTGAACCATCTCATCATGTAATTGAAAGGCTCTCTTGAAATCTCGAGTTTTACAAAAGCTTTGTATCAGAGCATTATAAGAAGTTTGATCTGGAGCAAGACCCTTAGCTAACATATCCTGGAGAACCCCAACAGATTCTACCAACTTCCCTTGCTTGCACAACCCTTTCATTAGCACTGTGCAAGTTACATGATTTGGTTCCATCCCATTTCGTTCCATTTCCTCAAGGAGCTCAAATGTAGCTTTCAAGTTTCCCACTTCACAAAAGCTATTCATAATTGTAGTGTAAGTGACAATAGTTGGCACCAGATCATGCATCTTCATGTCATCTAACCACTTTTTGGCATCAGATAGTTTTCCAGCTTTGCAAAATCCATTTATGAATGAGTTGAAAGTAACTATAGTTGGGGGAATCCCTTTCTGTAATAAACCTTCATACAATGCTAAAGCCACTCCTATATTACCAAGTTTAATATATCTATCAATCATGATATTGTACAATACTACATCCTGTACCAGGTTATTGCTAACCAATGCATCAAAATAATCTCTTGCTTCAGATATACTTCTCTTCTCACACAGTCCTAACAAAATAGATTTCTGTGGAAAAGAATTTGTGGTGATTTTCTTTACACACATCTCCTTGTATAACTGGATGGCTTTTTGCACTTCTCCCTGCTTGCACAGACCATGAATCATCATAGAATACATAAAAAGATCTGGTTTTAAACCAATATCAATTACCTCACGAAGCAAACTCAAAGCTTCATTTGTACGTCCACTTTTACACAAGCCACTGAGCAGCACACGGTATAACATACAATTTAACTTAAGACCCTTAACTATCATCTCCTTCTGTAAGCTAAGAGCCTCTTCAACATTCCCGGTCTGGCAATGCCCACAAATCAGGATAGTGTAAGTAAGCAGATCAGGGTTTGACTCGCTACGCAATAGTTTCTCATCAACTTTCCAAGCTCCATCAGTCATGCCAAGTAGATGAAATCCTTTGGCGAGAATGTTATAAGTCACTTTATCAGGCTCCAACCCATGTTTTTTCATGTCAATGGCAAAGTTCAGTGCTTCTTCTAAAGAACCAGAGACGCAGAGACCATGAATTAGAATGTTATAACTATATACATCCGGACTTAAACCATACTTGAACATCTTACAGAAAAAAGATTTTGCAATATCCACAAAACCCTCTCTACAGAATCCTGACATCAGAGTATTAAACCAAACAACACAGGGCTCAGCCTCCTTTTCTTCTATCTCACTCAGAAATGCAACTGCTTCAGCAATTAATGACTGTCTGCAAAGACCATCAAGGAAAATTGAATTTGTATAATCAGTTGGACGAGGCCCATCAGCTTCGAGTTTGCTATAAATTTCCCACATGATATCAGTGTGTCTCAAGTTGTGCAGCAAATTATTGTAAGTCATAACTGATGGCTGAATACTCAAGTCCTTCATCTTGCACAGCACAAAAAGGGTATCATGGACCATAGCACTTTTTGAATAAACAAATGCCAGCATATCCCAGACCAAATGGTTTGAACCCCAATTCCTGAATCTTCCCAAAAGTAGCTCACAAAATAAGGATGCAGATCCAGAGCCTGGCAGAAATCATAAAAAATCTATATGAAGAAAAATTAGCAAACTCAAACAGTATTTTACCAAGCCAATAAGAACACAAGAAAAATGCACAAACAAAAACTCATCAATAGAGAAATTTCATCTCATTCACTCCACGCTTTTAGATTATCCAATAATTCATTGTTCCAACTCATTCACGCTTGCAATTAAGTGTAAATTGCTAGTATCCCATTTATTTTACATAGAAACAGAAAGACAATCATGGCGAGAAAAGTAACTGCTAGAGAGATCAAATGCAAAGTCTCCTAAGAATTCCAATCCTGGTTTACACAAAATACTAACAAGCTGATCCCACCAAAAAAAAAAGATAAAAACGGAGTATTATTTTCACTACTGGTACACATTCAACATTCTAAAATTCTAAAGCATAGCCCTTCCAGCCTCATTTCGATGCTATGAATTAGAGTCATCAAACTATGCAATATAATCCATTATATAAGTATAACAATATTAACAAGCAAATTGTGGGGTACCTTCTTCTCGAAGCACCATCTGTAGATGGCACAGTAATGCACGGGAACGTTTCTTTTCCGCCAATAAATGCGCGATAACGAACTTCGAGTAACGAGAGATTTTGACACTAAATTCATTTTGCAACAAAAAGAAGAATCCAATTGCATTATCCGAGCGCAGTTTCTCGACAACGGTGTCTACTTCAGAAGTCTTCAAATTGGGAACTTCGTTTACGAACCAGTTATTGTTTCTGAGGGAATTTAATAAGAACTTATTACTACAACGAAGGGGAGGAGAGAAGTGGGCAGTAATTTGTGAGACTGTGTCATTTTGCGGAAAATCCGAGACGGCGACGGAGGCGGCGGCACTTACCGTGGAAAAGGCCGGAAGCTTGGTGAAGAAGAGTGAGACTAGCAGACGGTGTCGTATGGTGGCTAACTGGAACATAGAGCATCGTGATGGAGAAGATGAGAAATTGAGCGTTCGAGGTTTAGGGTTTAAGAGGCCATTTGGTTGATTTTTGATTTTGAAGAGGGCATAGATGTCATTCAACCGCTGGTTTTTATTTTTCATTCATATTCAATGTACTATTATTATCAATTTCCAATTTTTTCACCATCTTCCAATAACAATCAAGTTTTTTTTTTTAAATTATTCATAGATACACACATTGTACCCATAATTACTATGAGATACATTGATTTAAAATATTAATTAAAGTAAAATACCAAATATAACCTTAAACGCACACACTTTTAAACCACAATCCCTAAACAATCACACACCGACGGACCACCGCCGCCGCCGCCGGAACGCCGGAAAGTCGTTGGACTGCCGCCGCAGCAGGAGCTCTTTGCCGGACCACCACATTTTTTTGCTGCACATACTTTTTTTTGTACTGCACACTTTTTTTACTGCAAATACTTTTGCTGCACACGAACTTTTATGTGCAGCACATTGTAGGGGTAATATTGGAATATCACTATATATTTATGTAGTTAGTAGTAATATTTTTGTATGTTTGTATCTCATAATAATTAAGGATTTTTTAGTGTACCTAGTAATAATCCTCAATTTTTTTAATTTAAATTTAAAATAAGTACGGGTAACTATACTCTGAACAATCACATCTTTTATTGAAAAAAAATGACATTGCATTTTAGTACTAGTAATTTTTGTTATGATTTAGGTAAATAAAACCGTAACATATTAAAAAAAAATGTTAACAATATATAAATAAATAAATACTTTAGCGTGTAAACATGATTGTATAGTGCCATAGAAAATGAGGATTGATAATGTTAGTGAAAGAAAGATACGTAGAAAGATGATGTATCTTTGTCTTTGTAGGCAATGTGTTTGCCTCATTTCACAATCCTTGATGAGTGGGGCTTAAGTTTAAGGTACAGAGGACCCATAATCACAATTCAATGAGACTAACTCTTCAACTAAGAGTGCTCATCTTATTATGCTAATATTGCTTCAGTGGATACCATTCCCCACCTAGAGGTGGAAATAGGTCAGCTTATCCGACAAGAATTTATGGTCTGACCTACTAAAAGTTTGGTCTAATCGGACCTATTTAATAAAAGAGCTTAATACAAACTTATTTCAAAGTCTATTTAACGAAATAAACTAGATTAAGACTTTGATAAAAGCCTACATTGTCTAACAGACCGATTTATTTAGATAAAGTCATATACATATACTTATATATACACTCAAAAACTAAAGTCATTTTCTAATATAATATATAGTAAATATAAATAAGTATGTATGTGATTTTGTTTAAAAAAAATTAATAAGCTTTTAATAAATTTTCAAGTCTAATTTACTTGCTCAAAAGGTCAGGTTCAGGACTTATAAAACATCTTTGATAGATAAAAAATGATATGCCGATATTTAAATAGGCCTAAACTTTTTCGTATAATGTCTGGTCTGATCTAATCTCTCCACTCTGATCCTAGTTTTTAAAAAAATTTATTTGAGATCATTTTACAATTACTCGAGTATATTTTTAAAAAAATGTTGTACATAATCGTTTAAAATTGATTAAATTTGGTGTGTAGAAAATTAATTATGTTAAAAATAATGACGAATATCTAATTTTTGGTGTTTTAATTTTAATGCAAGGAAAAATAAAAATTCATATCCATCCCATTCAAAGATTACAACAGCTCAATATATTCATTCATTCATCCAAGTGACTTTCATCTTTCCCTAAGTGGTTTCACCTAGGAATTAATTCATTAAAATTGAACATCATCAACTAATGAAGTTTAATTTCTTTTAATTAAAGAACCATTTAATCACTTGGGAGCTACAGAAAGGTCGTGCCTCAATTAAACATTAATTTTATGATTAATTAACCTATCTAATTAATCATAAAAAAAATTAAATTAATGATCTCCAACTTTGACATTGCTGTCAACCAGTTGCTGAGCAGCAGGTGGCTAAACCCAGAGCAATATTTTTCTCTTACACAACCTGAAACTGATTTTCTTATTTCAAATTTCCAGGATAAGAATCTTTGGCTGTTTCTAGAACTGATTGATGATTCTTTTAAAATTAGAATGTCATTTTCACCATCTATTTTACAAGTCCAACATGCTTTTTATAACCTTTTTTTTGCTTAAAATTAAATCTGAGTTAAAAAATCCTCCTACCAACTTCTTGATGAATCCCATATTAATAACTCATATTTTTTCTTAACTTCAGAAAGCTTCTGATCAAACATGTCCAAACAATCTGTGAAGAAACAGGCCCTGGACAAGATCAGAAACATTTCCAGGGAGAAAGACAACACTAACTTAGTATTTTCCAACAACTTGAAGAAAATCTACCCAGTTGGGCTTCAAAGAACTTGCTCAGCTCTTTCTTTATCTTCTTTATCTCTATCTTTATCACAGAATTCCACTGATTCTTCCCTGACTGACTCTTCCACTCCGCTCGATCATAAGCTTTCGTTGGCTCTTCGTCTGATCTCCCCTCGAAGAGAGCTAACCTTGCCTAGGATAATCCACCAACCTTGTTCAGTTGTTCAAACAGAGCAAGGAACAAGAAGGTGCAACTGGATTACCAAAAACAGTGGTAAGCTTCCAACAAAATCACAAGAATTAGTTCATTAGTTTGTTTCTTTAGCTTCTTAATTAAGATCTTTGATGTCCTGTTACATCTCATGTTACAGATTTTAGATGAGTGACACGTTTGCGGAGAGGAAAATCTCAACCTTTCCCCTTGATTGTTAGGGTATAGAATAGTTTATCTTACGTGTCAATCATCAAACGGTTTGTAACAGGAGACATAACACCAAAATGTAGCAGAAGATTCAAACCGTTAATTAAGTAGTAACTACATGCATGCATATACAAACTCTTTCAAAAACATGAGTGTTAGAAAATGCTTGTGCTTTTGAAAAATTAAATGTTAGAATTGTTTTGGATTGAAAATTTGGAAGTGGCCACTGTTCCATTATAAAGCAATTTTAGTTTAAATAAATATGAAAAATTTTAAAAACATATATTTAACCAAAAGCAACTTTAAATTATATCTCTCCTCTCTTCACAATGTCAGCCTAAATATGATAATTTTTTTCAGTCTATTAAAAGTTATACACACATTAATGTCAATTACTTTTATATTTATTTATTTATGTATTTATTATTAAATAAAATAGTTTAACGTTTTATGATATATATGTGGCAAAGAGATACTCATGAAGTGTTCCTACTTTTATGTCTTACTAATGACATTTTATAAATTATTGAGAATTTATTATGTGAAATTGTAAAAAGAAGACAAACAAATTAAAGCTCAGGAGAGGTTAAAATATATATAAATGAGTAGGTTATGGAATATATTCCATGAATGAATTAATAAACATACTATTTATAGAAAAATCTCATTCAAGAAGTGATGAGAATCATACAGAATTTTCGTACCTAATCATAATTAGATTAGATGTCCCACTGTAGACTCTTACTTTATGTTGGTAATCTTAGTATATACTATAGACTAGTCACTAGAGTGGTTGTCATAATTAAAATAATAATAATAATAATAAACAACTTATAACTCCATATTTTAATTCATAGAAATGATCTTTAATAACTAGTTGTTACATCAACGTTGCTCCTATCTACCTCAGCATCAATTATTATATTCTTGACTTTTTTTTTTTCCCTAAATTTGGACAGATAATGTTTATGTGCAATTCCATGATGAATGTTGGGGAGTTCCAGTGTATGATGATAAGTAAGTTCTATTTTTTTAATTTGTTTTTTGGAGAAGTGAAATAGAAGGGTAAAAAAGCCAATCCTTGAAACAGTGAGTTGTTTGAGCTTCTTGCAATATGTGGAATGCTTATGGATTTCAACTGGACTGAAATCCTTAAAAGGAGACAGCTTCTAAGGTAAGAATTCATCAAAATTACATTAACTAATTCACAATTATGTAAGATTTTTTAATAAGATCAAACAATATTTGATCAAACAGAGAAGCTTTTGGTGGTTTTGATCCTAAAAAAGTGAGCAAAATTAATGAGAAAGAGATAATTGAGATAGCATCCAACAAAGAGCTAACATTAGCAGAAAGCAGAGTTAGGTGCATAGTTGACAATGCAAAATGCATAATAGAGGCAAGTCTTTTTTACCTATGCATAAACAGTTAATTATAAAGATCTCCGCGGGCAATATTTTTAAGCTCATCGCACGCATGTAGGTTGCAAGAGAATGTGGATCTTTGAGTAGTTACATGTGGGAGTATGTGAGCTACAAACCAGTGATCAACAAATTTAGATATCCGAGGAATGTTCCTTTGAGGAGTTCAAAAGCCGAGATCATAAGCAAGGACTTGGTGAGACGAGGGTTCCGCCTCGTGGGACCCGTTATCGTGTATTCGTTCATGCAGGCCGCCGGAATGACCAACGATCATCTTCTTGACTGTTACAGATACAAGGAGTGTGTTGATCATGCAGAAAGGCCATGGAGGCATGTTTAATTGATCATAAATTTATGTCTAAATTGTAATTTACATATTTATATATGTCTATTTATGAATTTTACATTATTATTTCTAAATTAAATTTATTTATGGAGTAGGATTCAAGTTTGAAAAAAAGATTCCATTGAAATTAATCTACTTCCCTGCAAATTACGTACTCAATTGTTACAACGTGTTGTTCAAGAAAGTTTTTGTTTACTTGTTGGGCGACTCTGAACATAATTGGGCCAAAAGTGAAGTGCAAGCCCATTATTTGAGAAAGCTACCTATGTTGGGCCTTTAAAAGCCCAATTGATATAAATATGTATATTCCTATAAGCCCAATAAATAAAATGAAAATTACAAAATTGCCCGTTGCAACTTGGTCGACTTGAAAGTTGAAACCATGTGCACCACAAATACAAGGGCCAATGTGTTGTTTGTTTATTATTATAAAGGTCAATCTTGTTTTTCTCTCCTCATGTGAATCATCTCATATAATGGACTTAACAACTAAACAAGAGCATTTAGCATCTATAAGATGAAATGATTAGAATAATAGTTCTACTAGGCATAAAATTAGCAAGTTTTGATTACAAACCCTAAATGCGAAAAAACTAACCCTATTCTCATTGCATTCAAAATTAAAAAGACATGATATTGATGGATGTATTAAAGTGAGCAAGATGGCAATATTTATGTACTCTGGGATCCACAAACTAAATTAATCAGCGTTATCAATTATCATAAGTGTTCCCACACGCACACACTCGTGGTGAACAACAACAATTAGAAGGCCCTACAAGAAATAATTGTCTTGAATTGAAATCCATAAAGAATTACAAGTTGCAATAAAATACAAGAAGGCCAACCACACTGATTATAGTCTGCCACTGCCACGTTTGTACTCATCCAAACCCTGTGTGTCGAATAATTAATCTCTGGTTGGTGCACTTTATTTTCAGCTGCATTTTTTGGTCGGGATAGTAAACGTGAAGGGTGTTGTGAGACCGAGATGGATCTAGTATTTACAGTACGTGTGTAGTTTCTCAAGATACAGTTCAACAACTTATTTATCTAACATCATTTCATGAGCTAAAGAAGATTAAGAAAATCAAAATCTCCAAAAAAAAGAAAGAATAAAGAATATTTACATATAACGACTCTTTATTGCTGATCTCAACTAAGACAGCTTCAAGGAAAAAGCATTAAGATGTCTAATTTCTTCTTTTTCTCTATCACGGAAACGTCGTCTCAAAACTTGCAAGAAGTCCCGAGCCTCTGTCTCTGCATCTGGCCAACGTTGACTGATCTTCGTTTCGCGAATGCAGGGCCGAGCAGCTCCTGAAACTTGTCGAGAAACACTCCCCATTCTTCCTCGTTCATATCTGAAAGCTTCACAAAGCTAGCACTCGGGGGGAGTTGCTCGTTCGCACTGCGGTGGCCAGATGAAGACGAAGCAACATAGCCAATGTCAGGCTTGCCGTTTGGAGACTTGCGGTTCTTCTCGCCTAAGCTGGTGTTTTGAAACGACATGGAGAGATTCGATATGGTCGTACTGTCTGCTACGGGTGGAACGTTTATTAACTCCTTCACCTCCTCTTCCTCTTCGCTTTCGACTTCCTCGATGCTTTCCTCTAGCTTGGATAGTGGGATACGACCATTAACACTTCCGTATCCAAAATGGAAGGGCATCCCTACGGCATAGTCCTCCAAGCTCAACTTGGGGGTGAATTCACATCCACCATCTACAAAATCTATGTCGAATTGGAATTCATCAGAGTTGGGTCCAGATTTGAGAGATGTCATCTCCTCAGCAGTAAGCCTTCTCACCTCGAGGCATATAACCTCGAGCTCACTAGGTTCCTCCTGACCGCTTCGAAACTCTCTACTCATCATCTCCCCTATCTCAGCCAGACAGAGCCCCTCCGCAGCAGCTTCTTTCAAGAAAGTCGTGCAAAGAAATAAGACGCGCAAACATGCATCTCGAATCATTGGGAGTTCACTTCGAAGCATCTCAGAATCACGAACAGGGTCTAGATTTCTTATGTAATCAAGTTCGTCATCTGAGAATGCAATCGAAGCCTGAGGCCAATGAATCCATTCAAAATAAGGGTCTTCCAAACTTTCAGGCAAGCACAGACCATGATCAATTGGGATCAATTCCGCTTGACCAAACTGCCCAGCACCATTGAGTTTTCTAACTAAAAGGTTACCTCCATGCCTATCTGTGTTAAGAATCCTAATGTCTAAAATCCCAATGCGATGCACCGCAGAAACAGGGAAACTCGAGGTTCCATGGTCACTAGCATCAAAGTCATGTGGAATGAACTGTTGGAGGGATGCAATCTTGCTAACAAGTTTCTTACTTTGGGGCTTGTTTCCACCAACACCATCATTAACATTGAAGATTGAGTGAGTGATCTTCACCAGCGCAGTAGGCGGCACATTTGCAAAATTATCATAATCAAGAAGATAAGCAGCCACTTCTCTGAATCCGGTCTCACCGACCCTCACGGAGCGCTTAAGGCCAGGTTGTCCAAGAGCTTTACCAACAAATCCCTTCGGATTGTTTGGCGCATAAGGTTCTTCATCAGTGGGCTTCACTATGGCAACACTCTCACCTCTGACATTTCTGAAATAATATGCTCCCCCGAGCCCACCATGAACAGGCAACGGATCAACCCCATTCTTCATTGCCTTGACAATTTCCTTAACCAGTTGTTTCGTCTTGTAAAAGCAAGCTGAGTGTCCCAAAACCTCAATTGGTCCACTTCGATCTCTCTGCTGTATATCCCTACCAGTGGGAGACAAACAAGGAGTTGATGAGCTTCTGTGGAACAAATTTCTTGTCAACAGGAGAGGGGAATCCTTTCTTATAGCACTCAGATCATTCTTAAGAACCATATCACCAAATGTTAAGGAACTCTCTTCAATTGGGAAATTCAGGGCAAGTTGTAATCTCCTCTTCACGGTATGTGCATTGTCACTCCTATCCAAATCCATCCCCAACACACACCCCGTCTCGGTCTGTACAAAAACACGTCTCCTACCAGTAGGTTTGCCTTCCATCCTATTGGTTCGTTGGTGCTCTCCACTGCCAAGTGGACTCTTAAAAAGTGCCACAGCCATCTCAGTCTGAACAGGGCTATCAAGGTTACGAGACATGAAAGGGAGAAAGAGACCAAGAGAGTTACACACACCCGGCAACCAAGATGGCGACAGGCAAGAGCTCACCCCTCACTCTCAGTCGATCGCCAAACTCAGGAACCAGCTGTGACGTAACTACAAGAATATCAAATGTAGCAAGGAACATCAATCAAAAAAACCGGGATCTGAACTCCCACCCTCCAAAACCACCCAAAAACCTCAGTAAATGAGAGGACAGACTTTTGAGAGCCAAAAACAGAGAGATTTGTAACACACTACATAAAAGAGTAATGTGATGATCCCAATCAAGCCTTGAACACTATCTGCAATAAAATGACCAACAAAAGAAAAGCTCAATATACATTTCGACAGGCTGAAGTTTAAGGAAATTGAACAAAAAAGAACACAATTTAGTATCTCACAAAAAGTAACCGATACTAATATGCTATTAATTCAATTGCTAAAAATTGCCAGCAACAACGAAAATCCTAAAAATCGATATGTTAAAGCAATTCTACGCCGCCAAATGAAGTGTTGAGAAAGCAAAGCAGCAGGCAGCAAGCACTTACTATCACATCATTCACAATGAATGTCAATAAAGAGTGATTTCATCAACAAAGCAAATCTGCCAAACCCCTCGTAATTCATTAAATCTGATTCCTTACACGAATCTATATGAATCTCAGAGCACAAAAGACTAGAAATAAAACGCTCACTCACGATTCATTACAGTAATTTCAATCATCAGAGCTCAAATCAAGGATGCTCAGCACTATCAACATTTCTATTTAGGATCAAGATTGTTGACACAATAAAATATACTTTAAAAAACAAAAATAAAAAATAATTAGTAAAAATTACCTCATCAAATGGTCAGATCTGAAGTGTTCCTATTTCAGCATAAGCTACGAGAGCCTTCAGATAATCAAGAGTTCAAAGCAAACAGTCGGATAATAGACAACGTCCAACGGCTAGAGCTTCATACGAATTAATCTTTCCCCTCAAGCCAACGAAGCCTCTCCTCAGCTCTCCTGTTTGCTGGTGTGCTCACTCACTCTCTCTCTCTCTCTCTCTCTCTCTCTCCCACTATTGCCTTGCCCCTTCGCTCACTCTCTGTCTCTCTATCTATATAAGAATATATAATAATTTTTCTTTTGTTTTTTAATTTCTAATTTACCTTCCTGAATTTTGGATTTCCTTAAAAGCTCTACAGTAATTAATGGTGCGCGTGAAGTGCGGTTAACTTAAGCAAACCCGAGTTACATAAGATAGCACCCAATTGCGGAAGTCTCTAGAATCTCGGATTCTCAGCCGCCCGATGGGAATTGAGGAAACGATCGTAGCCGTTGGTTAAGCTCGTGTGAGGTGGATCACGGTCAGCGTATCTGGAGGGTTTTCATTTTTATGATTTCTTGAGCACAAGGTTTCCTTCAACTTAATGGATTTAATATGCATTACTTATATAAAAATAATAATTTCTGCAGCTTCGTATTGAATAAGAATTTTTCATACATATTTATAGGTAAATATACTTAGAATTATATATCATGTGCATCTATATATAAAAAAAATTATTTAATAATATATATTCCTTCCATTCGACGTTAATATTTATTTTTATTTTTCGCACGTAGATTAAAAAATATAATATACTAATGTGTAGTGAGATGAGATAATAATATTTAATGTCATGAGTAGTTTGTATTAGTGTTGTATGGGTAGGGAATAATTAATTACTTTGTATGGGTCCAACTAAAGCTGTCATTCGAGTCGAGCGAGCTTGAGTAGTGCATACTCGAGCTCGGCTCGAGTAGTTTTCGAATCGAGTCGAGCTCGGTTTGACTCGTTGAACAAATCTAGTCGAGTTTATCAAGCTTTATCGAGCTTATCGAGCCGATTTTCAATAAATATATCTTATATTTATTATTTTATTATTAATTATAATTATTATTAAAATAACTAGTCTTGTCGAGTCGAGCCGAGTTTTCGAGTAGCTCGTTTCATTTAACAGCTCTAGGTTCAACTTGACAAAAAAAGAGTAAATATAAACCTTAACTTAGGACAGACGTAAACGTTAACACGAAACAGAGGGAGTATATATTTCTTAATAATTGTATAATTTTTTTTCATAGATAAAATAAATGTAAAATCGTAATATTATCCGAGTTTGGCTCATATTTGACTCATTAAAAGCTCGTCCAGACTTGATTGATTGCTAATCTAACAAGCTCAAACATATATTTTGAAATTTAATTATATTTCAAATAAATGTGAACAACTCTATGTTAACCTCGACCCGACGTATTCCAACCCTAAGGTGATGTTTGTTTTGGGGTTTTGGGGAGTTTGAAAATCATGAATAGTGATATTATGCTTGTTTTGGGTTTTTGATAGGGTATGTTTTAATTTTATGCCAAATTAATGTTTAAGAATTTATTGATTTATGTAAGAAAGTAGACGAGAGAGGAAAGATAAAGAGATAAAATGTATTAATTAAAGAAAAATAATATATATAGATATATATAGGAGTGATTTTTAAAATTTAAGTTTGGAATTTCAATTTCGGAAACATCCCCTAATATATTATCAGGACAAGGTTAATGTAAGAGGTTATTATTGGGTGCATCGCGTGTACGTGGGATTGTGGGGTCTCCCTGTCTAATGGGATAGTGTTGGGTGGGCCCAAATTTGATTTTCTTAAGGAAAATGTATTGTTGGTTGACGGAGGGTTGGACTAAAATTCTCGTTCAAGAGTCAAGACTCAAAACATACGGCTTTTGAATTTTAGACACTATTGAATTTTTAATTTGTAATAATATATACTCTACTTATTAATAATACTATTGGTGAAAAATTAAAGATTTATAACATATTTGTTGTTTGGTAAGTGGATAAAAGGATCAAATTAATGTAGGATCAAACGGGGAAAATAATACCAAAATAATTCAAGAAATGTAACCAATTAGATTGGAATTTGGAGTACAATAAACACATTTTATTTAAAGAGCATAATAAAATGTCAATGGATAGTTTGTACAGTACGTGTGATGACGTGTACTTGTGTCTTATCGGTGGGTGTCATACTTATCTCTTATATTGATTACTTTAATTAAATATCATTACTATTATTAAATCTACCAATACACCAGTCTGTTTCCATCTTTAGGTTAGGTAATTCTTTAATTTAACTTGTTGCTATGCTGCACAATTACAACAAAACCCTTCCAGAATTTTTATTTTTCGATTCCATGAGATGGACAAATTAGTCATTTAGCATTTCTTGGTCAAAGATATTTATCCCACCATGATCATACCATCATGCATCCCATAACCATAAAACAATATTCTTTCTAATATTTGATCACTGATAATAACATTATTTATTTTAAACTATTCTTTTTAATTAAAATTTTTATATTTTCCTCCATCAGTACAGATAGCTTAACCCAAATTACAAATATTTTTTAAATTGTAATTTAACGTAGTTCTATTATTTTTTAAAAGTTATTTATTACTATTACGTTTTAATTGAACTCCTTCGTTCTAGCAATACTATTAGTTATTAATAATGTGTGCCAATTGATATGTTATAATCAATTAATTGTTACGCCATTAATATAGTTGTTTCCTTATTTACCAATTAAGTACTATTTAGAGATAGTTACTATAAGTACATACTCTAAGTGAAATTAATTAATAGATACATTCTATGTTAATTGTTATTACTAACAACACAATTTATGTATATATTTCTCATTTTGCCCAAATGTCTGCATTCACGAAATTAACGACTTCATCTCCCAATTCTTAAATAAAATCCCGCAGTTTCCTCCATTCACGAAATTAACGACTTCATCTCCCAATTCTTAAATAAAATCCCTCAGTTTCCTCGCCCAAATTTCGGAACCAAATTTTGGTGGTGGCGAATGCATTTTGTGCAAAATTTGAGGGGGTTTATTTTATTTTTTGCACGAAATGCGAATTTTTCTCCACGAAATGCAAATTTAATAAATGCAAATTTGAGGGGGTTCAGTTGATTTTTTTTTTTTGCACGAAATGCAATTTTTTTTAGTTAATTTTTCTGCACGAAATGCAGATTTTTCATGAGAATTAAAATTACTGCACGAAATGATTAAAATTTCTGCAAATCCAATTTCTACAAATTAAAAAGATATGAGTAGTTTACAAAGATATGAATCGAGTTATTTACCATAAGAATCTTACAACCATCCATGGAATTACATAAAAAAACTGTGAACAAAATGCAAAACTCTACTCCCCCATCAACAAATAAAATTCAATACATTCATGATAGACACATCTGCGTGAATACCCTTTGGACGCATTTCGTCGAACACCTAGAGGGCAACAAAGTGCAACAAAATAGTGCTGCATCTTAACAATGATAGTGAATTGTACGGTGTATACATGAAGAGAAGATTGTGGTCGCATCTTCACCATTTCACGAAACAACATAACAGCATCATCAACACCATTAATGCATCATCAACAACATAATTGTGTGTGAACCAATCTTGTATAAAGGAAAGAGAATGGACGAGAAACTCTCACCGCAATTTGTCATCGAAAGGGCTGAATTGCAGCAGCAGCCTTTCGATTCATCTCCTTCGGCAGTTAAATCACCGGTCCGCCACCGTCGAAGCGACCGATACTGATATTCTATATCGGCGGAGTCCATGGCCCCATCCAACCGATTCTCTTCCATCATTGGGAGAACATATCCGATCCAAATGTTCAGATCCACCGTTGAAGGGAAGAGAAGAAGGAAATGCCTTCGTCGAAGGGAGAATCGAAGGCGTAGATGACTCGAACAATGAAGAATTGACCTGGTGGACAACGACAATTGAAGCGAATTGGGAAGAATCTACGGCAGATGAGGGTTTTTTAATTGGATTTGTAGATAATAGATCTTTCCATGGCAGAGGAGGGTTTTAAAATTGGATTTGTAGATAATAGGATTATGATGGGAAAGGTTATATTGGATATTCTGTGTTATATTTATGTATCTAAGAGTAATGTTTTAAAATGATTGTATCTTATAATAATATTGGGTATAAAGTGTGTGTCTATTAATAATTATTTCAATAATTAATAATATTATTTTAGTTAATTAACACAATATGTTAAATTAGAAAATAGCACGTATTATAAATCGAATAAAAAGAAGACAAAAAAATGCGTGTGTGATTGCACACTTAGAAATGTAATGCGTGTGATTGCACACTTAGAAATGTTTGCTTGGGCTTATTTGCCCTTAATATATTAATAAACCTACATAATAAATTGTTTGGTTACAAAAGTTTTAGCCTGTCATTCATTTACGGCCCGATGGATGTGTATTATGCTGGTACGGTCTATTAGAACGGAGTGGTGGATTTCATAAGCTTATTAAAGTTTTGGGCGCTATTATTATTATTAATCTTTTTTTTTACAGTTTTAACCCTATCAATATGTCATATATATACTCCGCCATTATTTAAAGGAATCTCAAATTTCACAGCTTCAATTCTTTATTAATTGATAATTTTGTTTATTATATATATTTTAACTTTGACTCTTTTTTTTTAAATTTAAGCATAAAAGTAACAATTAAAAAATGTACTATCAAAATGCATTTTTTTTTCATGTTCATAAATTAAATAATGTTTAGATTTAAAAAAAATCCAAGAATTTATATTAGGGTGACATTTGCATGAGATTGTTTTAGCAAGACCGTTTTACATATTTTAAATTAATTATTTTTTTATTAAAAATGTTATTATCATATTTTGAATTGTTTATGAATTAGTGTTGAGTGTGGGACCATGTGTAGTAGTTGTGGGTCACATCAATTCAAAATGAGAAATTGATATTATGTAATGGGACGGATCAAAATGAAAAAATGAACACATATCAAGGGAATGGAGGGAGTAATTAATAATTGTTAAGGATAATTATGTAAATTGATATTTGTATCATCTATTTAACTATTAATCCATAAAATTTATTAGGAAGAAAGAATGGACATAATATTCGCTTATGAATATTATATAATAACTACTCAAAAGCCCAAATTGATTCACTAAATTGTATGAGGTTAGTGAACCAGACATATTATTATATCAATTAGCAAGATTTTATTTTAATATAATCATAAGTTACGCCCATAATATTAGTAAATAATGTACATTAATTTATAATAATGGGAAAAAGGAAGTTAAAACCAAAGAGCTCACATGATAATTTATGATAAAGACAATTAACAACTTTAACTTTGATCCAATTGAATTGAACGTCACTTCGATTTTTTTTACTTTTTTCAAGATATTGTTTGTCATACATTATTTCAGTTTCTCAATGCATTTGGCCGGGTGAGTCGGACACACGAATTTAGATTTGTGCCCCTTTGCAATTTTCATATTTCTCTACAATTTAAACTCCCTAACAATACATAAGTAAATAAAATAGGGAGGTCTAAATAAAATAGGGAGGAGAATGGTTGTGTTCACATGGAGATACGGATCGTGTTTCCGAGGCGCAAGAGCTTTTGCCCTATCCCAACGCATATACGCTTGTATTCTTTCTTATAGTACATGCGTTATCATACTTCAATATGATGGCTTATTTTCCTTTTTAATATCTGTTGTGAATTTATTAAATTCCTATTAAGCTGAATAATATATTTAAAAGAGATTATAATAGAAGTATTTCACTATATTACAGAGTGATATAAAACAACTTTTATAAAGTTCTGTAAACGTGGCATATTGATCCCATGAAATCTGATGCCAAGACCAGAAACGCACGTGTGTACACGTGCAAGTTGTGTGATGGTTGTATGTGGAGGTGTTGACCACCGAATGGTTATCCGCCACGTCACGATTCTGCATAATGAGGTCCCACAGCACTTGCATTTCCCGTGGGCGAAGTAACGTTGTATGGGATCTATCTATTTTTAGTAATTATATTAATATTAATTAATTATTATGATAAGATAAGAGAATAATTCTGAGTTTGCGGTGGCGGTGCTGCTGCCCTGCACGTGGGTTTTGGTCCTGTTTTTGAGTTGTGAGCCCTAATTGGATATTGTAGAATACTACTTTTTCTATACCTAATTAACATACAAATTTTCTTTCTCCATCATTTTCTTACACCATCTACTGTCTATTATATCCTCCCTAGAACTAATATAATCTGTTTGTTTAGGTCCGAATGAATAAACAAAATCTCTTCGCAAGTTGCACTAATTCAAAGAGTATTACAGTTTACGTTTGGTAACTGTTTGAAAACTTCACTCATTTTACACTAATTGATTTATACCCCACGGCCAACAGGTATTCTATATATTATTCCTATTCAAATTACACATTTATTTTCCTAATGTATATACAATTAAAAATTAACTTTTTTCTTATTCTCCACATAAAAATTCGCGTATAAAATAATGGGACGGGTAATAAAAATTATGTACTGAATTTTAAATTTTAAGTAATTACTTGCTCAAGAAATCTTGTTCAACTTGAGAAAAATACTGAAATTGCCTCTAATTTATCTTAGGTTAAATTCAAGTTTAATTCAGCTTAATAATATCTTGCTCCGGAGACTCCAAGCTTAATTAAATCTATATAATTTTCATTTTTAATTTTCGAGTTCAATAAATTTAGTTGAAGGAGTTAGTTCAGTTTGTAAAAATCGAGTTAGAGCGTGTGCACTCATTTACATTCCAAGTATTTAGAAGTAGGCATTGATTGATTACTTGATTACTCACTAATTTTTTTTTTATCGGACAAAGTTAGTATAGTTAGTTCATCAAACACTCATACACCCTTATTCTCTAAGTCTTCTTATAACTCCCCTCCTATTCGTTCTCAATGAGAATCGAACCTGGATCACTCACTTTTGTGAAGGGTCCAGTGACTAGGTTAATAACTTACTAATTAATAATTATAATTCCTCCCTAGCTAATACGCAATTAGCTTTTGTCCTTCACCCTTGCACGTATTTGAGTCCTCTCTAAGTTGTGCGTTTGTACAATTTTATTTATGTAGTATATTATATTATTGCAATGTTCTATGTGCAACGCAAATTTATGTGACATGCATGTACTATATATCCAACCATTTAAATTTTATTTTTAGAGTTTATTACTATATAATCTAAATATATAATTTTATTTTATTATTGTTGTCAATGAATTATTCAACTCATAAATATAGAATTTATTTTTATAATATAATGTTAATTTATAGAGAATAATTATACTTTTAATTCATAATTTAAGAAAATATACGTGAAATATCTCACACTATACGTACTCATTGTTTATTTATTGGGGGAGATATATTGATATTTGTCTGTTCATGAACTGAATTATTGTGTTACAATAATCGATGGTCATATATAAATGTTGCTACTTATGTGTGGTTGGATAATTAATTAATTCTCAATTATTCGTCTCTTAAATTTTAGCGTCTCTATTTTCTTTATATCTTAACACGTGTTGCTAAATAAAATAATCGACTAAATTTGGATATCATAAATGTTTAAGAAGTTGAAAAAAGAAGAAGATACTCTTAAAAAGATTCTTATGAAATATTTTATTCCATATAGTTACTTTTTTATTTTTATTTTTTTTCAAAGAATAAAGGTGAAGATGTAAATTTAGTCAAAGGTTTAGGTCTGAAGAAGCCAAGAATATGAGCATGTGATGTGTAATAGAGCGACACTTGTACATGTAGCCCGTGACAGGTTTCATATATATAGGAAAGTTAGGTTCAAAATAATTTTATGGATATCATACTTTCATTTTATGCATGGTGAAATAAAATATTTAATTCAAATATTATTGAATTAAATTTACTAATTTGAAATTTATTTAGTTAAACAGTCATTACTGAATTTTCTTTTTTAATAATATACGTAAAAATTAAAAAATTAATAGCTAATTATATCAGGGTTGAATCTAACATGTGTCTAGAAAGCTCTAATATTAATTATGGAGTAAAATAATTTTAATACGTTATGACATGAGTCGTTTACCAAAATAAATAAAATAAAATAAAATAAAAGCCCGTTATGAAGCCCATAGCCCAGTTACAAGAGTCATTTGAAGTTTGGATTTGGGCCTATAGATATGGTATAGGCTCAAATAGACAGTGGGAGAGAGAAAGCTAGATATATTTATTGGGCCCGAGTGATTTGTCATATTCTTGAGTTGAATTGAATGCAACCAATCCTTAGAAAATGCATGCATGTTTTGGCTTTATTTAATTAGAATTAGAATATTGTGGTTTCCTATTTCCATAATGTTCATATTAATTCCTTGTTAAGTTTATTTAATTTAATAATTAAAGGCAAATGCAAGAGATGTCACTAATTGAAAAAACCATTTATCAGTGGTGAGAACATAAACATAAAAAGTAAAAATCCATTGGAAGACTTTAAAAGCACGTAATCTAATACATGCGGGATGCTAATTGACAATAACTACGCATCGATTTTATCTGAATATTGATAGAATTCAATTTGATTACACAGTTCATATGATTAATTTAATAGAGGCCGAATAGTGGAATTAATTTAGAAAAACAAGATTGATATTTAGCCAATCAAGTTGGTAGGGATGCATTAAAATTTCAAAATTGATTACTTCCAAATGTTCTGTCATAAAGCTAGGTATCGAAAATTAAACCAACCCCACTATTTAGACAGATATTATTTTCGATTTTGCATAATTATTAATCCGTACAGATATAGAGAAAAAGTTATCACATAATTTAAGTAAAAATCTCACTGAGTAGAATAAAATATTGTGTCTAAGATAAAGTTTAAGAAGCCTACCTTCAAATTAATCGAGTTCAAATTGTAAAAATCAATAAATGAATCACATTATATATGTAACAATATCACAGTACACATAAAATATACTAATGACTTAATACTTTTTATTAATACTCCCTCCGTCTAGATTCAAGGGTGTCATTTGCTTTTGGGCACGAAGATTAAAGAGTATTGTTATTTAATGTGTAGTGGGTAGTTGTATTGGTGGAGGTGTGAGTCATATTTTTTAATTGTATTAGTGGGTGTGTGTGGATAAAAAAGAAAATGAGACACTTGGGGCCGAAAGCCCAAAATGAAAAAATGATATCCTTAAAGTGGACGGATGTAATACCTCTCTGACAAATTATCTTGTGAGATGGTAATTATATGAGATAGATTGTGAGACGGGTCGACCGTTGGTAAAGTATGTCGACCATTTGTTAAAGTATGTTTTTTATATTGGTAAAATATGCTAATTCGTAGTTAAAATATATTTTTCAAAAGTATAATAAATAATAAATTAAAATATGTGTATAAAGAATTATAGTATAATTCATTACAAGCGTAATTTAACTATCAATCGACATACTTTAACTATATATGAACTATACTTTAATAATTGATTGACTCGTCTCACATATATCTGTCTCACAAAAGAGTATCCATATTTCTTTTATAGGATCAGATTAGAGAAATTTAAAATCCAATGCCCATAGTTTTTTACTTAAAATTTAAGAGAGAATGAATTTTGTGAGACAATACTTAAAACATGTTAAAGTAAGTATGATTCTCGTAAAATATGCTTATTGATAGTTAAATGAATGTTTTTTAAAATATGATGAATATATTGATACATTAAATTATGATTATAGGGTGTGATAATATAATTTATTACGGACATACTTTAATTATCAATTAACATGCTTTGTTCAAATAATAATAATAATAATGAATTGACCTGTTTCGGAGTATGTAGCAAGAAGTTACCCATTCTAAAATTGATTAAGATATTTAATTTCCTAAATTTATAAAGTCATGTGAATCTTCATATTTTCTCTTTGGCATTTCAAGTCTAGCTTTTATAAGTCATAATTTTCCAATACAATTCTCGAACCTTATTCATATTGTAATTTATTCACACAATATGAGATGACATACAAGATACAAAATGCTACTTTTTTTTTAGATTTCTTACATATTTATTTGATTAGAATTTTATTAAAAAAAAAAATGATAGAACTATCCCTTTGACTGCATTGAAAACCAAAGAAAGCAAGTAAAAATAGACATGGAAAAAAGTGAAAAATTCCATAAAGAACACAAAAAGTTAGCTACAAAATAGAAGTTAGGGTTCTTTGTTGGAAAAGTTCGGCCAATGAACATAAACAGACACATTCCTCATTTCCTTCCATAATGAACTCATCATACTAATACTCCTACTAAACTCCAGTTAATTAGTTATTAATATCTAATTATTTTTCATAGTTAAGAGGAAAAATGGGAGGTAGCAAAAGCCCAGATTTCATGGAAGAAACGGGATTTGCTTGTTATGAACGGGACGTCGTTTTCTAACACAGGAATAATCCATTGTAAAGTATTCTGATTTGGTGGGGCCCCCTTCCACCCATTCTCTCCATGTCCCTAATCTTGCTGCACCTTCTTTCACCACCTTTTTACTTTTCTTACCTGTAATTTAATCCATGTTGCATTCAATTAAAATTATTAAATACTACTTCATATATCTCAACAAAGTTGCAGATTGTACACATTAATTAAATTAAACAGGCGAA
This sequence comes from Pogostemon cablin, assembly GCA_023678885.1. Lineage (NCBI taxonomy): Eukaryota > Viridiplantae > Streptophyta > Magnoliopsida > Lamiales > Lamiaceae > Pogostemon > Pogostemon cablin. The sequence continues at coordinate 23,419,448 of CM043006.1, forward strand.
TAATTATACAATTATTATGGTTGGTAGGTACTTGATGATGAAATAACTACTCATGTTGTTACTCGTGGAGAGCACGTAGATGCAACAGAGCAGTACTGTGATTGTATTTGCCTATCTAAGTTGATTTTTCAAGCCTAAGTGTAAACTTTGTAATAAAATTGCAACAGATTGATAATAAATAGTATGAAGATTGAGTTGAAAAGGAGTTATTTTGCAACTACCTGATGAAAATTCCAACAACTTTTTGGGCAGCAGCATAACATCTTTTTCTGTTGAACTTTGCATCTGTGATATATCAGAAAGAAAGATAGGTAGTATTATATATCATGACCAACTTCCAACCCCCAAGAAACCCTAAACACAATCTGTATAGATGGAAATCAAGAAAATCATACATTTGCCACATGTTGCAGTTTGAGTTGAGTTAACTGGCTGTGCTGAACTGCAGAATTAACTGAGAAGAAAAGAAGTAATGAGTGATCAAGTATACACATGGGAAAAATGCATATAGGTACATCAAAGCAAGATATGTATACCATATTGGTGGGGAGATTTTTGCAGAATAAGTCGATGAGATGAAGCGCAGGATAGTGAGATCAACGAGAGAACGAGGGCGAATGCAGGTAGGATCAGAGCCATGGCAAGCTGTAATAGATAAAAACTTTTCCACTCTCCTTTTGCTATGGTGAAACTTATTTATAAAACAATGAAGAGAAACAGAAGAACATACACAAAGCACAAAATTCAGTGTTCCAAAACAAGTACAGAGAGAACACTATTATTATATACTCTCCCTTTTTAGGGAACTTCACACAACTTGTGTTGATTTTTGTCACGTTGGACCACAACCCTCTCTCTCCTCTACATCAATCTCTTATTATAATCAGTAAGTTTGTTTTGGTGTTGAGTAAATTAGTTTTTGATTAATGCTTCTTTTAGCATCTAATTTTCTACTCTTAATACAGATTCTGGTGCTGTGAAGAATGTTAGACTTTTGATCATTCTTTTTTATCCTTTCTAAAGCCTATACATGTTGAGGTGTAGGATAACATAACATACATAACCGTTAGTATCCTATTTCATCAGTTTGACATGAGGCAGATCCCCTGTCAGATTCTTCTGTTCTATTAAATTAGGCATAAAATAATACTTCATATGTCACAAAGTGAATTATTCTTTACTCAGCACAAATTAAAGATGTGTAGAGAACAGCTTGGAATGGGCACAATTTCATGTCCATTGAACAAATAAAGAACATTACTTTGGAGAAACAATGCACCATTTCATAAAGAATTATGCTTGGAGAAGCGATAATAAAGCAAGCCAAGCCTTCGAAATCAACATATATATAATTACAATGCCAATCTTTAAATTTAAAAATTTCATTGTATATTTGCACTAACAACCTCTATGGTGAAGTGGATGCCTTCAGAATTTACAGCAAAGAAGGCCGGATCTCCAACCCTTGTGTTTTCGGAAATGTCTCCCTTCTGTTTTTGTCATTCTCACTGGACTGCTATTCCATTCAGGCTGTATTCTGCAAAAACGAGTTATTAGTCGGTAAAGGTTATGAGATTCCCCGATCACGTGACAAGAGAAGAACATGAAGAGACAAGATTTACATTGGAAAAGCAAAAGATCTTCCACTGGTTGGACTGCCATCTGAGCCAAGGGAGAGGCTCCCAGAAAATGCTATTGGCCCCGAGTAGTTGATAAAGCTCGATTCTCCCTCATCATATCTCCTGAGGCTGCCTACTGCATCATTAAGAGGATCCCTAAGCTCATGCTTCGAAACATGGGAACTGACAACTTCATGACTAGATGAAAGCTGAATAACTGGATTGTCATCTGTGCTGACAAAAGTTTGATCATGAGCATTTTCACTGCATGTATCTTTATGGCCGATGGAATCCTTAAAAGGAACAGACTGTTCCTTAGTGCTTTCTGTTGCCACATTTGCAACGCCACCTAACACGGGTTTTGGGGAGTTAAAATTGGATGTGATGCTACCAGTTTCCACTTTACTATTGTAGCGCAAGTTGCTTGCTTGGACATCTTGCTTTGGTCCTGTTTCTACTGAAGATGGCGCACTTCCTTCAGAAACTACTTTTCCAGTACACTTCTGCTGACAAAAAAATATGAATTCTATATCAACTTAAAGAAAGTAACTACATACAATTATGATCATCTCTTTCAATTTTAAATACTATGTATGAGTTAAGTTATGAAATGGTATCACATTAAAATTTGAGTTAAAAAAAAATAAAATAACAAAAGCAAAATCTCGCTTCCTGAAACCAAGTAACAAGATTGAAGTACCCGACTATAAATCTTTCAACTTATCTGAGATTGATTGTCACTCAATCTCCGTTATAATAGACCAAGTAAAAGGAAACTTGAAGCTTATCATGGACTGGTAAAATGCAAATAATGACAGTTAGCAAGAACAAACCTGATCTGGTAGTTCCCCACCATCTAAAGAATTTAGAAAAGATCTGAGGAAACTGCGAGTGCCAAATTCTTGAATTGGAAGAGAGCTATCAACGAAAGACTCTTCTGAAGCATGGTTAGTCTCTCTGCTTGAACTGAAGTTTGTTTCACCCTTCTGCACAGAGTCCTTGTGATCACAATCCTTCGCAATATCCTTAACAGAAGTGTTTTCCGGCAATTTTGGCCTTCCCTGAGAAAGTAAAATGCTGTGGCTCTCTTCTTCAATCTCATGCTCATTAGCAATAGTGCTCTTCGTATTTTCCAATGATGTAGCTGCTGATCCATCTGATACGAGAAGTTCCTTATTAACAGCCTTTATATCCTTACAATGGCTGTTATCATACAAAGGTTGTGATAGAGAATGGTCAGATTGATCAGCCTTACTATTATAATCCAAAATTTCAGTGTGCACGGGCATCACCTCATCCATGCACATGTCCTTCGCAACATGATAATTGATCTCTTTGTAGCAAACTATCGAATCAGGAGGTTTACATTCCAAAAAGAAATTATCACCGAACAAATTATTGTCTTTCTCAAACAGATCTGAAGCAGTGATACATGGCGGCCTGGAATCTCTGTATTCATTTTTATCACAATCCACAAAATCTTCGCCTGCCACAGAACGTTCATGCTCTGTTATGCTCTGCGCTTTATCTGTAGCACTTGGGATGGAAGATAACAAATGTTCACTCTTCTCTGGATCACTCTGGCAATGCAAAACTCCATTTTGAAATTCTCCTCCTGAAGAATCTCTGGTTGCTTTTTGGTTATCAAGGGAAAGATCATCCACAAACGGGTTCCAACCCTCAACTCCTCCTTTTATCTCAAAAGGAGAAGGATGCGTGTCCCTTCCAAGACCATCCATCTGATACACTTCTTTACTTTCAAACATCAGTGGCTTAACCCCCTTATCGAAACTTTTAGAACCATTAAGTGTATCATTCTGATTTTCCTTCATGATCATGTCTAGTTCAGCTATGTCATTGACGCTGTTCATTAAATAAAATAAAATTGATACGTAAATACATTATATAACGTGCAAGACATTTAACTTCTAGAATCTAAATGCATATAGAAATATGGAAACATATTTTTACTAGCAACAAGGACAGATACCGGAAGGGATGTCATTGTAAAATGATAAAAACCATAACACAGGTCCGTGAGAAGCACTCAATCATCAAGTCCCTACACAGGTAGTTTGTCTGGAGTATATTGCAGGAGATATCACTAAAGTGACCACTCAATTGTCACTATCTTATGTAATCAGAAGTGTGCAACTTTGTTGGGATTGATGTGGTAAATAATTCACACATAATGTATTTTGAAAATTGAATAATTGATGTAGCCCATACGCTAATAGCATTTTAAATTCAACATGAGATGAAAAAAATTACCAGGTTTCATGCTTCACATCACTTGGGATGGTTTGGAGAATCCTCAGCAGTTGTGATGCAAACATTCACCGGACAGGCACACAATCTGACAGAATCTGCCATGAGAAGGAGAAGGACAAAAGAATTAAAATTAGCATACTCTTCATCAATCCTATAGTAAAGATTACTATATATGTATACGGCAAATATTTTCACAGTCAAAATAAAAAAGAACGATGGTTGATATTGGTGTATCAGCACACAAAATCCTCATAAAAAAAACAATTGAATTTGAACATGCAATAAAATATTTAAAAATAAAAATAAAAATAAAAATAAAAATAAAAATAAAAACAGAGCCTAAAAATGGTAGCCTAACGAGGTAGAAAGCAATTCCAACACAGACAATCCCTTGAAAAATTATCACTTCTGATTACATACCATCTACTATATGTTATACAGAAAACAACATAAAATGAAACGTTTTCCCAAGTTTTTATCCAACTCAGGGGACATCTATGAATCTTAATTTGTAGAAAACAAAAAATATGTTTGAAGGCATTTATATATATTTTATAGAAAAAAAATGATAATTTTAGTAGGTAGTATAAATGGGTTGAGGCTTGAGCAGGAGTCTGGAATCTTCCCTTTGTCCAAAGATGAAGAAGTAGACAAAAAAAAAAGGCAACCACTTTCAAAATTCTAAACAAACCTTTAACAGCTAAAATACACTAATTTTTCCAACTCATTTTCCTTGCTTAAAGACCTCAAAAAAATCATTCGTCCTTTCCCTTTCTATCGCCCACACCTGCACAATCACTCACTTTTCATGGATAAAAACTAAACCTTTCACCACCTCATTAGGGAACAGCATTGCGACATAATCAACAAAGAATCCTAAATACAGGTGTGATTTAGTTTCACTAATGATTCGAGATAATGGTGAAACAAAATTATCTGTTCTTATTAGGGATTCAGAAAAGGCAACATTTCACCTTCAACAAAAATGTACAAAAACCAAAAATAAATGTGGTTACAGCGAAAATCCAGTGGCAGGCTGAGAAAACAAATCAGTGGGATACAACGCAGCAGAAGAAGATCAACCATAGATCCAAACAATAAAAGAAGAAATACATTATAGCAATTAGTATACGTTACAGAGAGAGATATAGAGAGAGAGAGAGAGAGAGAGAGGGGAGAGAGAGACCTTGAAGTTGGTCGTCTGAGTAAAGAAATGAGGGAATTCGGCAGGTAAAACGTCTCAGCCGGCAAAATGACAGATAATAGATACACCTCTTTTGATCTGTAGAGAGAGAAGAGAAAAGAGGAATGGCTTAGTGGTGGAGCAATGTGCGTGCACTTTGCGTGATTCGCCACAAAATATGACAATCAACAACTTATAAGCAAGTCAACTCTGTCTCTCTCTCCCGTACTTTCTCTTCGCATAAGCATACAAACAAACCCATAATCACCGACTTAATCGTCATTAATAAATCCAACTGTTCATACTATACGCCAGTAAATGAGCAGCATTAATTATTCGCCAATCACACCAGCATTATTTTAGTCATTTTGGAATTAAAATACTCTCATAATATTTTTTTTGTTTTTAATAAAAGTTTAATTATTCATATGTTTATTCAGTGTTACCACCAGAATCCTGACATAAGACACCGACAATACTCTCACCTTTTTTTAATAAAAATTTAATTATTCATATGTCGGATTTTGTGTCGGTCAATAGGATCCCGACATAAGACACCAACAACAAAATCAGACATCTGGTATTACGATGACAGTATCGGATAAGATATATCAGGAGCTCTGATACCTTAACCAACACAAAAGTCAACATCTGGTACTATGATAACGATGTTAGACATGATGTCGATTTCTTATATTGTGTATTCGACACTCTTACTGACAATATATGAGTATTATACCAAGAAGAAAAAAAAAGGATGTGGGATGTATTTTGGTTTAAAAATATGACTATTGACGGCTGTTCTTGGCTCGCTAATTAAGTATGTAAAAAGTTTAAGACTTTAATTAACGAGACCAAGAACGAATACCATCAAACACAATAATCTATAAAATCGAGACAAATAAAGAGATTAAAGCTTATCCAAGACTCGAATTTCACCAAAGACATCACCGATTTTATTACTCTCCTTTTAGAACAACACTCGTTTTTCCCAGATTCTTACAAATGTAATGTCTAGAGTGAGTGCTCATGTCCTGCCTCTCTCGCTTATATCATCTCTAAAACCCTAGAGTTGGTCCAATCGCGTTACGCCACCTAGATGAAGACAATTTGCCTTCAATGTGGTTGTCTGGTACGCCGACCGACTGCAGAGTGAACCTGGACGCCGTTTGTTGCACATCAGGAGGTTTGCAGGGTGTCTCCGTCCTTTGCTGGTCTCCCATCGGTTGTTGGAGTAGGGCGCGCCAGTCAGTTGTTGTCTTCTAGTTAGGATTGTTGTCCAAGACATCTCCTCTTCCCGTTAGTGTTGTCCTTTAGCCTGTAGTACCTGTATTCTCTCATTATGATGCATGTCCTTTATTATCTTCTTCTCGCCGTCCTCCTTAGGTCTTTGGATAGGTTGTTCTCGCTGTTGAGAAGCCCATCCGAGGTCTCAACCAGGAGGAAGGAGGAAGGATAATTGTCGAGGTGTTCCTCAAAAGCTGAGGTTCGCTTCCCAGTTACGTACTTATTCGGTGGGTTTGACCTTATTCGTTATGAGCTGAGCTTTTGGACTGTTACGTTCCTTATTGGGCTGTCTTGGTTCCCTTCAATTTTCTGTCCTTCAATTGGGCCCCTGAGGGGTTGGGCCTCCCTTTTCTAGCGTCATGGGTCTGATAGGTCTATTGGGCCTCTTGGGTCTGATAAATCATGAGGGATATATTACCCATAATATTAACCCCTTGAGCCTGAATAATTTCATGATTTGAGATTGTTCAGGGTCGATTCGTACTTCATAGGTTATATCCCTCATGCTTCGACGCCTGCGATATTAGGGTCCTTTTCATCTCGACTTTTCGTTGTTCCCCTCCGTTGCCTTCCTTTTGCTATATTCTTATCTCGTCTGGTTATCTATGTCGCCTCGAGATACTATCGTTCTGGTAGGGGGTATTTCTGGTATTTAGGTGTAATATGTCGATTTAAATTTTGAATTTTGAATTTTGAATCCTCTCTACCAGATTCCCTTTTCTCGCTTCCACTTACTTCTCCCTTTGATTTTGCCGGCGGTTAGTGTTCCTTTTATCTAGTGCGCTCGTGCTCTTCTTTCAGGTATTATTCTATCCTCTTCCTCTTTTCCCTTTTTTTCTTAATTATATTCCTTCGCTTTTTGGTCTTATCACTGTCGTGGCCTTAGGGTTTCTTCTTCTCTTTCTCTCCATGTATTTCTTTTCTTTTTTCGATTATGGCTTGTGAAGGTTCTTCTTTTTTTCGTGGATCCCCCAGACCCCCCTCTCGTTCTACCAATTCCTCTCTCGGTAGTTCTAGGTCATCTTTACCGTAATTCTCTTCGTCTCTGGAAGAGCGTCCGGGTCCTTCTTCTCTGTCTCGAATTGCCTTTGACAAATGGGTGGCTGATTTTGTCTCTTTTACGTTGGAGCCCAACCCTGACATGGTGGACGCTGGTCCTGGGTTGTTGGGCCATCTCCGAAAGCTTTCGTTATGGGGTGAGGATACCTCTTTTTCTGCAGTCGGGGTTCCTTCATCCCTTGACGACTCATGGTTGCGGAAGAGCCCTGTTATCGCTCTTGGGAAGTTTCACTGCGGGGATGACGTTGATTTCTATCTTCATTCTCTGATGCCCGTATGTGTTATGCTCCGTCGAACGCCGTAGCCGCTTATGAGTTGCAGCTCGAACTCGGCCTTAGGTTTCTCCTTCACCCATGCATCCGATATATTTTTGAATTCTGGGGTATAACCCTCGCTCAATTGGCTCCTAATGGTTGGGCTGCGTTAATGGGGATTTTGGTCCTTTTCCAAAAAAGAAAGTACTCCTTCTTGACCACTGTCGAGATCAATTTCCTCTATCGACTTACCCTGAATAATCGGACAAAGGGGTATTATTATCTGGTGTCGCGCTATACCAATCTTGTTTCTTCTTTACCCAGTTCAGTTAAGGGATGGAAGAATCAGTGGATCTGGGTTCGTGGGTCTTGAAGAGGGGACTCCGTTTATGACCTTGGGGACCCTCAAAATCTCGGCGTGCTCCCTCGGAGTTCCTTCTACAAATATGACCTTAGCGCGTGTATGTTTCCGTCGGTTATTTTTCATGTTACATGGGACACTCTAACATTTCTTTCTTTTGCTCTATGCAGTAGGTGACACGTGTGCCCTCGAGAATCTGTCGGCTGGATTCCAGAAAGCTTTACGCCGTATTTGCAGACTCTCTGTGAAAAGGCGAAATTACCAGTGGGTTCTCCAAGGATCCAATCTTTTTGATACTGGCCTTGCTACCATGTCTATAGTCATGCCAGGTAGTCTATCCGTGATTACTTCCTCGGTTGGAGTGTTCATCGTATAGCTCCCCCCTCTTGTACTAACTCTTCCTTTGTCTTTTCTATCATGTCTAAGTGAGGGGAAACTTTCTCGTCTTATGCTTGACTCCGCTCGCATGGGTACCCTCCCTTCTGCTTGCCAACAGGCTGCATTCTCCAAAGGGAAAAAGAAGACTTCTCAGACTTCCTCTCCGAAAACCTCTGGGGTCCCATTCGCCGTGCAGCCCCTTATCTCGATTAGGATGGGAGAGGTTTCAGATCTTATCTCTCGAAGGTTGGAATCCGATCTTGTGCGTGTGGATCTTCCGGAGAGGGGTTCCAAAAAAGCCCCTAGAGCCCCGAAGTCGAAAAAAGGGGGTCCGAGATTACGGTCTCTAAAACTCTTGTTCCGAAACGGAAGTTTAAATTGGTGGATGATGTTTTCGAAGAGGATACTCATGATAACACTGCTCTGGTTACACGTCCTTCAAAGAAGGCCTGAGACGATGGTACATGTATTATCGTTGTAAGCTCCTCCGTGGCTCCTCCGGATACGATCAAAGTTTGTGACATCAATTCCTCTTCTTCTCCTGATGCTTTTACTCGTTCTACTTTTATTATTCTGGGGGTTCCTAGTGGTGCCGCGCCTTTTGGGGTTCAGTAGAATTTTGGTGGTACCTCTTACGGTCCCGTGCCTGGTTGTTCTCCTTCCGACATGTGGCGGTACTACCATGGGAAGACTCCTACGGTTCTGGTCGCACGACGGTTCTTCCTCCGAGGGTGCTCCTCCTGCTTTACCCCTGTCTGATGATGCTACTCTGTTCATCCATGTGTACTCTATGGTAGATCAGGAGCTCATATCGAAATATGGTCATCTGGATGAAGCAGGGAAGACCTTCCTCCAAACTCGGGAGCTTCTGTTTGATTTTGATGCTCCCGCGTGCTTGGCCCGTGCTGCCACCTTCCTGTTTAAAGGGTGTACTCGAGAGCTCCTCAGACACATGAAGAATATGTCTGCCAAGGATTCTCTTCACAGTGTTTCCTGCCATGCGGGGCGACTGTCGCTCCACGCCGCTAATGCTTTACACCGTATTTCTGAGCTAGAAAGGAGTGACTTCTGCTGGCAGTATGAAGTTACCTCGCTGACTCAAAAGATGAGGGAATATGAGAGGAGGGCTTTCGCGGTCGGTGAGGCCGAAGCTTTAGTCAGGGGTCAGTTGAGAGTTGAGCAAGATAAGAGAGTCGAGCTCCAAGGAACCTTTGATGTCCTCCGCCTTCGATATGATAGTCTCTTAGGTAAGTCTGTAGAAGAAAGAGTGTTTTGGAGCTTCGGAACCAGGTGCTTTTGGATGAGATTGCCGCGCTGAAGGCTAAGCATCAGGAAGAAATCACAGCCAAGGAGAATCAGCTCAAAGTCGAGCTATCTCGGGTTCAAAATAATTTCAAGCCTTTCGAGCGTCCTCAGAACAGGAACTTGACAAGATGCGATAAGAGAAAGAGGCGTTTGAAGTTTCTCATGCCCAGAGAATCAAGGCATTTGAAGAAGTGGTTGCCGAGGTTTTGAGGGAGCGCGACTGGCCTTAGCCGAGGTAGAGCAGGTTAAGGAGGCTTTCCTCCTGTCAAAGGCAGATAATTTGTACTATAAGGATGTTTTTCTCCCAAAAAACAGGATTCATTGCTTATGTTCTTGCGTTTCTTCCTTTGCCTAGGCTTCTGCACAGAAGCCTTATCCTGCTTGCCTCGATATTCTTCATCAGGTCATTAGCGAGGAGAAAATGCCTCCTGGAAAGACCTTGAAGGATGATCTCGATTTAGGAGTGCTCGGCGAGTATTCCGACTTCATCACCGACGTCCCCAAAGGGTCGTCCGATGATTCCAAGGAAGACGGATCCGATGAGGAGTTAATCGGGAGTAATTCTGAGGTTGGGGGGCCATCTGCGATACCCCCTATTGAGTCTGGGGCTGAGTTTCCTGTCGTTCGCGATATGCAAGATTCGGGTTCAACTGCCACTGCTGTTGTTTCCAAAAATCCGCCCGCCGAGGGCAGTGCTGCCCTTTCAATTCTGCCGATCCCCGACATTGGTTCTGCCTCAGATCGCACCGCTGATGCCAACATTCCCCCAAAGTCAGCGATTGCCGAGGCTGCCTTGGGTGCTTCCGAAGATATGTCACCGAGATAGTCGGTCCTGAGACCTTTCTAGCTGATCCCTGAAGTATCCCCGAACCCCCAGCTCATTTTATATCTTCTTGCATTCTTTTTATTTATTGGTTGATAGAACTTTGAGTTATTTCCGTTGTAGTTGTAATCCCTCTGTTATGAATGAAGTGCTTTTTCTTTTCCACCAATAGATATGGTAGGGGTGTTTTGGTACTTTACCTTTGCTTTTAAACATAACCGTCATTTTTCTGTCGTGGAATGTCACGTTCTTGGTCAGGCTCTACGTGGTTCAATCTGGGCCCTTCTTTTTCTTAGGGAGTTGTAAAGTCTCATTTTCCTGGCCGTTAGATCACATTCATTTTTATCTCCTAATTTTTAATGATGGCGCCTGTTGCCTCTCACCTTGTCAGACGGTTTTCATCTTTGTTTTTTTAATTTCAAATCTTTCGTATCCTCCCTCTTTCTTTCCATTTATCTCATTAACTTAATCCCTTGATATCTTGGCAATTTTCTGAAGTTTTTTACTATCTTTGTGTATCCTGAGAATCCACTTTCTCCCGTTTGCCAATTCGTCTTGTGAAGGAACTCCTCCTTCGGTTGATGTTCAGGAAGTGAATATTTTCAATGAATCGCCGGTACGGAGCATGCCCCGTTCTATACTGAGGGACTTGTCTATATCTTCTTCTTCTAGTGGCAACCCGACCCCTGTTGACTCTCCAACTAGACAGTCGGTTCCGTCAGTGCCTGCCGCGGGTGTCTGCGGTGCGGCACTCCTTCTTGACGCTGACTTGGGTGTCATACTTCCTCTTAACGTGGGGGATTATCTTCCCCATCGTCGAGATGTTGGTGACCTGGAGGTTGCCCTCCAAGAGACAACTCGGCATCTCGAATGACTACCACCTTCCAGATTGTCGTCGGAGCAGTTGGATGAGATTCACAAGAGATATGGTGCCCCCAACATCGTGTTCGAGCTTTCCATGGATGTAGTATCTATTTCCATGGATGTAGTATCTATTTCCATGGATCACTCGGTCTTTCTAATTTTCACAAAGCTGGTTCAATTTCAACATAATATCATTACAATTTCCGACTAATACACAGATACAAAATCATTAGAACACTAAATCCTAACACTAAAATCATAAACAACGACTACTCACCAATTCACCATTACAATTTTTTTACGACAGTACATATATATAAAACTCTGTGTTATACATCAAAACGAGACAGTATTACAACGAAAACTCATCGGTTGCTCCATTTTTCTGGGATCTGAATCTGCAACCAATTTATCGCCGGAAATTTAAAGAAAAAAAATTGAAAGAATATCTCACTACCAATTTAGGGACCGAGTGAAAGAGGTAGGAGAGAGAGTGTGTAAAAAAAAATTTAAATAAATTTTCAAATCCATATATCCAGAATGATCTAGTAAAGGAGAGCAAATATCAGGTCAAACTGACTCAAAGTTAGTCAACTAAGACTCTATCCATTTTCAAGGGGTAGTTTGGTCAATTGATCTAAAAAATTGGCATTTTTGTATTTTTTCAAATGACTCGGGCATTTTTGTAAATTGATTTTTTTTTGTAGAGGATATGGAATCATGGTACCTTTTAGCTTTGTGTAGTTTGAACAATGTCTATCAATCAGTCAATGTCGCTGGCTTCCATTTTGACAACTCAAATATGGTCACTGGTCACAATGATCCATTAATACAAATATAAATAAGTAATATAATGGCTTTCTACTGTTGTTTGTGAGAATTTTTTGTTTTTTTTTTTGAAACGGATATATGTTTGAAATGGATTATGAACGGGTAACACATTAATTATTCCTTTTTATTTTGGATTAGTCGACACATATTTTTATTTTGTAAGAAGATTAAGGAAATGCACTTTAAATTAAATAAAAAAACTCTCTTTTTATTAAGTATGTTAATATTTTTTCTTTTTATTTATACTATTAATTATTTATGAAATATTAAGTTTTTTTATTTATCATTAATTATTTATGAAATTAGTTAACAATACACCATTATCTTTTTATTAATTAAGTATCACTTTTATTATAATAAAAATTATAACTCTTTATTTATTTCATAAAAGCCTGAAATAGATCATATATACTAGCCAACAAATTAATGTGTGCATGTGTATCATAGATGTGGTAGATTAAAAAAATACTACAAACAGACAGCAGCAAGCACTCAATGTACATCTTACTTCTTAGAACTGAAAATGAGATTAAAAATTACTGGCCCATTTATAGGGGCCCATATTATTTTATCTTATAAGGCCCTTTTTTTTTGTCTATTGAAAAACTGGCTCATTTATAAGGACCCACAAAAATTTATTAAAAATAAATAACAATTTGTTGCTGCCCAGATCGAACTGGAGACCTTCAGTAAGATTGTCGTAATAACCACTACACAACAGCAACCAATTTAAGTTTTTTTAATTATTGTATAACTTTAAACTTCTTTATTTCTCATGATTATAAGACTATCATTTAAATTTAGATTTTGTAACAGACATAAAAAATTATGAATATTTAACATAATTTTTTTTTTGAATTTAATTCGCAGCTCAAAGATATTACAGCCATTTCAAAATTGTTAGAATTTATTTGATTTGATCATCTAAAAAGATACAATTTGATGAATTAGGACGAGTCAGCTCAAGTAATATATTAAATTAATTGAGGATGGGAGTAAACAACAATTGCATATTTTGTGATTCAAATCTAAAAACGGTTCGTCACGTTCTCTTTGAATGTGATTTTGCAAATGGCTCTAGCTTCTATTCCATCTGTAAGTCTACTACACTTTAGTAGCCTTATTTCAGGGATTAGAGGAAAGAATTTTGCAATATGTGCTTGTGAATGTGTTGTTTGGTTGATTTGGAAAGCTCAAAACGATTTTATTTTTCGTGGAGAACAGTATGACTCGGGAAAAATATTGGAGGATCTTAAAATAAGACTTTGGAATTGGTTATACGATCATTTTCTGTTTAGTACATCAGGAAGTTTTCACAATTGGTGGATCAGTCCTAGGAACGGTATTAGATAAAAGAAAATAACTGTTTATTCTAGACGATTCTCTTGTGATTGATGTGTTAAATAATTGATGTAAATGTATCCTTAAGAGCTTTGGTATTACTCATACAAATCTCTCTTATTAATAAAATTTTACCTTTACTAAAAAAAAAATATATAATTAATTAAAGTGGGTGCATGGCTAATAAAAAAACATAACATGCAAATGGCAAGTCATAGTTTTATATTGATTGATGACGAGAAGAATAATTTGTGAAGATTATGGTAAGATTCATTTCGATTCTTGTCTCAGATAGTCGATGGTGGTTTCTCATCTCTCCAAATTGATCGGTTTATAAATCGAATATCGCTGCATCGACAAAAAATGTGTATAAACTTTAACGAACGCTAGCTATACACGCTCTAATAATTTTTATCTCAAAATTTGGAAAACAAATCCCAATATATATATATATATTAGAAAACGTAATTCTTTTATATTTTTAGTTGATGATTTAATTTGTAAAAATAATACTAATAATTATTTGATTTGTAAAATTATAGTAGGGCAGTTCCCAAATTTACATGAGTTTGGCATTTGGTCAACTTGTTTTAATATCCATATAAGGAGATCCGTCGTACAATGAATAAATTAGTTTTATGCAAATTGTGCCTATAAATTTTAAAATATGAATGCGACTGATCTCCAACTACACAAACAAATGCCCCTTTCATGTGCTATAATCATTCTCAAAATTACCGTCAAATGTGTAAGTATTCAATGATCATTTGTTAGGATTTAGTATTAAAATGAAAAAAAATAATTGAACACAAAGTACTGTAATGTCGTTTTTAATAGGGGATCCGGCCCCAAACATTTTATAAATGATTGAAACAGAGTACTCCAAAAAGTGTGCTATAATTTGTGGAAAATATCAATTTTGGTCTTTTAGAATAGATCAAATCCAATTTCAGTCATAAAAATTGGTAATTTCTCAAAAGTGTTATTCGAAATTAGTCATTTTAGTTCACTTTTGGTTATTTTTTTGCTGGAAGCCGGCGGTTTTCTGGCGAGAGTTAGTAAATTCCGACGAGAAAAGTAGCAAAGTAGCCACTTTTGAGAAACTGAAATTAGATTTTGCCAATCTTAGTGGACCAAATTGATATTTTTCCCTACAATTTGCATGTGAATGCTATATATATGTAACAAAGTAGCAAAAGAGTGGAAGAATAGAAATCATGAAGTCTCCATCAACTCCAAAATACTTAGAGGAGGAAGAATCACTAACCCCAGAATGCAAAGAGTTGATCTCCACCCTACCCAAAGGAAGAGGGTGGGTGTTGACCCATCTCTACCACTATCAAAACTTGTGGCATTCCCCGAGATTCCTCCAAGGCATGCTTTCATGTCAGAAACACTTCCAGGGTCAAATCTCCGACGTGCATCTCGTCTCCACTCCCAAATCAGGCACCACCTGGTTGAAAGCAATCATCTTCACATTGCTAAACCGACACACACATCATCCCGACACCAACAACATTAGCCACCCTCTTTTCACCCAAAACCCTCACCAGCTCGTGCCCTTCCTAGAGATCGACCTCTACTCCGACAACAACATTCCAGACATGATCCCTTCGTCTCACCGCCGCCTCTTCTCCTCTCACTTGCCCTACTTCTCCCTCCCGGAATCCGCGAAAGCCTGCAAGATAGTGTACCTATGCAGGAACCCTAAGGACACCTTGGTGTCCCTCTGGCACTTTGCGAATAAGATAAGGGCCTCAGAATTGGGTTCGCTTATGATGGAAGATGCTGCTGAGAGGTTCTGCAGTGGGGTGAGCTTGTACGGACCTTATTGGGACCATGTTCTTGAGTACTGGAATCTGAGCAAGGGAAACACTAATAGGGTTTTGTTCTTGAAGTATGAGGAGATGAGGGAGAATCCAGAGCTTCATGTGGGACGGCTGGCGGAGTTCCTGGATTTCCCTTTTACTGCAGAGGAAGAGGAGTCCAGGATGGTTGAGAAGATCTTGAAATTTTGCGGCTTTGACCATCTCAAGAATCTGCAAGTTAACAAGAATGACAAGCTACCAAATGGTATTCGAAACGTTTCTTTTTTTCGTAGGGGCGAGGTGGGAGACTGGAAGAATCATTTAACAACTGAGATGGTTCGGAAAATTGATCAAATCACTCGAGAAAAGTTCCATGGATCTGGATTGGAGTACTTGTAGTTCATCACTTTATTTCATTCAAACCAAATAAAAGCGCTGCCTTTCTATTTTCCTTTGTGATTTTTTTTTATAATAATATAATGACTGCTTTACATGCATGTCTTGATTTACCTTTATGTGTATGTGTATCTCCTGTGGTACCTTTGGATTTGATTCACTAGTCATAAATTTAAAGATTTTGTAGCCCTTATCTTAATTACTAGGGTTTAAAATATATTTTTTTGTTCGAAAATAATTTAAAAGTTTCCAATTTCATCCCACATATTTAATAATTGCAAGATTTAGATTTTCTGTTGCTGAAATTTAAAATTCATCAAAACTGAGGGTGTGTATTTGTCACTTGATGAGTAATTTGGAGCTTTTCAAGGTTATTACTTGATAAAAGAATCGAATCATTTTTTTTTACTTTTTTTTTTTCAATTTTCCTTTTGATGGAAATGTAATTTTATGTATGTTAAGTTGGATGAGGATAATAATTTGAAAGTTATAAGTGTATGTTGATAGATTATTAGATTCAGATGTTACTCTATTTTATAAAGTGTCAAAAGATTTTTTTAAACAAACAAATCAGAAAGCATGAACTTTATTGCGGATCGGAAAGAATTACAATTACTTATAGCACAAAAAATTGATCTGAATATGTGTTACTCTATTATATCTTATATGCTTTACTTTTAATTAGTATTATATTAGTTGTGCTAAGTACTCTGTTCAATCAATTATTATCGCTGAATTAATAAATTTATATTGAAATTGTGAATGGATCTCAAATTAAACGACTCCACGTGTATCATACATGCACTTGTAATTTTTAATAATTTAATAAGATCTGCATCCTACAGCAGGCGATTTTTCTGGTATTGCTAATTTATTTTCTCTGTTGTATCTAAGGAATTTCATATGCTCATATTATGATATTAAGTATTAATCTGTTAATCCGTGTTTTAATACTACGTTTTAGATGACAGATGCAGGAGTTTTGGGTTCGTAAAGATTCAGGTGTAATTCATTGTTCATTGTCCCACACAGTATTTTCATAACCGGACCGGAGCTTGAACCGGTGTAACTAACGGTTCGAGGTTCAACCGGTCGAACCAGAGGTTCAACCGAAAAAAATTAAATTTACATATTTTTAATTATATTTTAAAAAATTATTAAAAAATAAATATATAAATAAAATTATTTACTACTTATATATAATTAATACTTAGTTATAATTTT
This sequence comes from Pogostemon cablin, assembly GCA_023678885.1. NCBI lineage: Eukaryota > Viridiplantae > Streptophyta > Magnoliopsida > Lamiales > Lamiaceae > Pogostemon > Pogostemon cablin. The sequence continues at coordinate 23,436,452 of CM043006.1, forward strand.
CTGATGGAGCATTTTACAAGGCCCCAAAGCCCACCTATTAAAGCCCACTAGTTTTTTAAGTTTTATTAATAAAATGAATTTTAAATAGAACATCAAAATCAGGCAATTAGGGCTTCACTTTTGTTAATTTCACCGGCCTCATATTCAGGCGAGAAGTTTCAGCAGAGACTAACGGTTCGTGGAGCAGGGGCTTGGCGTTTTCCTTCATTTTCTTATAGAGGGTTTGTCAATATTTTTCTTTGGTATATTGGTATGGGATTTGTGTAATTTTTTGTAGATCGGTGGAGTTTAAGCCCTTGAAAAGTCCTCCTGTTTTTGTAATCATTTTAATGGAGTTAATGAACAAAATAGAAATAGATTTGTGTGGATGCGATGCAGATTTAATAATAACCGCCAATTTTTCGGTTCTATCAGTTCGGCCGGTTTTTCAGTTCTGACTGGTTCATTCTGGTTCAAAGCTAAAAGCGGTTTTTATGTCGTTCCGGATCAATCCCGGTACCGGTTCACGGTTAAACCGGTTGAACCGGCCAGTTCGATTTTAAAAATATTGGTCCCACATCGCTTGCTAACAAAAGGATGACAGAGAAAATGACATATAAAAACAGGGTCCGTATGATGTTAAAGCTCATACCTTTCTCTGCCTTTTGGCTAAGATCAAGTGTAGAATCTGTTCTTATCAGTTTAGTATCTGATATGTGGGCTAACGGTCCACACGGGCTAAGGTAGCTTGCTATCTGGGCCTTGGCCTTTGCATGTCGCCCATGCGTTGCACTACTGCACGGGCCTTGGCCTTTGCATGTCACCCATGCGTTGCACTACTGCACGGGCCTTGCTCGCCCTACTAAATCGAATCGAGTTTAAAATTCAGTTGCCCCCCACCAAATCAAATCGAGTTTAAAATTCAGTTGACTAAAGTTTGAATTGGGCTTGTACGGGCCTGGCGCACCCCACCAAATCGAGTTTAAAATTCAGTTGACTAAAGTTTGAATTGGGCATGATGTGCCCACCAAATCCTGTTTTAAATTCAAATAAAAGTTTGACATTTTTAGGTGATGTTTGTTTTCGCTAAAATTGAGAATGAACTTTAAAATCTATAGAAATTATCCCTATATACACCCTAACTCTATCATCTTCAAACTTATGTTATCTCCTCATTTAATATTCATTATCTCTTGTCTTCTTCTTCTTTAAAATCCACAGAAAATTACCCATATTTACACCTACTAACCCTATATAATCTTCAAACCTATGTTCTCTCCTCATTTAATATTCATTATCTCTTGTCTTCTTTTTAATATAAATTATTACCTTCTTACACATTGATTTAACATAAAGTTAAAACATACCCTATCAAAAACTCAAAACAAATATATATCACTATTACAAACATATATCTCAATTCAATTCCTTAACCAAACATGCCTTTAGGGCGTAATTAGTATGATGGAATAGAGTGGGAATGTAATCGTCATTCCCAATTCTATTCTCATTACTGCATATCCTATCAAAAATTCAAAACAAACATATATCACTATTATAAACATATATCTCAATTTCATTCCTTAACCAAACATGCCCTTAGGGCGTGATTGGTATGATGGAATGAGGTGAGAATGAAATCGTCATTCCCAATTCTATTCTTATTACTGCGATTGATATGTTTTTAGTAATAGGAATCATAATTTCAAAGGAATGGACATTCCTCACACCCCCATGGTATTGTCAATTTCATTCCCTTGTTCCCCTCACCCCACCCTACCCTACCCTACCCTCTCCTACCCTACCCTCTCTCTCTCTCTCACTCACACACACATATATAATTATAATCATAAATAATATTCTTTTAATTTATACAATATTTATTTATATATTTATAAATATGTTACTATTTTTTACTTAACATGTAATATTTATTTAAATTATTTGTATTAAATTATTTAATAAAAAATAAAATAATAAATCATGTAAAATCTAAATAAAAAAAATTAATATTTTTATATACTCAAATCGGTAAAAAAATATATAATTAAATTAAATTCTTAAAATTTTTAAATATAAATGTATATAATTATTTTAATATTTATTCAAAATAAAAATTAGTAGATTAATATAAAAAATTAATATTACTAGTTAAATTGAAAATATACATGAAATATAAATATAATTTTTATACCTAGTTTAATATTTTTTAATATATATAAATTTTTTTATTTGTATTTTAAAAATATTAATATTTTATTTTATTTATAATTTAATATTTTTCTATAATTATAAAATATATAAAATCTTCATTAAAATTTTAATTAATTTAACATTTTAAATAAATTAAATTTAAATGTAATATTATAAAAATACTGTTAATGAGATTGAAATTATTAAGGAATACAAATTATATTACTTGAGCTATTCCTGAACCATATCAATCATAATAAAAATAATTTTTAATCATTTCATTCCCATTACATTCAATTTCTCTATTATTTCATTCAATCATACCAATCTAACCATTAAGTACTTGTAGTTGTATGTAAAGCATCAATTACGTAACTGTGGAAATTTATGTTTTATATGATCAACTTAAATTACAATGTTGATATAAAAATTCAAATTCTAAATAAAAAAACATAAATTGATATGAATTTTCTGTCAATTCTATTGTTCACTTATAATAACAAGTTTTATAAGAGAGAATATTTAACATATAATACTTCAGAAAATTAGGTGTGCTACTTTGTCCTCTACAAACAAATTATTCACTTATTATAATTAAAGTTATCGCTGCGTTATCTTTAGTTAATAAATTTATTGAAAATTAGAAAATGTCAAAAGGATCCCAAATTTAATGACTCCACATGTATCATACAAGACATGCAAACTCCACATGTATCATGCAAGACATGCAAACTAAACAAATGGGTTCATAAATTTCACAAATTTAATCTCCTAATTCACATATTTGTCACACGTCTCTATGTTTAATAAATTTCATTTGTTAATCCACGTATTATTATATATTTGTCACTCACATATTACGTATTTGTCACATGTCTCTATGTCTAATAAATTCCATGAATTTCATCTCTTAATCAAGTATTATATAACTTGGTGGAGCAGTCCAACTGACTATTAACTCTTCATTTAAGCGAGAGATTCTAACTATACTAACAATTAAAAAAAAATCCAAGTATTATGCGTGTTGTCAAACACGCATGCAAGAATTTACTGATTATTAAATAATATATAATATTTTAATTAAAAATAAGTTATGAAATGTATAATATTTTAATAAAAAATATGAATATCATTTGAAACACTATTGCAGATGGAATCAAATAATCAGCATGGCATTTATTTGTGTCGAGTACATTATTAAAGCGCATGATTAAGGATTGATTAGAGCACTAATCCTGATCCATGAAACTTATCCCTCGTGATCTGATCCAGCTTGCTCGCCATCTCAGCCGTCAAATGATTCTCCCAATCTCCCACCTTCCCCTTCCGAAAGAAAACACTATTCTTCATCCCATTTGCAAACTGCTGAGATTATCGAAGATGCACAGCCTCAAAATATGGTCCGCCACACCGGATTCCTCCTCCTCCGCCGTCAGCGGGCAGTCCAGGAACTCCGCCAGGCGGCGCAGATAATACTCTTGCCTCTCCTTCATTTCTTCATATTTCAAAAACAGGGCCCTGTCAGGCTTCTCCTGGCTCAGCTTCCAATACCCTAACGCATGATCCCAGAAGGGCCCGAACCCGCTCACTCCCCTGCAGTAGAGCTCAAAGTCCTCCACCATGTAATCAGCAGCATCTTCAGCTTGCAGCTGCCCTAACTTGTTGCAGAAGTGCCAGAGGGAGACGAAGTTGTCCAAACTTGCATTTGGAGTTGGATTTCACTGATTCCGGGAGGGAAATGCAGGGGATGTGTGTCGGAAGAAGCCGCCTTTCGCTGTCTGGATGTTGTTGCTGGTCTCCAGGAGTGGCAGCAGCTGGTGGGGGTTGTTGGAGACAAGAGGGTGGTTAAGGTTGTTGACTTCCGGACAATGTTTCTGTCGATTGAGCAGAGTGAAGGCGATGGCCTTCAACCAGGTGGTGCCTGATTTGGGAGTGGTGACGAGAAAGACATCGGAATCTTGACATTGGAAGTGATCTAGCAGGATACCAGGAAGGTATCTTGACATCGGAATCTTGACATTGCAATGACACCAGGAAGGTATCTAGCAGGATACCAGAAACCTTGATACTGGTACAGAGTGGTTAGCCAGCCTTTTTTAGTGGGTAGGGTGGAGATCAATTGCTTGCATTCTGGAGGTATGGATAATGCGAGGGAATCAAATAATGTAATGACAGCCAATAGAAATTGAAAATGCTTCCATCTCGCCTTTCTGCTCGCCCTTTTCGTTATTCCACTTCCACATTTTAACTCTAAATCAAATTTAATTTTTTCTCCTGTCTTGTAATTACTTAAACAAGCTCGCATAAATTTTGAAAATTCCAACAAGAAAATCATTCTCCACAAATGACAAAATCATGGAATTAAAGAAACTAATCAATGAAGCAACCTTAATTCTATAAAAATTAACTTAAAATGAAATCTATTTTCTAGCACTTCCATCATACAACCTCCATCCACATCTTATTTCCCACCAAATTATAACCAGTTTTCTGATATGTAGCATCCATCTACCGTAGCCATAGTTTACTTCGACCATAAAATTATTTGTTCTTATAAAGAGAATCAGGATATACATAACTTCATGCATTATTCAAACATCAAGATCTTCAAATAGATTCACTCCCAATATGATTCACATTACACAGCAAACAGACATGGTTGAAAAGATTACAGCACCAATCTAGATCCAAACAACTTCTCCTCCGTAATTCGATCAAGCTGTCGAGCCATCTCATCGGATAAACAATTCTTCCAATCTCCCACCTCACCCCTGCGAAAGAAACCACTGGTTTCCATACCGTTCCGCAGCACCCCATTCTTGTTCACCTCCAATCTGCTCATACTGTCAAAGCTCGTCAATTTCAAGATTTCCTCCACCACCCCTGATTCTTCTTCATCCGCAGAAAAAGGGCAGTTCAGGAACTCCGCCAAGCGACGGAGATGAAGGGCAGGTTCGTCTTTCATCTCCTCGTACTTCAAGAACAGCACCCTCTCTGGTTCATCCCTGCTCTGTTTCCTGTATTGCAGGGCATGATCCCAGAATGGTCCGAATGCTACTGATCCTTTGCAGAACATCTCGAAAACCTCCACCATTGTATCCCCACCTCCCATTTCTTGAGGCAATAGCTTGTTCATGAAGTGCCAGAGGGAGACGAAAGTGTCCTTGGGATTCCTGCAGACGTACACGATCTTGGAGGTGGAGCTGTTCTTCAGTGATTCGGGCAGAGAATTGTAAGAAATGTGGGTGGAGAAGAATCTGGGAGAGGGAAAGGAGGTCCAATCTGGGATCTGATTGTCGGCGTAGATGTTGACTTCCAAACTGAGGACGAGATCGTGAGGGTTATGGGTGAGGAGGGGGTGGGTTGAAGCAATGCGGTGTCGTTTTCGATTTAACAGAGTGAAGATGATTGCTTTCAACCAAGGGGTGCCTGATTTAGGGTTTGTAACGAGAAGGACATCTGAATCTTGAGAATTGAAATGCTTCTGGCATGAAAGTAAAGCTTGAAGATGTGAAGGGAGATACCAGAAACCTTATGAAGGTGAATGTGGGATGCAAACCATCCCTTTTCTTTGGGTAGAGTGGAGATCAATTCATTGCATTCTTGAACTGATGTACTCATCATTTCTCTCTCCATAACTTGGGAATGTCGGATTCTCTCTCTATGCTTACACATTATATACAGGGTGGAGAAGGGGGTGGGGTGGGGTGGGGGTGGATCACGTTAGTCAACTTTCCTGTGTTCCAAGAATTTTTGAAAGAAATGGGTCATGGATCTTAGAAAAGTCCACTTCTTCCTTCCATTATTATTAAATTAAAAAAGAAAAAAAAATGATAGGCATGAAATCACAAATTTTATTTTTAGATTTAGTTAAAAAAAAAAAGATGTGTGTTTTAGAAAACACGACGAAGAGTAAATAAATCACACACAATCTCATCGGGTCGGTTTCGCTCAAGTAAATATATCCATCAGCCCACTCTAATTCAATTGTTAAAAGTATTGATGGCCCATTTTACTATTTAGCCCAAATTTATCACCCAATAGGCCCATACCTAATACTGGAAAGAAATAAAGTGATAATATTGTCATGGTATATAATTTGATAATTATGTGTGCAAGTAATTATGGTAATAATTTTTATAATTGATTTACTTATATATAAACATTAAAGTTTGGCAAAAATATTCTCGACTTTTTAATTAATTATGTATTTCCAATATAAGATGTCATATCAACTTTTTAGACGTGTGGCTCCCAAAATAAACTTTTTAGACGTGTGTTGTGAATCTGATGCACATTGGACAGGTATTACTGAATTTGATTTACTATATATAAACGTTAAAGATTGGCAAAATATTCTCGACGCAATATACATACCACCAAATGTCATATTTAATTTTAATTTTATAATTTAAGATTTACTTTGACTTTTATGATTTATTCAAAAAATGGCATGATTTAATCCACTCTTAAGTATTTATTACTACTTTTGTGAATTTTGGTGGGTCGAACCTTTCCACCTGTAATAGTGCTCGTTTTTTCTTCTCCCTCCATCCCCTAATCCAATTCTTCTCAAATCTTGCTCGCATCCAATTTCTCCAAAATTCAAAATTCAAAACTCCTCTCTGAATTTGCCTTTTCTGGACCTCAAAGTTCTTGTTGGCCGATTTGATTTCCCCTATGCCGCAGATTACTTAGTATATCCGAAGGATCTTCCGCTTTTGCTCAAATTTATGTTTCAAGTTTTTTTTACTGTATTTATATTGCTCCGATGATCGTTTTCTTTCTAGGGTTCGCTGTGTTTATTTGATTGGTTTCGAATATACTCGGGCTTTGCTGATTTCTGATTAGGGTTTGAGGTTTTTTGGATAATACTAGACGGGAAGCCTTGTAGGACTGCATTTATTGGTGATGTTGTGCAAGTTTCTTTAACTTTGTGTTCTATGGTAGGTTTAGTGTGCATGCAAGGGTGATTTGAGGTTCTAATTGGATTTATACCTCTGATTTTGTTGTATTATTAGTAGTGAACTATTTGCTCAAGTGGGTGTTAGGGTTTAGTTTGGTTAAATTATGCAGATTTTTTACATATTTTCAGAAATTGCCCACCTTGTTCATTAGGCGTCCGGTGCCGGCAGCCCCGCGTCGCCTAGAAATTTATCAATGATAACTTGATTATCTGGAATATCACTTTTCTTGGCGTTCCCTTCCAATATTAAGCTGACTAGTTCTGTATGCAATAGCAAATGGCTGGAATATCGATAGGCCGTTCACTCCATAGACCTTGTCCGGGAGACAAAAGACTAAGAAGGTGCAGAAAAAATGAAGAAGCTGATGTCATTCTGATAGATGTTGATTCTGAAAATTTTGACAATGTTATTATCATTGACATTCCTGATTCTGTGCCGAAGAAAACTAAAGGTTCAAGCGTGCTGAAGAAAGACAAATCTTCATTCAGGAATGTGATTAATATTGAGGATGATGAGATCCCTGAAAGCAGCCATTTTGTTGGTGTAAATAATGTCAGATTTTCTGATGGCGCCTCTTCAAGTAGAGACCATGCTCAGAATTTCGGAGATGCTTTTGTTGAAGATTGCCAATTTGTTCCTGACAAAGTAACTCCAGTTAGATTGTCAAAGTGTAAACGGACCTATTCAGGGAAAAAATCTAGAAGAAACCGTTTTGGTTTTGATTCTGATTCAGAATTCGATTCGGCTGATAGTGATTACCTTGATTGTGAAATAGTTGAAGATTCTTCTGGGAAGGTTCAAGAGGATTGGGAAAAAGCTTTTTCTAGGAGAAGGAAAGATATTCCCAATGTCCATCCTGGTACTAGGGCTCACCAAGATTCTAAATCAAAAGTTGAGATTGGGCAGCATAAAAAAGCGTCTTGTTTCACCACAGAAAAATCCAACAACAAAAATGATGCTTCATCTCCCACCTCAGAAAAATTCAGCAACAAAAATGATGCTTCATCTCCCATCAAATCGAAAGTGGACTCTGATTTTGGTTGTTCTCGCCTATCCGATGATGCAATTAATGATCAGCAGCATGTCAAGTGTGGTGTGCGTGGTCGCTCTAGTTTTCTCACCAACTGTCCTCCTTTGATCCATGTTGAGCAGGCAGAGTGTCTGGTAAGTGAGCCTGCACCTAGCTGTCATGTCGAAGAAAGACTTAAAAATCCAGTTACACCAAAATTTGCTTCTCAGAAAGTATCAGCGAAGAAATTTGATCATCCTATACGTACTGTTGAGGATAATGCAACTTCTAAAGTGGGGCCTTCTCCTCCAATACCTGATTTATTTGTTAACGAGGACTGTTGTGCTGGCAAATCCAATCCCTTTCAAGGAGAGGCTGCCACATCTACGACTAAAAATTTGTTTGAATGTGAGATTAATCAAGGAAGATCATTTCCTATAGACAAACAAAGGAATGTTCAGGAGACTGCTGCTAGTATTGTGGGGAAAAGAAACCTTTCACTGGTCCCTGAGATACCATTATCCGGATGTGATCATGTTACTAGAGCTAAATTTCAAGAAAATAAAGATGGCCTGGTGCATAGTCAAAATGTTGACGCACAGGAAACCAGTATAATTACTGGTCGTGAAAAGTACAAGGAAACAGATGAATATAAAAGAGCAGTAGAGGAAGAGTGGGCTTCCCGACAGCAAGCAGTACTGATCCAGGTTTATAATCTTCATTTTCCTCTCAAAGTATCATCTTTAGAATAGGAACTGAGATTTTCTTACCAAGAGTTATTTCACTGTAAAAATAGTTTTAGTATGAATGCTTGGTTATCTCTTTTAGGCTGAAGAAGCACGTCAACAACGCCAGTTGCTGAAGAGAAGAAGACTTGAGAGCATGCGCTTATTGGATATGGAAAAAAGACAGAAAGAACGTTTAGAGGAAATAAGGAATACTCAGAAGAAGGTGTGGGGACTGCAATTTTTCATTATTACTTCACTTTCTCCTGAAATTTGGAGAGAATTTCTGTGACTCAACTTGATTTTGGTTCAGATAGAATTCTCATGATTAAATAAATTTTTTATTAGGATGAAGAAAATATGAATTTGAAGGAGACTATTCGTGGTGAAGTTAGAATTGAGCTCAAGAAAGTGGAAATTCAGTGCAAAAATATGGCTTCACTGTTGCATTTGTTGGGAATCCAAGTGGGTGGTTGGCCTGATCCATCCCCGCAAGAGGTAGGCTGAATTTGCTGTTGTATATTCTACATTTTTGTATTAACTTATTGACATGTTATTTTCCCCTTTATTTTGCTTACTTGTATGTAGTTTTCAGCTTCAATTAAAGCACTCTCTTTGATCATTCTGGTGATCTCTGAAAATTTAATAGCTTACAGGGTGATTGTAAAGTTTAGCAGCTTGCCATAGGAATGTTCCATTGGCTCTTCTGAAAATATACCTGAAAACATGGAGTTTGAATATTTGATATCAGTTGGAAATTGTGGGTAATCAAATTGTGAAGATAACTAGTGAACCAAATAAGAAGACTTAGATCCATCTGCACAAAATATTCATTTGGAAATGCAATGCTGCTCCTTTATGGAAAATCTAGGATAAATATTCCTTTTCTTAGTTTATACTCTACATAAGGTTACCCCAAGCTTGATTGACCTAGTAGAAGTTAGAGAGAGAAGAGCATGGTTTCTAGAAGTTTGTTGATTGAATTTCTCTGCTTGTTATTGTCCACTTTCATGTGTTATCAAGATTAGTAAACTTGAAATTGATTATTTTTTCAGGTACAGGCAGCTTATAAACGGGCCTTGCTAACTTTTCATCCAGATCGAGCCCCTCAATCTGATATCCGTCAGCAGGTTGAAGCTGAGGAAAAATTCAAGCTTATTAATCGCCTAAAGGAGAAATTTCTGCCCAAATGAGTTGCGCAGTGGTTTCAGTGTTGCTCATTCCAGGCAATATACATGTCCGTTCCTCCAATGGTCAAGGAATTTTGATCATTAGGGGGTTGTTTTGCTTGCATCCTGCTCTCACAGGGTGGAAAAACATAATTGTTCATAGTTCTTCAGTTATTTCTCGTAGCTCTCTTCGTATGGTTTTCGATTCTTATAAACACGTTATATTTTAAAACCTCCCTCATCTGTTTGTCATTTTTGTGGAAATTTAACGGAATACTTCAAATTTGTCTTAAAATGGAATGTTGATATTTTTTTTTAAAAAAAATTGTTTATGTGTTGGTGGTATATATTGCAAGTTAATCATATGCAAATTTTGGTTCTATACATGCATCTATTGGAGGTTTCACAACTCACTTCAAGCCTACGCAAGATAGAAGTTTAACGCAATTTATTCTAATCATCTTTCTTGATGTGTTATACTGTCCACTCTTAACCTATTTCAGATAGTGCGTAATTATTTACAAAATCTTATTGCACGAGAAGTTTTATTGCATGGTGTAATCAGTTGGTAATGACCTAATAAATACTCTTGAGAAATACATCAAAAGGTGTGGTATTGATAATCTGTATGCTCCAGTAATTTAAACTTCTGCTGTAATACGAACACAAGTGCTATATATAACATAACTATGTGGTGATTACACAAATCTTGGTTCGTAAGGATGGAGCAAGATCTGTACTCCATGCTGAGGCTGAGATGTGAGGACTATGTGTGGTGAGTGAACATAGTTGGGTGAGAGTGTGAATTCATAGCGTTGAAGGATCATCGAGAGCGCTATCTTCGCCTCATTAATCGCAAAGTTCAAGCCTACACACGTCCGAGGACCAAATCCAAATCCAAGGAAGGCCATGGTACTGTCGTTTGTAGCTTTAGCCAACCCGTTGGCGAATCTCTCAGGGTTAAAAAACAGAGCATCTTGTCCCCATATCTCGGGATCCCTATGCAGGGCTAGAGGAGCAATCGTCACATTGACATTAGCTGGAAGCTCATATTTCCCCAACCTTACTCTTCTACCTATCCGTCTTATCATAGTAATCACAGGGCTGTACAGTCTCAATGTCTCATATAGTATCATGTGTACCTAAAGAAGAGAGAAACATACATTATATGTTAGGATGACTAGATGATCAATAGCACATAAGTTGTCTGATGATTTTCTTACAGTTTTCAATCTGGTAAGGCCTTCTGAGGTGGGATTTCCTTGTCCAAATAATTGAAGCACCTCTTTTCTTGCTTTGTCTTGCCAGTCTGAGTGAATTGCAAGAAGAAGTGTGCTCCATGATAGTAAGCTGTAGGTTGTTTCTTGTCCAGCAAAATAGAACGTCTTGCATTCATCGATGATCTCAGCTGCAGATACTCGGTTCTTAGGATCGACGTCATGGTAAGAATTTAGCAATGATCCCAGAAAATCAGTCCCAAAACTGCTTGCTTGCCCTGTTTCTACTTCATGTTGTCTCTTCCTGACTATTTCCATGATGGAGTCATGAAGCAACTGCTTGATTCTATCAGTTTCGATGTCATCTTTCGTTCTTACAAATCTTCTGCAATGATTTCCAGCACACTATCAAGAAAACTACATGAAAGTATCTGATGTTCAATGCCAAGAAACAGGAAATGTAAACAGCACAAAAAACAACACCTACTCGATGCCAAAAAATCTAATCTTAAACGCATTTCTTGAGATCAAGGAACACAGTTTGGTAAGCAAATCGAAGATCTTTCTCCCTTCCAAGTAACTGCTTCCAAAAGCAGTCCTGGAAATCACATCCGAGGTAAGATGTCTGAACTCACCACACACCTCCAATTCCTTGTCATGGTAAGGCTTCCATTTCTCCAGCATATCTTCAGCACTGGCAATCATGGCTGGAACCATGTCCTAAAAGAATCCAAATCTCAATCAAGAGAACAACCTATCTACTTATTTAGGCATTTAATTCTCAGTAAATCAGCAACATTTTCCACTACAACATAATAGTACCTTGAGAGAGTCACCATGAAAAGCATGATTAGCCAATTTCCTAAGCTTCAACCATTTCTCACCTTCAGCCAAAACAACCCCATCTCCTAACAATTTCTTAATGTAACCTGTCAATACAGTTTTAGGGTATTTACCTTCTTTATTCATTAGTATTTCTTTAATCAGCTCTGGCTCAGTTACCAGAAATTGGGGCTGAGTACCAATCCAGTAAAGACAATTTTTCCCTGCATGATTCACATATTTAAACTAATTATTAGCCCTAACCCTAAACCCTAACATTCACCATTGAAAGAAAAAAATAAATTACCATATAATTTCAACCAAGAGTGCATGTGAGGCTGAATCTTTGGAAATATATCATGACTATGAGTTAATTCCATGGGAGTACCAGAAGTTTGGTGCCTCATCTTGACGATCTCTTTGGTGGATCCATGGAAGAACTTGTAAGAAGGACCCCTGATTCCTTGGGACTTCATTGAACGCTGAAGATGAAGTGGGATCCACCATAATTTGTAAAGAATGATGAGAAGTAGGAGAGAGAGGGAGAGAGAGAAAGTTACAAGGATGATCATGGAGCTTGATCAAGAACTCAAACTCAGGAGTACTGTGTTTTTGAGTGACTTTATGGAAGATTGACATTTGGATTTATTCATGTAAGCGGCAGTTGAAAACGCAGAGAAGGCGTATTCAATTAAATACTCCCTCCGTTTCACACAAAGACTCTATTTTTTTCATTTTAATTGTACCACTCAAAGAGTTCACTTTCCCTTTTTACACGTTACACACTCACTAATACAATTAAAATATAAGACTCACACTCCCACTAATACAACTATCCACTACACATTAAATAATATACTCCTTAATCCACGTGCAAAAAAATTAAAATTATCACGGAAGAGTATATTTTACATAGATGAGAATCTTGCATGTTCGGTTATTATTGCAAAAAAGTAAAAATTATCCTTAGTGTGGGACAGAAGGAGTATATTTTACACCGGGAGGTAGATGAGAATCTTGCATGTTCGGTTATTATTGGTATTACATCTTTCGTTACATTCGTTAAGACTGATATTTTCATTCGGAGTAATATATTCTTTATTAAATCATACCCGTCAATCATGCAATATTGCTCAATACATTTTAGAGGGTAATTAATAAGTAAATATTTTCTTAATTAAATTAACCGGTTCTAATTTTAGACACCTCACTTTGGGTCGGGTTATGAGAAAAGGACAAGGGGTAAAAGGCGGAGCCAACGGGTGTTGATTCTTTAATCATCTAGATGGTTTGGTTTTCATTGACTTTTAAATCGTGAATTATGAAATTATGAATATTACTAAATGATGACTTGCTTATTATTATTATTATTATATTTTTGAGTATAAAACATAAATATAATAAATTAACATACATGATTGATATTATAAATTTAAAGATTAATTTTCGGAATCGATCAAAAACGTTGCTTTAACTCACAAATTAAATTTAATTTAATTTTTATGAATAGAAGACAAACACAATCGAAAGTCTAACTCTTGTGAACTAAGTATATGGGCCATGAATTAAAAAAAAAAAACAATTTAGTACTGTTTTTAGCCTTGATAGTTCATCTGGGGTCGGGTTTGTCTCTCTGAATATTTGTTGGGAAATGGTATATCTTAGTGAATTATTATTTACAAAATCTTATTGCACAAGATGTTTTATTGCATATTGTAATCAGTTGGTAATGACCTAATAAATAACTGCCTCGACTCTTGAGAATACAACCTAAGTGTTCCATATTGATATGGTATTGATGATCAATACGAACACGAATGCTATGTATAACATAACTATGTTTGCTCAAAATTCTTCCTCTGAAGTGGTGATTACACAAATCTAGGTTCATAGGGGTGTAGCAAGATCTGAACTCCATGCTGAGACTGACTTGTGAGGACTACGTGTGGTGAGTGAACGTAGTTGGGTGAGAGTGTGAATTCATAGCGTTGAAGAATCATTGAGAGCGCTATCTTCGCCTCATTAATCGCAAAGTTCAAGCCTACACATGTCCGAGGACCAAATCCAAATCCAAGGAAGGCCATGGTACTAAGTGAATTGCAAGAAGAAGTGTGCTCCATGATAGTAAGCTGTAGGTTGTTTCTTGTCCACCAAAATAGAACGTCTTGCATTCGTCGATGATCTCAGCTGCAGATACTCTGTTCTTTGGATCGACGTCATGGTAAGCATTTAGCAATGATCCCAGAAAATCAGTCCCAAAACTGCTTGCTTCCCCTGTTTCTACTTCATGTTGTCTCTTCTTGACTATTTCCATGATGGAATCATTAAGCAACTGCTCCATTCTTTCAGCTTCGATGTTATCTTTTGTTCTTACAAAATTTCTGCAATTATTTCCAGCACACTATTAAGAAAACTATATGACAGTATCCAAGAAACTGGAAATGTAAACAGCACAGAAACAACACCTACTCTATGCCCAAAAATCTAATCCTAAACATGTTTCTGGAAATCAAGGCACTCAGTTTGGTAATCAAACCGAAGATCTTTCTCCCTTCCAAATAACTGCTTCCAAAAGCAGTCCTGGAAATCACATCTGAGGTAAGATGCCTTAACTCACCACACACCTCCAATTCCCTGCCATGGTAAGACTTCCATTTCTCTAGCATATCTTCAGCACTGGCAATCATGGCAGGAACCATATCCTAACAGAATCCAGATCTCAATCAAGAAAACAACCAATTTAGGCATTTCATTCTGAGTAGAAATTAGTAAATTATCAGCAACATTTTCCACAACATAATAAGTACCTTGAGACAGTCACCATGAAAAGCATGATTAGCCAATTTCCTAAGCTTCAACCATTTCTCTCCTTCAGTCACAACAATTCCATCTCCTAACAATTTCTCAATGTAACCTGAAACTCTAGTTTTAGCATATTTACCTTCTTTATTCAAAAGTACTTCTTTAATCAGCTCTGGCTCAGTAACCATAAATTGGGGCTGAGTACCTATCCAGAAAAGATAATTCTTCCCTGCATAATTCACATATTTAAACTAATTAGTCATAACCGTAGAACCCTAAAAGTCGAAACCCTAAACCATATAATTTCAACCAAGAGTGCACGTGAGGCTGAATCTTTGGAAATATATCATGAGTTAATTCCATGGGAGTACCAGAAGTTTGGTGCCTCATCTTTGTGATCTCTTTGGTGGATCCATGGAAGAACTTGTAAGAAGGACCGCTGATTCCTTGGGACTTCAAAGAGCGCTGAAGATGAAGTGGGATCCACCATAATTTGTAAAGAATGATGAAGAGAAGTAGGAACTAGACGGGGAGAGAGTATAGACACTTGAATTTTATTACAAAGGAAAATATGTAGGAAATTAATACAATAATTATCTATTAATTATTTATTTATTAAAAAATTTAAATAAATATATTTCTAAAATAAATGAGTAAATAATTGATAATTAGACCAGATCCAGTTAAATAAGTTTGACTTAAAGCTTAAGCAAGTGAAAGGTCCAAGCCCGCAGAATTAGGTCAAATCAGTCCTGGACCAATCAGACTGCGAGTTATTTATGGGGCATCCTCACCCTTCACCTATATAAGGAGCTCTCCTCCATTCTTTCCAGACACACATTCAAAAACCTGAAGACACAAACGCTTTGAAGAGATTGAAACACGAGCAACGCTCCTCAAGATCTTCAAGCATCTTCAAGTCAAGAACGGCATACGATTTGGGATCAAGGCGCTAAGCCCTCTAAATCAAGCGTTCTTCATACACTAAGTTCTTCGGCATTCTTCGCGCCAAGAACAGCATACGATCCGAGATTAAGATGTTAAGCCCTCTAGATCGAGTGTTTGTTACATCAAACACGTTTAATCCAAATAAAAGCTCAACGCCTTTGGATTAACGTTATAAGGTCTCAAATCTGAGTTCGGACATACTTCAACTGAAGATCTGACTCAACACACACAGTCAGCGCAGTCAACACGATCAGCGCGGTCAACACAACCAGTTAAAGTCAAAGTCCAAATTGGTTCGAGATAAGAATAAGAGGATAGATAGAGATTGTTTCCTAAATTCTCAAGTTTAATCCGTCTAGATTATTATTGTAATTCTCTTGTATTTATTTTATTATAAATACATAAATTTGTTGTTACAAATTTTGGCACGCCCAGTGGGACCGTCTCTACCTCTCATCTCTTCTCTCTACAAGCACAAATAATGACTCCTCTTAAGATCGCGATTAAAAGGTTATTTACCTCAAAGCCTTCAGAGCTGCAAGCTGTGAAGACTCAAATGATGACTCCATTAAAGATTGCGATAAGAAGACCTATTGCATCAAAACCTCCAGAGTTGCAAACTGATAAGGTTGGAGACTTTACAAGAAGTATGTCCGAAGGCTCCTCAAAGACAAACCATGTGGTGGAGACTACTCTCAATAAGCCATTGCAGGGCGATAAAGATGGTGATGATGACTCTGTCTGCTCAACTCCTCGCTCCACACCAAACTCACCACCTGCCTCAACTGAAGCTGCAGTGATGATAACAAGTGCTATGACCATTGAGGATCAACTCGCAAGTATGATGAGAGCCATTGAAGGACTCAACAAGCACATGGAAGCTCAAGACGTAAAGATCTCCGTACTTATAAAGAAAATGGATAATGCGGAGACAAGCCATGCAAATAAGAAACAAGTTGAGGATGAGCACCAGGAGGAAGACTCGACGAAACATCATTCACCTGAAAAGAAGCCAGTTGAGAAAAAGTGGAAGTTTCAGCTGACGGAATGCTTCATATCAATCAATTAAAGAACATCGTCGTAGAGACGATAAAGACAAGTTTAAAGTAAGTTCCAAATCTTTTGTTGCCTACAAAAAATCATATACAAAGAGAATTGACAACTTGATGATGCCAACTGACTATCAACCTCCCAAGTTTCAACAATTCGACGGCAGAGGCAACCCAAGACAACATGTGGTGCACTTCGTCGAGATATGCAATAATATGGGGACCTATGGAGATCACATGGTGAGACAATTTGTCCGATCTCTAAAAGGAAATGACTTTGATTGGTACATCAACTTGGAAGCAAACTCTATTGACAGCTGGGGGCAAATGGAAAAAGTATTCCTCAACTGTTTCTATAGCAGACGAAGAATTGTTAGCATGATGGAGTTAACAAATACTCATCAAAGTGATGACGAATATGTCATCGATTACATCAATAGATGGAGGAGCCTAAGCCTCAATTGCAAAGAAAAGCTGTCAGAAACTTCAGCTATTGAAATGTGCATTCAAGGGATGCAGTGGAATCTTCATTACATACTCCAAGGAATTCGGCCTAAAACTTTTGAAGAGCTGGCTACAAGAGCTCACGACATGGAGTTGAGTCTGACATCAAATGACATCGAATGACCCTCTAATAAAGACACTTACGAGTTTGAAGACATGTCTTTTGATGAGCTCGTGAAAGAGGAACCGCAAATAAAGATTGCAGTGCCTATAAAAATCCATAGAAAGGAAGTTGAAACAAGGGAAAACAGTGGATCCCTAGATTGGGAGCAATGAACTGTTGATAAATCATGTTAAGCTCCTTGACATGAGCTAAAACTGTCTGTATTACGCTCCTTGATACGAGCTTAAACTATCTAAAATCTCCCAAGTAAAATTTCCCTGACACGAGCGAAAACTGTCTACATCACGCTCCCTGACATGAGCGAAAATTATCTACATCATGCTCCTTGACATGAGCTAAAACTATCTATAAGTCATGCTCCTTGATATGAGCTTAAACTATTTAAAAAGCTTCAAGTCACGCTCCTTGATACGAGCCTAAACTATCTAACACAAATCAAATTTAGGCTCTCGATACGAGTGAAAAACTATCCATACTATACTCCTTGATATGAGTATAAACTGTCCACACATCAAATCATATCTCCTTGAGAAGAGACAAAACTCTCTACATGTTCGATACTACTTGATATGAGTATAAACTATCTACACATCAAATAAAATCTCCTTAGGAAGAGAATAAACTCTCTACACATAAAGCTCATCGGCACGAGCGAAAATTGTTTACACAATACTCCTCGACACGAGTGAAAAATATCCGCACAAGGCTTCATGACACGAGTATAAACTGTCTACAAGTTCAAATTCAAGACTCATTGACACGAGTGTAAAATGTCAACAAATTCAAGTTCAACGCTCCACAACGTATGAGCCTAAATTGTATGTTACTCCTGACCCGCATGAGTATAAAATATGTGCGGCGCCCCCCATTCAAACCAAATCATGTTCTTTGAACTACATTATGACTTGATCATCTTCAAAGAGGTACGTAGGCAGCTTAGTACTCTGCTAAGTTCAGTCATAATTCAGGCTATTTATATCAAGTTGGTGAGGCAAGCAATAAAATTCAATCATTTTGATCAAAAATGGATTATCGCAATTTGTTCACTTCAACACAAAGACGTCCGTGAACAAAATGCGAGGGGGCATTTGTAGGCACTTGAATTTTATTGCCTATTAAAGGAAAATATATGGCAAATTAATGCAATAATTATCAATTAATTATTTATTTATTAAGGGATTTAAATAAATCTATTCCTAAAATAAATGAGTAAATAATTGATAATTAGACAAGATCCAGTCAAATAAGTCTGACTTAAAGTTTAAGCAAGTGAAAGGCCCAAGCCCGCAGAATCAGGTCAAATCAGTCCTGGACCAATCAGACTGCGAGTTATTTATGGGGTGTCCTCATCCTTCACCTATATAAGGAGCCCTCCTCCATTCAATCCAGACACACATTCAAAGACCTGAAGACACAAACGCTCTGAAGAGATTGAAACACGAGCAACGCTCCTCAAGATCTTCAAGCATTTTCAAATCAAGAACGGCATACAATTTGGGATCAAGGTGCTAAGCCCCCTAAATCAAGCGTTCTTTATACACTAAGTTCTTCGGCATTCTTCGCGCCAAGAACAACATACGATCCGGGATTAAGGTGTTAAGTCCTCTAGATCGAGTGTTTGTCACATCAAACACGTTTAAACCAAATAAAGGCTCAACGCCTTTGGATTAACGTTATAAGGTCTCAAATCCGAGTTGGGACAAGCTTCAACTGAAGATCCGACTTAACACACACAGTCAGCGTGATCAGCGCGGTCAACACAACCAGTTAAAGTCAAAGTTCAAATTGGTTCGAGAAAAGAATCAGAGGATAGATAGAGATTATTTCCTAAATTCTCAAGTTTAATCCTTCTACATTATTATTGTAATTCTTTTGTATTTTTTTTATATTAAATACATAAATTTGTTGTTACGTAGAGAAAGCTACAACGATGATCATAGGGTTTGATCAATAACTCAAACTAAAGACTGTATTTTTGAGTGATTTGATGGAAGATTGACGTATGGATTTATTCTTCTCCTAATATAAGGTGTCAAACAGGAAGATTAACACATTTGATATTAAAATAATTTTAAAATTATTAAATAAAGATTTTTTTAAAAAAAATATAAAGAATTTTGTGTGATAAACAAAATAAGAGAGTAATTAATAAAGAGAGAGACTCTTGTGTTTGGGACATGTGCCCCTTTACAATTTAAACCCCTAAAAATACATAAAATTAAATAGAATATGGAGGGAAGGGTTGTATTGTGTTCCCATAGGGGCACGGTGTGTCTTCGGGCACACAAGTTTTTGCCAATAATAAATATTTCATCCGTTCCACAACTAGGTATATATTTTTTCATTTTGGTCCGTTCCAAAACAAAGTATACATTTCTCTTTTTGGTATATGAGACCCACACAAAATAATAATTATATCCACATGTGGTCCACCTACTACACTAATACAACTACCCACTACCCAATAAAATATTATTTCTTTCACTTCATTATACATTTAAATATTATATTCCTTAATATACGTGCAAAAAGCAAACGTATACCTTATTCCGAAACGAAGGGAATACTTATTTTCTTAATTAAATTAACAGCGTCTAATTTCTTACACACTTCACTTCGGGTCGGGTTATCAGAAAATGACAAGGGGTTAGGGGTAAAAGGGGGAATCGACGGGTGTTGATTCTTTAATCATCTAAATGGTTTGGATTTCATTGACTTTTAACTCATGAATTATGAAATTAGAGAGGGACTAGGTAAACAGTTTACCAATTGAATTTGTAGGTTCCTACATTTCTTCATTAATTCTTGCAACTTGTTGTTTTTTATTTTATTTTAAATTATTATTATATATTAAATTTTAAATTTTAGGGATAAATTATACCTTAAATAATAAGGATAAAATTACAATTATACATTAAACCCTAAATCATAGGAATAAATTATATCCTAAACCACAAGGATAAAATTGCAATTATACTCTAAACCATAGGAATAAATTATACCTTAAACCACAAGGGTAAAATTGTAATTATATCCCTAAAATTAAATAATAAAAAAACAGTAACAACAAGCGTTAAAAAAAAAAGAAGGAAAACACATATGAAGGTGATGGAAGAAAGTTGTACCAAGGATTGGAGGTTGTATACAAATCATTGTCAGTTATTATGAATATATTAATAAATGACTTGGTTATTACTCCTTATATTTGAGTATAGAACATGAATAAAATAAATTAACTTGCATGATTGATATTATAAAACTGCATTTTATAAATTTAAAAATTAATTTTCTGAATCGATCAAAAACGTAGCTTTAACTCACAAATTAAATTGAATTTTATGAATAAGTTTTCAAGAAATATATAAATTTTGTTGCTATTCTTTAGTAAATTTTATCTTTGAAAAGAGTTTGGGTTCTTTTTTTTAAACTAAGATTTTAGTTCCCATCAACAAACGATTCTTATAAAACACAAATTTCGCATTAATTACATGTTTAATGTTATTTCCAATCAAATTTTGTGGAGGATAATTTTAATCCCATGCTGCGGACGAATCATGAACACCTGAACAGGGGAGTGAATGTAGTTTGGTGAAACCACTAATCTGTAACGCTGCAGAATCATGGCAACTCCTATCTTTGCTTCAGTCATTGCAAAGTTCAACCCCAGACAAGTTCTTGGTCCGAATCCAAACGGCAAAAACGACACCGGATTACCATTCGTGGCCTTCACCACCCCTTCTGCAAATCTCTCTGGTTTGAAAACATCAACATCTTCCCCCCATATGTTAGCATCATGATGAAGTGCCAATGGTGAGATGTACAACTCCATGTTAGGTGGTACTCTTAGCTTCCCAAGATTGACTTTCTTTCTTACTCTTCTTTTGATTGCTGGAACTGGTGGGTAAAGCCTCAGTGACTCTTCTATTATCATGTTCATCTGCATGGTTTAATGAACTGTTAAGAAAATGATTGGATGTGGGTTTTAGTTTAGTACTGTTTTTAGCCTTGATAGTCCATCTCCGAATGTTCGAGCCACCTCGTCCCTTGCTTTGTCTTGCCATTCTTGATGGACAGCAAGAAGAAGAACAGTCCATGACAGTAATGATGTGGTTGTTTCATGTCCAGCAAAGTAGAATGTTTTGCATTCATCAACTATGTCTTCTATTGAAATCTTTTTGTCCTGATAATTAGCTTCCAATAGCTTTCCAAGAAAATCTGTGTTGTAGGAAGTACTCTCTTCTCTCTCTCTTTTTCTCATTATTTGAACAATGCTATCTCTGATCCCCCTCTCCAGCTTCTCTGATTCAACTTCATCTTTGTTTTTCAGTAATAGGCTGAAACAGATCACTTAGTGTAATGTTTGTATTAAAAGACTGTTAATGTGCCATGTAGGGAGTAGTACTTTAGTTTACCTTATTACAGGAAACCTAATCTTGTGAGCATTTCTTGAAGCTATAAGTGTGAGCTTCATCAGCATGTCGAATATGTTCTTCCCTTCGACGTAACTGCTGCCAAAGGCCGTCTTTGAAATGATGCCGGATGCCAACATTCTGAACTCTTCAAACACTTCAATCTCTTTCCCTTCGTAATCCTTCCATTTCTCTAACATTATCTCCACACTTGAGATCATTGCAGGTATCATATTCTGCAGTTGAGCACAAAAATCAGTTCTTACTTTCAATATTAGAAGTAGTGCTGATCAAACAAACCTCTTTATATCATCTTACTTTGAGCTATCTCCATGAAAGACATTGTTGGCTAGTTTTCTCATCTTTGCCCACTTTTCTCCTTCGGATGACGAAACCCCATCTCCTAATAACTTCTTTGCATACCCTTCAAGTTCTATTTTGGGGTAGTTCCCATCTTTATCATTAAGTACTTCTCTAACAAGCTCTGGTTCTGTTATAACCAGTTGGGCTTGTGGACCATACCAGTTGAGGAAGTTTGAACCTACGAGAAACGAAAAACTTACAAACAGATCAAGAATGGCTGCTCTTATGATTAAGTGACAATGTTTGATGATGTCTTACCATATAGCTTTGTCCATGCATACACATGAAGCAGAATTTTTGGGAATATATTGTGTGATATGTAATCCATGGCTTTTCCCATTCTGTCTCTTCTCATACTGAAAATCTCCCTTGTGTTTCCATGTAGAAACTTGTAAGAAGGACCCTTGATACCTTGACAACTCATCATTTGTTTTACGCGAATCGGATCCAGCCATACTTTCTTGATCAATCCTATCAGAGTTAACAGGATAAAAATGAGGAGGGAGATAGCAAGGAGGCTTATTGCACTTGCAAGAATATGCATCTCAATATCTGTACTTAAAATGCTGTTGCAGAAAGTTAACACCTACTTATACTATGCATTAATCAACAATCTAATTTGTCATCTGCTTGTCAGGATGAGGGTTTTATTTTCTTTAATGTGAATCATGTCACTAACACTAACTCCTTATAAATTTAATTCAATCAGAGTTTAAAGAATTTGCAATAATTGTACTTATAGGACCAGTCTGTTTTGCCTCATCCATACATCCAAAGCTTTCATAATCTCAGAAAATTAAATACTAAGATCATATCTGTGGTCCCATGATAATATTTGTGGTCCTAATATTATTGCACTCCCCCTGAAAATGATAATTTGTTTGATTATATGAAAATAAATTTCCATATGTTATAGTTAAATATGTATTAAGTACCTAATTCATGAGGATGCAGTTTGATGATGCATTTACTATTCAATAATTGATTGAAAATATAATATGTTTCTTGCCCTAATGTCATAAACAGAGTCCAATTAGAACTATATAAAATTGGCAATTTGTAAACTTAATATGTGACTTTAGACCAACCTCTTGTGGTCCTTGAACAAAAATAAAAAGATGGGTACTAATATTTGATCTCTCATATGCAATTAAAAAATAAAAAATGCAGAATTATTGAAGAAGCATATGTTTGAGAAGATAATTATCAGCACAACCTCACAAATCATTATTGAAGCTTGAGGAAATCTTTTACAAATGATCACACAAATTTTTAAGATACACACACACAAACTGTATCATGTAATACATGAACCAATGTCTTCCTCTTAGACAGCTTGGAGGATGATCTGAACTCCATTTTTGGGAGTAAGAATAAAGACATCAGCAGGGTGATGGACATAATTAGGTGACAGATGAAACTTATACTTCTGCAGAATCATCGACATTGCTATCTTGGCTTCATTGGTAGTGAAGTTTAAACCGACACAAGTTCGATTCCCTAAACCAAATGGTAGGAACGCAGCGCTGTTGTTGTTGGTAGCTTTAGCAACTCCTTGTTCGAATCTTTCTGGTCTGAAGAGATGCACATCTTTGCCCCAGATTTGAGGATCATGGTGCAATGCTAGAATAGAGATGAAAATGTTCATATTTGGAGGGAGACATAGGCCACCTATTTTAGCCTCCTTTGCAACTTTCCTAGTCATTGTAAGAACCGGAGGATACAGCCGGAGACACTCGTTGATTATCATGTTCATCTGCATGGATAGAGTCACATGTTGCTTGTTTGTAAGAAAATTGAAATCAAGAATTAATTGTGATCATCAGCTTACTGTTTTTAATCTTGCAATGCCATCAGAATCTGGTCTGTTTCTACCAAAATTTTTGAACACCTCTTCTCTTGCCTTGTCTTGCCACTCTGTGTTTATAGCTAGAAGAAAAACACACCACCCGAGCAAGCTTGTCGTTGTAAGATGTCCTGCACCATAGATTGCCTTCACCTCGTCGATCATCTGCTCCGTTGTTATCCTCTTCTTAACATCAGATTCATGACTGATTTTAACAAGTTCTCCTAGGTAATCGCTTCCGAACCCCTCAAACTCTCCTTCTTTCCCCCTCTTTCTTACAATTTCTAGAATGGAACTCTTGATTTTTTGTTCAAGTTTCTCAGCTGCAACCTCATCAGCAGATTTCAGTAGCATACTGCACAATCAAAGTGAATATTTTAACATAAGAAGTGTAAGAACTATAGTCTACAGTGTTCCTCTCATCATGATTTTAAACATACCTGAATCCAGGAACTTTGACTTTATACAGATTTCTGACAGTTATTTCTGTTAATTTAGCCACCATTTCAAAAATATGTTTCCCTTCAATATAACTACTCCCAAAAGCTGTTCTTGAAATTACTTCAGTTGTCAGAAGGCCAAATTCTTTGAACACATCAATCTCCTTTCCTTCATAGTTTTTCCACCTTTCCAACATTGACACAACACTTGAGCTCATCTCTGGAACCATCATCTGGACATGAAAATCAACAGCTTTTTTAACAAATTTTGTAAGTTGGAGAAAATTCAGACACAAAAACTCACTTTGAGAGACTCTGCATGGAAAGTATGATTAGCCAGTTTTCGAATCTTGGCCCATTTTTCACCCTCGTTTGTAATAAGTGCTTCTCCCAGCAGCTTCTTTGCGTAGCCTTCCATTTCCATTTTCGGAAAAGCGCCTTCTTTGTTCATCAGTATCTCCTTGATCATCTCTGGTTCGGTTACGAACAACTGGCACTGTGAACCATGCCAGTTAAGAAAGCTCTTCCCTATCAAGAAACAGTAAAAAGAAACATTTCTAAGCATCCTTATTTGATCAGTAAAGAAAAGCTCTCAAACCAAAAAAAAAAAAAATTATATACTTACCATAAGCCTTGCTCCATGCACACACATGAGGCTGGATTCTTGCAAATATGTCATGTGAAACATCCATTGGTTTTCCCATGGATTGGCTTCTCATTTGAGAGATTTCTGTGGTGTTTCCATGTGGGAACTTGTAAGATGGACCTCTGATTCCTTGTGAGTTCATTTGAGCTTGTAATCGAGTTGGTATCCACCATACTTTGTGCAAGAATCTGATGAGAGTGTGGACTAAGCAGAAACACAATGCTGTGGAAAGAAATATTAATGCAGCCATTCTGTCAGTTGAAGTTTTGCTGACTGCAGAGGAAGGCCTTTTATCGAACAAAGTTACTTATTTCATTTCCCTTTTTTTTAAAATAATTATTATATTATTAAAATTGAAAAAAAAAAAAGAAAAAAACTCATGACAGCTGATGTGTCTTGAAAATGAAATAAATTATGTTGAATGGGTTAAATATTATTTTCCTAGAGATTCAGCAAACACTTCGTCTCAACCTCTTCTTCCTATTTTTTTTTCTCACTCTTCACACTAGAAAATTAACAAAAAATAAATTTTAAAATAAATAATCTCTCAATATATTTTATTTTTTAAAACCTGAATAGGTAGGGTTTGTTAAGTTATTTTTTGGGGCCCCACATAAAAAGGTTAAACATAAACATTGAAGAAAATCATTTAAATAATGTTGAGCTCATACTCTTTCAGGTTGTTGTCACAGACATTTCTTATCCTACATTGACATGAACTGCAATGCAATATTAATCTAAATCCAACTCAATCAAAATTCATCCCAGAACCTATACACAGCTGGAATGAAGTGAAATACTATAATTTTTTTAATTTAAAAAAAAATGCTTGAAATATAACAACAAAAAGGGAATAGAGAGAATCTCATCTTCTCCTCTTTCTATTTCCTCCCAACTGCCCAGATTTAAATGCATGCTCCTGTTCTTGAAGAAAAGCTCTCTGTCTCCCATACTTCTCAGCTCTTTCTTCCTCGCTTCGCTTTTTATCCCTTTCTTTCACCTCCAACAAGAAGTAATTATCTTTGCGTAGTTCACGTACTGCACCCTTCGCTTCCTGTTTCAAACGTTTCTTCAGTTTTTTCATCTCAGCTCGCTCACGATCTGGATCATAGTCTCTTCCTTTGACAAAGCTGCCATGTTTGTGAAACCATCCATAAGCACTTGTACTGACAGCAAATATTCTATTTGACTCAGAATAATAATTGATATAAAGGCTTACTTCTCCTCAAACTTTGGAATTGCAGTTTTAATAACCTTCTGCTTTCTAAGACGAAGCGGTTGACGGAGATTATGATGTTCCTCAGACTTACTCTCAATAAGTTGTGCAACTTCTTTGATTTCAACCTTTAAGGCATCTGGTATATGTTTTTCATCTGCAAGTCCATGTAATATATTTGCCGTTGGCATAAAAATCTCAGGGAATGATTTGAATTCCTCGTATATGCTGACAAATCCTTTAAGATTTCCAATAATTGCAAAAAGTATGCTGGCCCTGAATGTAATGATACAAAAGCCTTAAGTTATCATCCAATAAAGAATATGTATTACATTTCTTAACAAAGTTATAAAAATCATTACTTAATCCATAGAAATGTGCCCATATCAAAGCCGTTGCCGCTAAAAACGTTCATAAAGAAAATAAAAGGATCATAGAAATGGGTTAGGACAGTTTTCCTTTTAATCAGCTCCAGATATAGCCGGTGAAGTAAAAAGAAATTTTTAAACTTAGAAATTGTAATCCATTAAATCTGTCTATAATTCATGCATTAAAAATTAAGCACACAGAAGATTTGAACTCGAGAATCCCTCACCTGAAACTATCTGAGGCAAAATAAGGAGAACCATCCGGCAAGTCCATAATCGTCAGGAAGTCCAAAGAATCAATCTCTTTAACGCCACTTTGAATTTGAAGTAATGGCCTTAGTGCTTTCAATTCCATAAGATGATATAACTGTGTCAATAACATGATGAATTTGTCATTCTTTGGATCACTATAACCAAGTAAAAAATAGAAGCTGAGGCAGTACAGCTTATGTATCATGTAAGAGCAGGGAATCATGAAAAAAGAACCTGAGATGTTTCATATCTTTGCTTATTACTTATAGCTTCCATTAACATAGTTTGTATGAATGTAATTGCCTCAGGACAGTATTTTTGCGATTGTCTACAGACCTGCAATAGCTTTCCAATGTAAGCAGACAGTAACAATAGTATAAGGTTCTTAAATTCAAATTCCATTCACATAACGTGGTGACTAAAATACCATGCCAAAACAGTAATACTTACAGAAAGCACCATAGAACACAGGAAGGAACCAATTGCAATATCCCGGCCAGAAGTTAGAGGACACCTCATGAGGTATTCAGACATTAACAAGATTACAGGGGTCATGACAGCATGGCGGAAGTCAGAACACGGAAATATCATGGACCACAACCTCAACAAAAAGAGAGTCTTGAGAGAAGGCCAGCAACTTTTTCCTGCAGGAGATTTCATGAATGAATTGATACAAAATGAAATAAAGGATCCATTGCTCTAGCTGAAGATCCCCATAAAACAGAAAGCTCTTAAGGTGGAAAAAGTATTGAACATGCAGATCCATACTGTAGTCAACCTGTATTCTTAACATCCTCACAAAATTGCATACGTGTTCGGAGCAACCGCTGACGAGCACAGATGGCAGCAAAATAAGGGATCTCAGTACTCATTTCCATCAGTGGCTTGACAAGCAAATTAAGCAACTTGAAGTTCAATGGCTTCTTGTTTGCCAATACAGCAAAATATTGCAATAGTACCCCATAGAACACCTGAATTTAATTTAATACAGATATTAATGATAATTGTGGTGCCTATTCAACGTATAATCACACATAAAACCAACATAAATTTATCATACTTGCATTTTTTTCCTATTCTCAGCAGCAACAGCAATTGCATTAAATGTTCTAATACGGCGAATAGCTTCCAAGATTTGATCATCAGAACGATTCTCCACTAATGCACTAAATTCTTCAAAATTTTTTGGAGCCTCAATAGTATATGGAAGCTCCCCTTTTTGATGTGCATCATCATTAACATTTGTTTTTGCCCCTGAAACATCATTTTGTTTTCCCCTACTTTCAAATATCTTCTTCTTGACTACCTTATCCACCTGTTTAGTACCATCATCCTCTTCTTCCTCGTCCTCCAAATTAATTTCATCATCACTCTGTTCCCAGTCCTTGAGGGATTCAGCCTTCTTCTGTTCACCATTCTCTTCATCAGATTCTTCAGCTTCCTCATCTTCATCTTCATCCTCCTCCTCATCATCATCATTTTCTGATTCTCCAGAAACTGAAGCAGCTTCTCTCTCAGTATCAGTATCACTTTCTTTTCTGAGCAAGTCATCAATCCAGACAGCTTTCTTTCTTAGCTTGGCATTTTCTGAGAAGGAATCACCAAGATCATCGCCAGATATATGTTTTACTGGCTTTGAAGATTCATCATCATCTTCAGAAGAATTGGCATCTTCGTCGCTAGAATCATCGGCAGCAGCCATCCTCTTCTGACGCTCTTTCTGAACAATGGCCAGTATGCAAATTACACTATTATCATATTTGTAAGCTAAAGAGCTACTAAATCCGGGTATTACCTATATAGTGGTTATTTTCACGAAAATTACGACTATAATCTAGTGTCAATGCATATGAATCCCACCAGGTATCTTAGGTGCAAATTTTATTTTATTTTGTTTTTTGGAGGGGGTGAGGAGAAAAGACGACAAATTACAGGTTTTAGTGTCATACTAGATAATTGAAATGACAGTAAACAGAGATAATTATGTAACAGCCAAGCAAAATATCAAACCCAAGCAGAGTTGGCAGGTACAGAACAATTTAAATAGACTAGAATTTTGAATTTGGGGGTGGGGAATCTTGATTTGGGATTGATAACTTTCATGATGACGGATGTGTATCAAGTAAAAATGTCACATAGCTTATTCGCAGTCACAAAGCCCCAATCATATATCATGCTGTGATGTTTGCTATTGTAGGTGCAAAAGTTTAAGTGCATGTACCTCTAATTGCTCTAGCCGCTCTTTCTCCTCTTGAGCCAACTCTTCAGGTGCCTTTGTCCTGTCAGATGGTCGAGCTCGAATATCTAGTGCCATTTCACCAACCAGTTTGTCATAATGATCAGGTTTCTCCTGTAAAGACTAATTGAGCTTTCAAAACTGTCAAAATTATCAAAATCACGGATAAATATAATTAGAGTTAAGCCACAGCGCAATGTACAGGTTCATTGATTGATCGAAACAAGATAATGAAGTGTTGTATTTAACATATCTGGAGAATAGCCAGAATAACTTAGTAAGGATATAAACAATTGGAACTTGTTCTTTGAAATAATATCTACCTGCGGAAGGGAAACTTTGTTCTGTGCACTATGCATCCCCTCTTTCTTCGTATTTTCATTTAAGATGTTACTGTTCACAAGAGATTTGAGAGCATTCATTTTGTTTGGTTGTGTAAGTGACAAGAGGGCCTCAGACTGAACAAGAGATGCAAAATCTTTGTCCAATTGTTCAGTAAACTGTTCATTTTCTTCCTTATCTTTTGCTTTTTCAGCCTGACATGAGAGAATAAGATATGGAAATGCACAGATATAGTTAGAAAGCCTACGCAGCAAATGATATAAAAAAAACTCGCAAAAAACAACCCACGACCTTGAAGAACTTGCTTTTAGAAATTATATCCTGCATGACTTCCTTCTTGCTCTTGGGCCTCTGCAATAAGAAAATTGTGACTTAGTCACACAAAAAATAGAGAATTTTCACATTAAAATAAATCATACAGATAATTCTACAGAGAGAAAACTAGGTCAAAAATTTCAAACGATCATAGGAACGGCATAAAATTTGCAAATTAGATGGGATGAGGAGAAAAGAAGCTATGATTATGACTGAAGAAAAAAGTTAAATAGGATGAATCAATGCCCAGATATTACATAAGAAAGTAGAGCATTCATTTCACATACTAGGTAGTTGGAAAAAACATAATAATTTTCCTCTGTTAAAACATAACTTTATAACAAAGGGACCTATGCAGCATCCAACAGACATCATTATACTGACTATGGGTTGGACAGGATAATCAAGGGTATGGAGATAAATCAGGACGCATAGCCATATGCAACAAAACCCATAATTACTATTACAAGATGAGAAACAGAACATAAAGCAATGCATCATGAAGGCAGAAATAAATTCACATTTTGTTCTTCTACCAATGTGGATTCAGGATCATCCTCAGCTTCATGAGAAGGTTGTCCCAGATTCATCGTTTCTGTTAAGAAAAAAAGTCTATTAAGTGGAAATTAAAACAGGGATAACATCAGTAAAGCAACAGACATAAGTATTATCTGGAGAACAAAATTCTCAAGCACAAGCACAAGCACAACATATCAAGCTTGAAGTTCATTTTTCAGAATGATCAAGCAATAGCCAGCACTGACAAAATTTGAGAATGCTTGGGTACAGAAATAGTCAGCACTGAACATATAAAAGAATCAAGGAAGTTAAGATAAAGAAGAAATAAACCATCATACATATCTCCATCAAGGTCAGAACAACAAACCCCCTTTTGATCTTACTCTAATGATATTGATAGCATATGTGTATCTTTCACATAATTCAATACCCTACTCAAATACAAACATGAGTTCATTGAATATGGATAAGGGAAAAAAATGGGCAAGATCCATAAATTTGAAGTGAATGCTTACGCCCATCACCCAGTTGTAGGCCAGCCTCATCCTCGTCCCATAGTACATCATCTTCAAAGTCATCCCTCTCCGGGAAGAAGCCATTGTCTCGAACATCAAAGTCATCATCCTCCCCATCTGATAGATTGTACTTGCTTTTCTTCTTCAAGTTTAACTAACAGCAGAACCACCAAGGGAGCAAATTTTAAAATAACGTCTTGCATAACCCCATAAACAGGATAAACGAAATTTCAAGACCATTGATGGTTTAATTATTACTATTTTCTTTAGTTTCATTTTCCCGTTTGATTTTGACAATAATTTGATTTCATGAATTCCCATACTTACTAGTTTATCTAACTGGTTGATCACTCACCTGCCGCTCACGTTGAGATCTCAAAATAGCCTTATCGAACTCCTCAAGTCCTTCATTTTGCTCTCCGATCCGCTTATCAATAAAGGTGGATGACTTCGTACTCTGCTCATATTCCTTCAGCAGCGTCTTCTGCCTCTGCATTTCATACAAAGAACACACAATATTTACACAGAAAGCACCTTTGTAAGAAAGTTCCTATTAACGTGGCACACAGCACTCATTCCAACACTTCGTTTAACGTGTAAATAGTTCGGGTTTGTTAAGAAAGAGGGCGGCAGAGAATTTTATTTAATACATACGAGCCCAGAAAACAGACACTCAATTCAGGAGAAGATAACAGAATCAGAAATCACTATGCAAAAAATATGTTACACGAAATAAGCATAAGACGGATGGAAAGAGACCTTCTGGATGGCGAGTGAACGTGAGAGCCCAATGCGACGTCGTTCATCGTCCTTACGTTTCTTGCCCAATATATCAAATTTCCGCCGCGACCAGATGCTCTCAAATGGATTTTCTTTAGGTGCTTTGGTTTTCTTGGCTTCT
Organism: Pogostemon cablin; assembly: GCA_023678885.1. NCBI lineage: Eukaryota > Viridiplantae > Streptophyta > Magnoliopsida > Lamiales > Lamiaceae > Pogostemon > Pogostemon cablin. The sequence continues at coordinate 23,468,328 of CM043006.1, forward strand.
GAATTCAGAACGCTTAGCTTTCTCTTTATCTTGTTCTTACTTTTCTTCTTCTTTGCACTATCTATGCTTGAATTTTTCGCCATCTTGGTAAATCCAATAGTCCTTAATGTTCGAGGAAAATGAATGCTTTATCAGTAAGAGATAATTGGGGTTTATGATATTTGGGGAAATCGAAAAGGGTTCTGGGTACCTATTAGGGTTTATGAAATTTTGGGAAGACGACCATTGTAGGCCTGTTGGGCCATAATTATAATTGTGGGCTTATTAAATGGCCTTTTGAGAGTTGGATAAGAGCTATCTGATCAAGAAACGGATTCACTTAAAGATTAATAGAAAAAAGATCAAGAAAAGGATGGAACTCTTAATATTACCGTTAAAGAAATTCTTATATGGAAAGAAATCAAGAAAGGATAGTAATACCGTTTTATAATTAATATGAAAAGATATATTTTTTAACAAAGCCAGAAAGGATAGTTAATAGTTGGAAAATTACCGTTATACAATTAATTATGAAATTTTAAACAAAATAAATATTACTATTAACATTGTCTTCCCCTTTTAATTATAAGCAAACATTCATATTCTTCATTAATTCGAGCATTCGTTCAAATCTTAGAAGTGTCGTCAAAGATAGAAAGAAAGAGCTATTTGAGTAAAGCTCATCATGATATCTCTTATGCAAAAAGGGCATTATGTCTAAATGAAACGTAATTCAACAACCTAGCCAATCGAACAATTTGTCAATGATATTGAGTTGTTCGGTTATATCAACCGAACATCAATTTTTTTTTTCTACTAACAAATTTTTTTCCCAATTGTTCAACGAATCCATTCTTATTATCAAGTTTCAAGATACATTTAGCCGTTAAGATTTGGAGATGGTAAGAATAAGACCTTTTAAAAATATATTCTAAGTGTGTTATACTTCCTCCGTCCCACACTTATATTCACATTTTTTTGTTTTCGTCTATCCCACACTTATCTTCACCACTCAAATAAGGAAACTTCACATTAACCAACAACCTCAAAAGTTATCTTAATTTCAAAAATATCACTCCCACCTAACACACCTAACATACTTTATAATTTATTTATTACCTAAAAGTACCACAATACCCCTAAAAAATCAATAAAGTTGGTCAAAAACAACTTTTCTTAAACTCCGTAACTACAGTATCGGTGCAGATAAGTATGAGATGGGACAGGGAGAGTAATAATTATAATGGTCTTACACCCTCTCCGTATCTTAAACTATTATAATCATTACATGTACAATTTAGTTAAACAATTTGTTCACAATCAAGCTCAATCTCCTCAAATTAAGTAAAAATATAAATCAAGCCAAGAGCCAGAAATCTTTCTGTCTTTTAGTGGTAATAACATATCCACCAAGTTTCTTGCTCTTCCTCCTCACAGCAATGGCCATACAAGTAGCTTTTTGCACACAATACTCCGCCACTCCACCGGCCGGAGCTGCCCGATTCCCAGCCCACATCAGCATAAGCCGCCACGTGACCGAGCATTTCTTCTGCCCCACCACCAGCAGAGCCACCCCTTCTTTCCTCGCCGCCTCCACCACTGCTGGGCCCTTATCTTTCCCTTCCACCACAATCACCTCAATATGCACCTATTGCATAAATTCAACGCTTTAATTAATACAATCATTAGTTTAGTACTTACTATTTATATCTTACAAATGAAAATTATATTTAACAGAGAAAAATGTGATCAATACTCCAGGCCTCTTGAGTTGGCAAGAATTCTTCATACAAGTGAGAAATTCAGGCACTTTATTCACATTACCCTTATTGGTTGATTGATCACCTAAAGAGAGATGAGAGAAAGTATAAATGATTGTCCAAGAACCATGCATAATAAGAAGAGAAAGATTAAAACAAAAACAGTGTCCTATCTTTTTACCTAATCCAAAAAAGTCTAAAAAAAGTTAGAATATTCATTTTCGTCAAAAATCTTTCAGTTTTGCTTCGATTTCGTCTCAAAATAGTAGTATTTTTTTTTACCAATTCATAATTAACTGTATAAAAACACCGATTTAGTATCATTCAATGACATAAGAAAATTTGGAAAAAAGACCATTTTCGTGAAAATTTAAATGCCATGAGATTATTTAGAAGAAATTAAGTTTTTTGGAATAATTTTAAATAACATAAATATAAATTTGAATGAGAAGGTTTTGATTTTAAACACTAAAAGAGATGAAGAAGGATTTCAAACCATTTTTAGAAGGCTTGGCAACATAAACAAGAACCACAGTGTCTTGATTCTGAACACTGTGGCTCAATGCCCAGTGTACAGCATTCTTAGCTTCGATGCCGGAATCAACCACGATCATAATTTTCCGGCCACTTACGCCACCGGAATTATCCTTCTCGCCACCGTCTCTCTTCTCCTCATCAACACTGTTGCCGCCATTTTCTTGGTTGCCGGATTGGAGATGAGGTGAACGGATCTTCACTAATGGCCTAATCCTATTCAAACAAAATGTAGGCATTTTTGTGGCTATTTTTCCCATTTTCTAAATATAGAAAATTCAGTTCCAACCTATGAACTGATGTAGTAAAGCTAGGCTCTGGTGTTTATATATACAATAAGAAATTAATTTGGTTAATTTGGAAAAGAACTAAGTGTGACTTTTAATAAATAAACATAATTAATGAAATATGGATTAAATAAACACAAGAGAAGTAATTAAAGTGGTGATGCATGATTACTAATTGGGTCCGATCGACTTTTCTTGATTTATTTATGAACAAGTTTTTTTTCTTCTTTTGTCAAAATAATCATTTTTCTTTGCTTCTTTAATTTCTTTAGGTTTATTAATTACTTTTGAACGTGCTTGTCATCAAAACTGTAGGCCCATAATATTCTTCAGGAATTTTATTGGCCTTTTGATTCATTTACACTCTAGCTACCTCATATTAAGTATATTGTTTTGGTTGAGGATGTTTATGGCATATATAATAATTAGATAATATTAGAATTTAATTTGGTTGTTTCAACTTTCAATAATATATGCACCATTAGGGTGGTGGAATCTATATGTCACCTACATACATTTAGGGCTACAATTGTATTAATTAGAAACTCTAATAAATTATTTTACATTTGAAACGTTATTGCTTTTTATTTATATTACATATTGTTTTATAAAATTATTAATATTAATTAGATTACTAATCATCACTTTTCATCAATTCGAATATTTCACTTCTTCTCCGTCTCATAAAACTCTTCTCGTGAGAGGGTTTTACACATATGTTTCCCTCATATTTTTATTAGGTATTAGATCTACCTTTTAACATTTAATGTTAAATTTGGATTTTAAATTTAATGTTCAATTATAGTGACTGCATACCAAGGGTATAATCCATACATGTTCATTCATAGCCCCTCTTAATAACTTAATAATAGGTAGTTAGATTTGGGCCCATTCCACTTTAAAAAAAAAAATTTCTCAAAATCAATTAATTAGGGTTAATTTGCAATTATTTTAAAATATAAAATCTCTTTGTAAAAGCTTAAATGCCATGAGAACCAAAGGTAACAGTGATGACATAACTAGAGTTTTTTTTTCTCTCTCTGTCTCCCAATATTTTGTGGAAAAATATATATCTATTTGTGATAATTTTATTTTAATGAATAAAGATGGGGTGTACGATTTATGAAGCGTAACTGATCGTTTTTCTTCTTTCTATTTATCAAAGTGTCAAATTCTTATAGGCTCCCCAATCAAATATTTTGATTGATGATTAATCATAATTATGAATTGCTTGATATGATAATTGTGTATCACCTTCTTGCATCATTATGATCTTCTTTTTAACCATCTTTTAACTTCGTCAATAATTTCAATTAATTGTTTGTCTGCTATGATTTGCGGTAAAAGTTAATTTCTCTTTTCTACTACAACTTTAAAACATCATTGACGTAATTACGTTAGATTGCTATTAATTTTATCCACACCAAAAAGTGTATTGTAACAAAAGATAATTAGATTTAATCACGTTTAATTAACAAATTTGATTTCAAACCATCGAAATATACTTCCAGCAAATGAATAGGGAACACTTCGTAGCCTTTCATCATCTTGGTAGCCCATTAATTGCACATGTTAGTTTAGGCAGTCATTAGCAAGCCAAGCCCAACAATTTACCTTTTTCTTAACTGCTTGGGCTGGGTTGGCTTGATTATTTGGGGAATATGGGCCGGCCCATTGATCCAGTTACACACGATAAATCACAATCTTTAGTAAATCTTTTTTATTTTTTTATTTTTTTCCAGAATAAAAATTCCTATTTGCCCTTCGGTTAGTGTAGGGAATTCTGTAACTGCAAAGTCTTCTTTCTTTTTTCTTTAAGTAGATCAGATAATTTTTGTTGAATTGAATTTGGTTTATATTACATTAATTATTATAGTGTTACTAAATGGTGTTGTTTTATCGATCCTCGGGATGTTGTTTTATCGCCCTCCCGATAGAGTGGTGAATAAATTAATTATAGTGAACCCTCCCGATAGAGTGGTGAATAAGTTAATTATAATAACTCAATTGATTAACATATGTTAGATCATGCTCACTGCACACGAGGAGCCCCTCATTTTGAGAGTTGCTCCTATACTGCAACTGTGAATTCAATAAAGATATAAGATGTCACCCTTGTAACCAGTTGAGCTGTCAATATGAACCACTCGCACTCCTCTTCTTTCCTCTTTTCCAATACCCATTTATTTATTTATTTATTTTATATAAAAATCCTTAATCTCGGTGTTTCGTTTAATCTCAGCATAGATTTACCAACCTTCTCTTCAAACACACACTCTCTCTCCTTTTCTCTCTTTTTCAACACCCAATTATTTATTTATTTATTTTATATATAAAAAAACCATACTATTTTAGGGTGTTTCGTTAAATCTCTACTGTATATATAATTTAAATTTATATTTGATTTTACATAAAATTTAAATATATTCTACCAAAATATAAAACTAACATAATAAATCCAAATCAAACCTTAGAATTCAATGTTTTATTTCTATAATAATTTTTAAATAAGAAGATTTTTATTTATATATAATAAAGAGTATAAATTAAGATGATTTATATATCTAGTATAGCATTGAATATTGAGATCATATAGAATCTGCAGACGGTATCATAATCTGCTAAATATTTGGCCTGATTTAAATTCTGCTCTCTCTCTCTCTCTCTCCTCTTCTCTTAGAAAACCCTATTCTCGGTGTTCCGTAAAATCTCCTACTATATTCTTGATAAGCAGGAGATTTTTAACATATGTTCCTTGAAGATATTCTCATTATGTGACGATTGAAGTTTCATCAGCTATCTGCATAGGTATTTTAATTACTTAAGCAACTTTGTAATGTTTGAATCTGTTCTGAAATTGTTGGTTATTAGTTGGTAATTAATGAAATTGGTGTGTTGAATGAAGGTATATACCATGGGTTCCTTTTGTAGTTGTTTTCATGTCCAAGATGATGATCCAGATGACTCTAATCACTGTTTATGTTCTAAATGCTTCTTCAAAAGACTCAAGAATAAGGTAGTCCTGCTAACTGTTTATGGGATTCAGACCTTTGATTGTTAATGATTATGTAAATTTACTTCAGCATATAGGTATGTTTGGAAGGCAAAAGAATGCACCTAATCAGCAGCTATCAGCTGGTCCGAATTCGAATTCGGGATTAGTATTTTTCAACCATGCCTTGGATGCTACAAGGCAGGGGAATGTGGACAGGATTGGACAGAGTGAGAGTGGCAGAGTGATGATCATTAATGAACCTGAAACCATTGGAGAGGATCATGTTGAAGGAGACAAGATGATGATCATTGAACATGAAACAGATTATGAGAGTGAGGATGGATGCCCAACATGTCTTGAAGAATATAGTGAAGAAAATCCTAAGATTATTACAAAGTGTTGCCATCATTATCACCTCAGCTGTATCTACGAGTGGCTGGAGAGGAGCCAACATTGCCCAGTTTGCGGAAAGGTAATAAATACTATTTTGATTGCCCTAAATTATTAGTTAGATTCAAATAGCCTTTTACTGGAAATTACTTGTGCATCTTTGCAAATGAATTGAACCTCCCCCCTATGGTTTTTGCAGCTTATGGAGTTCGATGAACCGAGTTAAGTTAGAGATCCGACCGGACGAGAATTACCTCAACTTGAAGGTATGGAGTGAACTTGTATATACTGGATTAGACATCATTGTACCTTGTTTCATTAAGATTTTTGAAACTGACATTGATATGCATGTTATTTGATCAAATATTGTGGAATGTGATATCAATGCATTCTCATTACACAATGCTCATTTAAGTCTAGACTTACATATAGTCAAGTTATTGCTACAACTTCAACATCCCATAAAGCAGAATCATAATAACATAAGTACACATGATGTATAGATCAAATTATAATACATGGATGGATAACACGGAGGAGATTACATTATTATCATGTTCATTCTACGGAGTTATTCCTGTGTTACAGTAGAGTGGTTTCTGCCAAATTTACAAAGCACACAATCACATATGATCTGGATAATTAATTCATGGTAAGAGTAATAAGAAACAAAAATCAAGATTAACCAACACACAAGCATCTTATTCTCACATAGATTAATCATGCAAGATTTAGGAACACATTCTTTCTCATGCAGCAAAGCATCCCAGGTGACATGAATAGAGTGAATCTAGAGTCAGGTCCAGCTCATTCCTTCTAGCTTCCTCGTACATGCCTCCCCTGCATCATTCAACTTAAAACTGTTTGGCATAGGAAGTATATATATGTGGTGAATGAATAAGAATGGAAGTTAGTTACCCTATGTTTAAGCAAGGAAGCTGAGAGTAGGGAGGTGGTGGCGGTGGTAGTGGCGGCAGCCCTGATGCAGCATTAGTACACTGATTTTGGGGCTCCCAGTGTGTCTGCTGATGTCCAATTTCCTTCTCTTTTTCTTTGATCTACACATTTAAAATTTGACAATTAAACCTCCTCATAAATTTGGAAGTCATGTCAATTGTGAAAAACAATTAGTGAAAAGATACCTTCTTGGCCAGCATGGTGTTTTGCTCTTGTATTGCTTTCTCCTGTAAAAACAAAACTCAGATTTAGCAATGCCAACTGAAAAAACACCATCACCAAAGCAATGATTTTGTATTTAAGGTTGTGAGCATGTACAACCCTAATTCATTCTTGTTAAGTGTCAAAGGGACGAACCTTTTGCTGCAGCTCGGAGATTGAATCATACAAGAGCTGATTCTGCAGCATACAACGGACGTCGAATTCATTAGTGATTAATCAACAGAAAAACGACAGAAATTGCAAACATACTTTTCTGGATCGAATGTTCTTGAGAGAAGAGTCGAGTTGTTGTTCCAGGTTCTGAAGATCCTTCATGCTCATGGAATCCAGATCTTGGCCCATATACTGCCTGTCAACATATAAAAACATCAAGAAAACTACATACACAAAACCTTAATTTGGACGACGAAAATGAATACCTATGATTCCGTTGCAAGAGCTCAATTCTAGCCTTGAGTTTGCTGTATTCGATGGTCCAGTTGGCCTGAAAAACGGTCCCATGTTATTGTATTGAAAAATTAAACACCACTATCATGGAAAACATAACCTAGATTAATTAATCATAACCTAGATTAATTAATACTCCTATACAATACAGTTAACTAAAACCCTAATTTGATTGATTAACTACTTACAGGTGATTCGGGCTCATTAGCAACTAACTGTCTTTCTGCAAACGAATATCGTTCATACTTCTCCAGAATCCTGTCCATGCTGCATTACACACCCAATTAAATTAATCTACTCATACTTAGAAATATAAGTTTACATCAAATTCAAAGATTAATGTTTTCAGAAATAAAAATTTAAGTATTCTGTTAGTTGAGATTTTCAAAGAAATATTAATGTCGCATAGATACAACTAGACTGTTTAAGCTTAAAACAATTATATCATTTATATATCCAGATCACAATAACAAAGGAGCACTATTTATTTTAAGAACAAAGATTATTCAAAAAAAAAAAAAGTTGAGAGATAATAATTACTCCTTAAATTCCATTAGTATGAAAGAATTAATAAAAGTCCACAAATGAAATTATTACGAAATAATTTTAAGAAAAACTTATAATATGTTCAACTCAAATTAATAAAATTTGGCTTTTCTGAAAAAAATAAAAATAAAAGTCCACATATCAATTCAAGTTAGATTCAAAATTAGGTTAAGTTATTTATAACATACACTGTATGTTGATGTATAATGTTTACTCTCTCAAGATGTTATGGGCAAATATATGCATAACCAATTTATATTAATCAACAACACATTAATGTATAATAAATTAACCCTAGGCATGGGAAAATTAAAATTACTAGTCTGTAACATAATTGCCAATTTGCCATACATTGGCCATTGCTCTCTCCATCCACCCCCCCCCCCCATTCCCCCCACCCCACCCTACCCCTCATATATATATATATATATATATCTTTATTTAATTATGTAAAGCAACCTAAGCTAGTCTGATAATTCTGCAGTGAATCATAGGTGCCCTAAGCTAAACTGAGAACTAATTTGTTTTTGTTTGTACAATTTATAGAGCTAGGCTAGTCTTTGGATTTGAATTTATTCACAAGTGGAAAGCTCAATTAGGGGAAGAAAAGCACTCTCCAAAACACAAATTAGCATTGCCAACAAAATAAAGGGCAACACATTTTAGATGCTTTATATCTTCTTCTTTTCTTTTTCTTTTTTTTTTTTTTTGGACGGATGATGCTTTATATCTTTGATGTTTCTTGTGAAGAAAAAAAGAATGATACTCAGATTTCAAGATCAAGATTTCCTACAAGGCAAGCGAAACACCCACCTCCCCACCCTAGCCCCAAAATGATAACTTTGATAGATATTCATTCTAGCTAGGTAGAACCAATTTCCAAGTAATTAAAGCCAATTCGAATCTTGAAATAACGCGTGTCAAGAGCACAAGTCTACACATGCTTGAGTATCATCGTATCAGTTGTCAGCAGTTCACAGAGAAAATTTATTACATATTAATTCACTGGATAGAAAGAGAGGAGGGATGACTTATGAACATAAATCTGAATAAAATTATTGGTTCTAACACATTTAATTAGTCTACAATTATTGGAACTAATTAAATTAATCATCCCTAAATCGAAATCCAAAATTAAAGTACTACTTCACAAGGTTGTTAGTATCATGATCTCAAAAGATCGGATGAAAACCTAGAAAGAAAACAAATCCTACTTGCAGATACAAGAAATCAGATCTTAGATATACATATATATATTTCATTAAAAGATAAACCCCATAAACACAAGAACTAGCAAGAATTTAATTAAGACTAGTGATATACATATTTAATAAAAAAATATAAAAAAAAAGGGTTACCAAGAATCACTGGAATACTCAAAGAGCTTGCCCTTATGAGAGAAGACAATCAAACCCACTTCAGCATCACACAAGACAGAGATCTCATGAGCTTTCTTCAGCAATCCAGTTATCCTCTTTGAGAAAGTAACCTGCCTATTGATCTTGTTCTCTATCCTCTTCAGTTGCACCTTACCTCTCCCCATTTCTTTCTCTCTCTTCACTCTCTCTCTCTTTCTCTCTCTTCTTTAGTCCCAACCCTGAGACCTAAAAATGGAAACCCTGAGATGTGGAATATTTTTATTTCACTTAAACAGATAGGGAAAGTGATAATAATATTTTCTTCTTAGTTATTTCTCTCTTGGTAAACCAAAGTAAGGTGGAGAGTTGTGGAGGGTTTATCTTATTACAGTTTTCATTTTAAATTAAGTTGGAAAGAAAATAAAAATGGGTTGTTATTCATGTCACATAAGGGGCAATTCAAACATGCTGTCTGATAAAGCAGGTACAGTTATGGAATGGTGAGATGTGAAACCTGATACCGCCTTAGTCAATGGGATGGCAATACCAGGTGGTTTTTTAAGGATGTGCTGTCAAGCGCTGATTCGTTCCCGTCTTTTTGTCCGGTGGATTTTAGGGGTTGCTGTCAGTATCACTGTTGGGTGGGGTTGCGTGGTGGGGGTCGTTCGTACGACCAGGACAGGGTTGTGACACGTACGGAATACTGCTCTAAAAAACCTGTCTTCTTTCCCCTTTTTCACTGTTTACGCCCTGCTCGTTTATATATATACGTAAAGACATGGTCCCACACTACCTATCAACATTTGATGCAATTAAATACTTCCCCCTACCGTTAATCGTTTTTTTTTTTTTTAAGAAAATAATCTCTGGTACCTACAAATGTTTGCACCTCTCTCCCAATTTGGATATAATGAAAATTAAAGGAGGTATTAAGATATTTTTTATAATAAATAAATAATAAAGTAGATTAAGTGCGCTAGATATGAGTTATTTTTTTATACATAAAATATATGAAAAATGAGAATTGTATTTGACTCTTTGCTTATTAAGAAAAAAAAAAGTGCAAATTTTTGTGTGACTAACTCAAAATTATTGAAAGGGTCAGAAATGGGATGAAAGGGAGTAGTGTGTATCAGTTTGTTGTATCGGTGGACTATATGGATTTTTTTTTTATAAAAAAAAAATTAATACCAAGATGAATGCTTAAAAGAATGGACGGAATTTATATCCATCTATTCTTAATAAACGATTTTGTTTGTTTTTTCACATAAATAGAAAATGGAGTACTAGTACTATTTTATTTAATTGAAATTATTATATTGAATTTTAATAGGGAGAATACTATTAGGTACACTAAAAAATCTTTAATTATTATGAGATGCAAACATACAAAAATATTACTTCTAACTACAAAAATATATAGTGATATTCCAATATTACCCTTACAATGTGCTGCACATAAATGTTTGTGTTCAGCAAAAGTTCGTGTGCAGAAAAAGTGTGTACATTAAAAAAAGTGTAGTGGTGCAGCGGTGGTCCGACGGAGCTCCGGCAGTCCGGCGATGGTCCGACGGTGGGCAAGGGTTTAGGGTTTGTAGTTTAAAAGTGTATGAGTTTAGGGTTATATTTGGTATTTTACTTTAATATTTTGTATGTGAAAATAATTTTTTTAAATCAATGTATCTCACGGTAATTATGGGTATAAAGCGTGTACCTTCCAATAATTTTTCAATTTTATAATATCATTCCAGGATTACTTTTTAACTTTCACTTAAAATACAATTTTTTTAAAACGGTATATAATATTCTTCCTTTAGTAAAAACCATATTCCGTGTTTTATTTGTTAAATTGGATTACTAATATATTAACAATGAATTTATTGGTATAGTTGGTAAAAGATGGTTAGTAAAATTTTCATCAACGAAAATTAAGTTTTCTTGGTAAATAATTATGTAGGTAATAATTTAATTTGTTGACAATTTATATAATAATTCCGTTGTTAATTCTTTAATAAATAATAACAAATATTATTTTATTAATGAAAATATTAAAATTTAGTTGACATTCCGTCACTATAAGATAAATGTGAATTTTGTTAATAATCTTTTAATAATTATCAATAAATTGAATTCTAGATAAATTATATATATATATATATATATATATATATATATATATATATATATATATATGTGTGTGTGTGTGTTTTAAGAATAGATTACAAATTTGAAATTATATTGTTTTAGTAAAGTTATTTCTTTAAAATGTTTTACTTGAAAAAGAATTGTTCAAATAAGGACAGAAAGATATAAATTGTTTCAGAGGGAGGGAAAAATATTTAACTGGGTTAATTGCAAAATAAACCATGAACTTTATTTCTATTGCAAATTAATCTTCACTTTTGAGAAATTGCAAAAAAACTACAACCTTTAAGTATTGTTGCAAAACGCACCTAATTTCTAATAAAAAATATGATTTTTTTTTGGGATTTTTTTTGCAATAATACTTAAAGGTAGTGATTTTTTTTTTCAATTAACCCTATTTAATTTAACAAAAAAAGAACACTACTAAACTCTAAATTATGGAGTACTCCACTACACTACATTTGCCCATATACATAGTGGTCCAAGAACAGTTATATAGCGCTCTAAATTATTCCAAAAAGTTGTTATAATAATTACCCAAGAATGTTGCTCGCTAAAATCCAAACTCTCCTCAAATTAAAAAAATATTAAATTTTGAAGAAAAATCAATTAGAATTTCACTCCAACAAACTCTTTATTTTAATTTTTAATTTTACATAACAAATTACACTCTTCAAATTTAAAGAGTCAAATCAAGTTCTTTAAAATTAAATGCAATAAATGATTCATTGTTTCCAATGTTTTTTTTTAAATAATGGAATGTAAAGTAAAATCAATATTACAAGCATTAATAATACAAATAAAATTAAAGTAAATGAATAGAAAATATGTTTAATTAATTAATATGGGGAATAGAGAAAATAAAAATCAAATATAAAGAGTGTGTTGGAGTACTTTTTAAAATATCTCCCTTTAAACTAAAAAACATCTTCAAATTTGAAAGAAGCTCTTGGAGTTACTCTCAGTTAGTGATGTTCACAACATAAAAATAAATAAATAAATAAAGAGAGAGTGTGTGTTTGTGTTAAAAAGCGGAACATTAATTAACAGTTTAATTAAATTAAAAATACGGAGTAAAATTTTTTAAGACAAATACTAAACACTAAACCAGTATATTAAAAGACATGACCAGAATCTCTTGTTATATTGTAATGAGTAAAACTAATTCAATGTGAATTTTGTGGCTTTTAATTTTTTTTATTATTAATTTTAATTATATCCTCAAAATTAATGTTTTACTCTGATTATAAATATTAAATCTTAAAAGTATTAAAACACATAAAACACAACAAAGACAACATAAGGAAAAAAAAAAAAGACAGAAAATCTTTCATACATGCATGGAACCATTAAAAAACTTTGCCTTTAGCGTTACATCTTTATTTCTTTTTAAGATACTCCATCTTCTATTTTATCTTTATTTCTTTTTAAGATACTCCATCTTCTATTTCTTATACGAATTATTCATCCAATATGCTCCCTAAGTTTCATAACATGAGGATTTTTTGCTTTTTGCACGTAGATTAAAGAGTGTAGTTGTATTAGCTAGTGGCAGTGTGAGTCTCATATTTTAATTGTATAAGTGAGTGTGTGAGTCTCATATGTATAAAAAAAGAGAGGGAACTCTATAGGTGGAACGCCCAAAATGAAAAAAAAAGACCATATTTAAAGAAGACTGATGAAGTAAAATGTAATAGTATTAAAATACTATATAAAATACTATATAATCCAAAAAAAAAAAGCTCAAATATTTATAGTGAAATTTTTGTCCAAGAGAGTATTTTATTATCTAAGCAGTCATTTTCTATTTATTAGATAGTACAGTTTAAATAGGTGGTCAAGATATCAAAGGTTACGTACTCATTGCTCTCGTATGCCCAATTAACTTCATTTCATCCACAATAATTGCCTGGAGAAGTACGTACTTGAACAGAAAAAGAAGATATATAATAGTCATAGTAAAAAAAAAATTAAAAAACCATTAAATGACATTAAATATATGAAATTTAATACACTTATTGTCAAATATTTTAGTGATAATAAATTTAAAAATATGGAGTATTAAAAGGCATTAGATATATGAAACTTAATGCAATTAATGTTAATTATTTCAAACCAGTTCCAAACCCTAAAAAAAAAAACATTAATTGAATTTTAACCTACTTTTTAGGTTTTGAATAACTCCTATGGAAAAGTTAAAAATAAAAGAGTTACAGTTCGAAATTACCAAGTCTACGGTCTACCTCTTTGAAGTTTAATTTTATTTTTATTTATTTATTTAATGGAAAAGGGTATAAATATGGACCAATCAGAATCTATTACTTCTAGAAACCAAAGAATCTACTTCATTATGAGTGGTTTGATTTCATGTGCTATACTATTTCATACATATATAGATCCATAGATTCTCTCCAGGTTCACAGATTTCCACACTGCATTTGTGATAGAATCAAAGTTGTAATAATTTAAAAATAATAATAGAAGAAGACAAAAATTAAAGGTTTTTAATTAATTTAGAGAAGGTGTTAAACGACTACCTCATCTAAAAGTTTAAGCTGTTAGAGAGGATAATCGCTTAATATTTAATCAATCACTCTAACACGCCCCCTCACATGCAGGCGGGGAATTTTTGCCTCAAGCCTTGCATGTGCAATTTTTCTCATAAATGGGTGGCGGTGAGGTTCGAATCATGGACCTCTGTTAACCATGGGTTCTGATACCATATTAAACGACCACCTCCCTCAAGCCTTGCATGTGGAATTTTTTCATAAATGAATGGCGGTGAGGTTCAAACCCTGGACCTTTGTTAACCATGGGCTCTGATATCATGTTAAACGACCACCTCATTTAAAAGCTTAAGCTGTTAGAGGGGATAATCGCTAAATATTTAATCAATCACTCTAACAGAAGGATTAGTGACTTAATTACGCTATTAAGACAAACAAAAAAGGGACTATAATTTTAGTTCCCTCAAATAATTCTAACAATTACTAATTCACGGGAAAAAGACTAGCTAGTACATAATAAGCAAGTCCAAAGTGTCTTGAGAGAGAGAGAATATGTTATTAGTTGAAAGGTCGTTTTAGTATTTTTGAACCAGTAAGATGTTGTATACTACTATGGGAATAACTTTTCTTGTTTCGACTCCATTTTCAAGGCATATTTCATACAACGTGTACGTAGTAAGATGTTGTATGTATTAAAAATATGTATATTGCTCTGATACTATATTAAATGATCACCTCATCTAAAAGTTTAATCTGTTAGGGAGGATAATCGTTTAATACTTAATCAAGTCAATCTAACAACATATATATTAATAAGATATCAAAATAATACAGATAATATGATGTTACATTATAAAAAGGGATCATCAATCTATTTTAGTATGATATAACCTGAAAGCTATATGTAAGTTCATATACTAATATTCCTTCAAGTCCCGTTTTTCTGCGTGTATTGTTTTCACGCATGCTAAGAAAATTACTAATTTTTTAAATGTATAAAGTAAGATATAGAAAATGTATCATAAATAATTTTAAAATAAATTTATATAAAATTATTGAATGAATTAATAAAGTGTAATAGTATTATAATACTATCATTATCAGTATATTTATATTGTGTTGCTATTTTGTAGTAGAGCATATAAACTTACGAATCTAAAATGGAAATGAAATTTAAAAAAAAATAAAAAAATCATTGGAACAGAGTGTATATAAATTATAAAGAACATGCTTTAGATAAAGTCCACACAACCTCGAACCTTAAAATTTACATACCTAGATATAATAACACACTTAATCATTTTGTTATTATTAAGTCTTAAGTACACCATTTCCACATATATAAATTAATTTAGGAATTTGATTTTATAAAAATTAAAAAAACTGCCCTCGTATTATTACTTTAAATAATAATCAATGCATCCAGTCCCTCCCATTTGCATTCTGCGCTGATCCTGCAACATTACTATTTTCTGGACCCATTGAGTTGTATCTGTCACTGTAAACAACATCATTAACTTAATTATCCGCCAAATTAATTAATTAATCACCATTTTATAATTTATTCTTAATATTTTCAACACATAATCCCACACACACAAAAAAAAAAAAAAAAACATACCGAGTGTTGTTGGAATCGAGAGGATTAAGAAAGATGTCTGGGCGAGGTGGAGGTTGGTATTGGTCTGTCGGATCCGGCTGCCACGTGGACAAGAGTACGGAACCAGTTCCTTCAAGCTGCAAAGATTAATTAATTATATAATCTAACTAAGAAAACTAGATAGATATCATGTTAATTCATCATTAATAATTATAATTACTTATATTATAATCTAAGAAAATTTATTAATAGAACTTAAGGAAATGTTCTAGAACAATATTTTTAGAAAGTATTACCAAAAACTACTATTCATCTAAAAATTTGGTTAATTGTTTTGTAATATCTTGAGTTATCAATGGATAATAATTATTAATAATTTGTCATACGATAAAGGTTATAATTCCTAATTTAATTTAAAATGAAACCGAAGAAATAAAATTGATTGAGTTTGTTAAAGTTTACGCACCTTGGTTCTCAAAGACCTGTTAAGTTCCAACAAATCTCTTTCCTTGGAAGAATCAAAATTAATCCTCAATCAGTCAGTTGAACTGCTATATTAAATAATGAAAAAAAGATGGTGATTATAATAATGGTAGAATACTTATAATGAGGGGTGCACCTTCTGCTGCAGATCTGAGAGCTTATCAATCATATGTTGACTCTGAAAACATTATCAAATATTAATCAGTAAAGAAGGAGTTTATAACCTTTATTTATAATAAAATCTCCCAAAAAATAAATAAATAAATAATAGAGAGAAGGAAATGAATTGCCTTTTTGGAGCGTATATGTTTGAGTGAAGAATCCAATACATGTTCAAGATTGTCAATTTCCTCTACGCCCAACTCTCCCAAGTTTTCTCCTAGTATATACCTGAAATAACAATTAATTAATTATTACTCCATTATTATAATGTCACTAAAAAAAATTTAGCTATGTTGCAAGCAAATCATTAACTTAGGAAAAACCTACATTTAGATGGAGTATATTTTACCTATTACATCCTAAAATTATATTTTAATATATTATTTACATAATTGTTAAAGTACATATTTTACTTATTTAATAATTATATAAGTAATAAGTAAATTCATCTCACAACACATCTCACATATAACCGTCTCATATTATATTACACTATAATTTAACCCAAATTACGAGTAATTATTCTCCTCTCACAGGAAATATCACTTCTAATTTCCTCTTACAAACGACAGTAGCTCTTCCAGAGCAAGAACTCAAAAATTATTCCAAGAAGTTCAATCCATTATTAAAATATATTTATTAGGTGAAGTATACTTTCGGTGAATGATATATTATAACATTCATATTTTAATGAATCATTTATACTTTAATTACCAATTAACATACTTTACATATATAATAACAATATATTTATTAGGTGAAGTATACTTTCGGTGAATGATATATTATAACATTAATATTTTAATGAATCATTTATACTTTAATTACCAATTAACATACTTTACATATATAATAACAATCATACGTCTCACATATCGTATTGCATAAACATCGTCTGACAAGAAACTTAGTCAAATATAAATTATTAGGGGCTTTAGATAGTCACATTAATATTGTCATGATGCAATAAAGCTACGCACAGTACCTCTGAGACTGTTGAAGTTCCTCAACTCTTTCCTTCAGCTTAACATACTCTTGATAGTTGGCCTGCTTCATATAAAAAAATCAAATCAAATCAAGTATATAGCTGTCTTACTATAATTTCAATTTCGAAATTTATATTTTTGTTAAAAGTTTTGAATGAATAAAATAGCTATTAATTAACCTGCTCATTTTGGAGTGACTGATTGGCTTCAAGATTACCATAGCTGCTTCTATGATATCTCTCCAATGTCCTCTCCATGCTAATTATAATAACAGACCAAACATTTATTATATATATAATTCATTGAACATACTATTAATCTCTATGAGTAAATATAGAACTGAAATTGTTTTAGATTTTTTTAAATATACTAATTAATTAATTAATATATATTTGATGAGCGCATTATCATGTCGATGTATACATGTGGATCATCAAAATGAAGAAAACATGAATGTTAACTAAAAATATTGTATATAGATGAAATCATTTAACTTTTGGGGTGGGGAAGGCACATTCTTGAATGATTAATTAAAAATATTGTAAATAGATGAAATCAATTAACTTTTGGGGTGAGATGCTTATGCGGTTTATCCTCTAAGTTTATTTTGTAATATTTGCACCATATTGAGCACCTATTATGCTCTACTTATTTTAATAAAATTTTGGCTTTTTCCTAAAAAATTAACTTTTGAGAGCGGGGAAGACACATTCTTTTGTGTTAGGGTATATATAAGTGAAACATGCTCATAGTTAAAGTATATTATTCGTGAATCATATTGTAACATTTTGAAATTATACTTGAAAAATATATTACATTTTAATTATCAATAAGTATACTTTATCTATATAATAATTATACTTTAATATTTCTTACAAACCGTCTCACAAGAGATATTGTCTGTGAAGAACAGAACCCATTACATGAATAAAAATTAATAATATTTTAAATAAAAAATAAAGAGATATGTAAAGTATGCTTAGTAGCTAAAGAAATTTTGTAGTGA
Organism: Pogostemon cablin; assembly: GCA_023678885.1. Lineage (NCBI taxonomy): Eukaryota > Viridiplantae > Streptophyta > Magnoliopsida > Lamiales > Lamiaceae > Pogostemon > Pogostemon cablin. Next base: position 23,486,692 of record CM043006.1, read on the forward strand.
ATTACTATATTATAACACTTTAAAAACAGATTTTAACTATGAATTACTAGCATATTTAACCTATATAATAATCATATTTTAACAACAGATTGATCAATCTCACAACACGTCTCATAAATTTATTTTCTTACAAGAGACGTCAAAATAAATACTCCCTCCGTCCCGCCCAAATAACATCATTTTACTATATTGTGCGTCCCGTTCAAATTGCATCATTTTCCTCTTTTAGAAAAAAGTGTCCATCAATGGCCCACCACTACCCATCACATCTCTTTAATCCACCTACCCACTTTACATAAAATAATAATACTCCTTAATATACGTGCAAAAAATAAATGGTGTTATTTGCCCGAGACAGAGGGAGTATATAGTATTTGATGAAAAATGATGACTGTCAAATTGAGATACTTTATGAAAAGTTAGTAGAATAAATAAATTGTAAATAATATATTTAATAAAAAATTACACATATTCATGAAAGAGTAAACATTGATAAGTATATATATATATATATATATATATATATATATATATATATATATATATATATATATATATTATAAAGTTTTTTTTCCAAGAAAACCTATGACAAAAGGATTACAAGTGACCTACTCAAATTATACATCAAAATGAAGAATTATTTTACAAGAGAAATTATCAAAAAGAGTTTCCCAGATGTAGGAGTTCATCCTAGCTAGTATTCCAATTAACATAAAATTGCATAATTTACATGAAGAAATTACTACATCAAGTATTGTTTACAAATCACTTTTTTCCCCTTTTAAAATCATGTATTGTAAGCATGGAGTAATTGATGTTTACATTCATTGAGGGGATGTTTGGTAAAGAGGTATAGAATAAAAGTATTGGAATGGGAATGAATAAAATTGTTTGGTTATATGGAATGAGTATTAGAACAGTAACTTGATTCCATACTTTTGTGGGAATCAATCAAAGTGTTGAAATAGGTGTGGAATCAAAGTCATTCACCTCTACTATGAAGGCCATTCAATTCCCATTCCCCACTTTTAACCAAACACCCCCTGAAATCCGATAACCAATTAAGTGAGAAATTAAGTCAATTAAAGTTTAGGAATATATCATTGAGACGTTTGAGTATTTGATTTTCAAGTAATTATTGATTACATTCATCTGCAAAATTAGTTTTTATTTTAGTATAATCTTTAATTTTTACCAAGAGGCAACTCATTATTGATTTTATTATGGTCAGCAGGACTCATATTACAAAAGTCAATATCTGACTTACATCTCACCAAATAATATTTCCAAGAATAGAAATTAAGCACTAAAAATGTTCATTCAAAGTGGAAATTAATATGGATTATATTAACATCAAAATTCAAATATCATTAAAATCTCCACTGAAAACCAAGCAATATTCCCATAAATATAAATAAAAGAAAGGAAGAATTTCATACAAAATTTAAGTCTCATTTTAAAACTTAATTTTTTAAAAAGCCCTTCAATTTAAGATTTACATTTAGTTTTCCTCTTTAAAAAAAAAAAAAAACTCATGTGCGACTACTGTGAAATGAGTTTCGTGAGATTGATTAAAAAAAACACTCCTTAGCGGATTTGCACACACTTCCTTTGTAAAAACACAAATTAATGGATCGTGTGGGTTTGTACACCCTTTCTTTGTAAAAACGCACAAATTAATGAGATAGAATAATATTTTTATAAAAAGTGATACTTAATTAATAAAAATAATAATGGATATATTAATTAATCCAGAAAAAGTAAGCAAAAACTGTGAATAAGAGAGGGGGTGGGGGTCACCTGGAAGTGCTGCAGAATTCATAGAGTTTGCCTTTGTTGGAGAAGATGATGAGAGCAACTTCTGCATCACATAAAATAGAGAGTTCATATGCCTTTTTCAGAAGCCCATTTCTTCTCTTGGCAAAAGTCACCTGCCTATTTATCTTGTTCTCTATCCTCTTCAGCTCCACCTTCCCTCTCCCCATATATAATACTTCACCTACTTTCTTTCTTACAAGATTCTCTCTATTGCAATCTAATCACCTCAAAATACTATCAACAAATTTTCAAATCCAATCTCTACACCCTCACCTTTTCTAGGGCACACCTAAATTATGTGCTGTGCTTGGGTGGGTCAGATGTTAATTAGGTCTCCTTTCCTCCCCTCATCAACATACATACATAAATATTTGTATCTATCAATTTATCTTTGCATCTATCTATCTCAGTGTATGTAAGTGTGTTTGTGAGTGTCCACATGAGTTTGTGGATATAAAGTAGGAAGGATCAAGGGATGCCTTGATAAATGTGCCAATTAGTTTAATTTCCTATGTGTTTTTAAACACACCCATAGCTTTCTTGAAAAAATGGTTCACCCCACCATTAGGGCCCCCATCGCCTCTATCCTGATAATTGGTGGAGGAGATAAATCGCAGGATGTGCCTCAAGTGACTTATAAAGAGAGCTCACTGTTAAACTTGTGCTTGCAAGGGGTCAAATCTATGCCAAAGGCAAGATTCGGACCCCCACACTGCAACAACCAAGCTCAGCTGAATGACCTTTACACCCATAGCTTTCTTGATTTTACATAAAGAAGATAATAAACACCCATTATCTTGTCCCTAAATATTAATACCTCTTGTATAATCTTTCACACACCTTAAGAAAGGGAAATATATATGCTGTCTCTATCAATAACCTAAATATCTCTAATGACTTATCTATTTTACAGCTCTCAAATATTTAAAATTTTATTTTCAATCTTACACCCATGAATACAATTTACCCTCTCCGTTTTGTTAATTTATACACGTACCTTTGTGTGTGAAGAATACAGAATATTACTCCGATTTAGGTGTGTTAAATAAAATAAAGGGATAAACTGAATAATTGAACTAAAAAGTTTATGAAGTTATTAGGTTTAATGTAGATGGTGAATTGTAAATTTGTAGTATTATTATAGGGTTTTAATAATATTCATTAATTGCTCTCGTGAGAATAAAATTGATAAAGAAAAAAATCTGTTGAAAATGTAACAATTCATTAAAAACAATTTATTTATTTCCATTAGAGAAAAAAAAATTCTTGAAAGAGTTGATAAACTGTGGATATATTCAATAGTGTAAGTATATATTTATAACTTTTTTTTACATTTAGTTTTTTATTAAAAAAATAATAATAAATTCGCTTACAAAATATATATATTTTTATTTATTACTGTATATATTTATGTTTAATTCATAAAGTATATAATTTTTTTTTGGAACCAAATAAGGATTCATTTATTAAGTAGAACAGGAACAAAAGTTATTAAGAAAGTTATCCATAAAAGTAAGAGGTTCGACTCAACAATGGAAACTAGCAACTGATCCGAAGCCCGAGCAATGCAATGAAAATTTGATAAACGGTGGACCGAATGCACACAAGATAATTTTCTTCTTAAAAATTTTCTAGTTAGATCATCCATAATTTTATGTAATCCGTTAAAATGTTTTAAATGTATATCCAATATAATCAACTTTTAATTAATTAGACTAAGCACTAAGTAGACGGCTTTAATTTGTACCTTTTTATTTATATTATTCATAAATACAAAATTTATTGTTAGATTAACTTAATTAGTGTTTCAGATAATGAAACAAATTAAGAGTCCGATTAGGGTGTACCGGTGCACCTGTACGATCTTAACCGTTAGATTAATTTTAAATTTGATCTTCACTATTAAATAAAATAATATATTTAAAAAATTTTAATAAAAAACTATTCCACTAACCCCACTTTACTTTATAAATATTGGGTGCAACGGTTCACCCCAAAATGACCCACAAATTAAACCTATTTAACCTTAAAAAGTGGACTTTTTGTTCATCACATGTACTTTTCAAACTTTTCCTTAATTATTTTGCACCTTTTATTTACGGGACAAAATCAATATTATACCCTTTCAAAAATGTAAAATAATTTTTGTACCTATAGAAATACATTTTATTCATCAATTTTTATAAGTTTGTACCCAAAATATTCTTAATTAAATTGACTTTCAATTATATTAGAAGAAAAAATAGATCTTTTTAAAAATGGGATAAATAAAAAAATTAAAAAAGAGGAGTCTAACATAAATAAAATTATAAGTTGAATTGAGATTGAATAGGAAGAAAAAAATATTGATCGAATAGATGAATAGATAAAAATAATATGTCGATTAGGCAAAAATATGTGGCCGAATAGAGAAGTATGGTATAATTGTCAATAGATTTTAAAAACCCAAAACTATAAATTAGATAGAGTACAATTTTTGAATCGAATAAACAAAAGATATGCCTAATAAAAAAAAATGGGCTGATAGAGATTTATATTATTTTCGTCAACACTGAATAGAGTAAAAAATTATGAATAAGCAAAAAAATAAGTTGAATAGACAAAAAAAAAAAAGGGTCAAATAGAGATTTATAATTCTTTCACTGAAAAGAATTAAAAATATATATATATGGGTTGAATAAAAAAAGATTGAACTTAATAAATCAACTTCAACTAACTTAAAAAAAATTACTCCCTATGTTCCGAAGAAAAGTTGGTATAATTTTTTTCACGGAAATTAAGAAATATAATAATTTAATGTAAAGTAGAGTAAAGTAAAGTGAGAGAATAATATTTAATGTGTAGTAGGTAATTGTATTAGAGGTGATATGTGGGACCCATGAGAATAGATTAATTGTTTTGTGTGGGTCCCATGTATTAAAAAGGAAATATGTCAACTTTAGTGGGAAAACTAAAAAGGAAAGTGTGTTAACTTCTATGGGATGGAGGGAGTATTTATTACTTAAAAAAATTATACTCTCTCCGTCTCAACTTCAACTTTACACTTCCTATTTTAATCCGTCCCAAATTCAATTTCATATTTCCATAAAAAAAAAAAAAACTAACTAATACCCTCTAACAGTATTTTAATTTCAAAACTGTCATCAACTTTTTAACACACATAAAATATTTTATCAGTATTTATTATCAAAAAAATCATATTATTATAAAAATAAACTATAAAATATTTTTTCTTAAATTTCTTATCTACGTAAAATAATCAATAAAAAAAACAAAATTTCAAAAATTAAGTACTATCTATTCAAATAAAACCAACCAACTATAAGTATAACATAGGAAGCTGACACATGGAAAGTTTGTGTATGCAATTAGAAGTGGAATGATTAAGTAGGGAATAGACATGGAAGGTCATTTCATAATTTGTAAATAGACCACATGTAATTCTTCATGGGACAATTCACCACTCACATCCCACCTCTCTCTCATCTACTTCCACCCACCCTTCTTTTTTTTTTTTTTTTTTTTTTCAGAAATAATCCATTCTACCCTTTGTAAGTCCGCAATTACTGTGCATGTATTATTTTTTCTATTGTGTTAGTAATAAATTCTCTTTACTGGTATGTAGATATAGTAATGGTATGTATATACAAAATCATACTACTATCATTAAAAAATAAAAAATTAAACTTTTAAGTGAGCTTTTTAATGTAAATTTTTCTGCGTACATAGAAAATATTTGTTTTTTCACGTAAATTAAAAAATTGGGACTATGCTCTTTTACTAAAAAAAAATGGGGACGATTGAGATGGAAGAAGGAGTAATATTTTAATAAATAATTGATATTTCCTCATTCGACCCACAAATAAATTCCCACTGAAATTTTTTTTCTGCCCTGAAACAAATCATACGCCCATATAGCAAAAGAATAGCAAACAATCTAACAACCACATAATAATATTTTAATTTTAATACAGTAACCTCTTTATAACTAATATAACCTATTTTATAATTCATTTATTACTTAAAATTGTAATTATCCTAAAAACAAAATTAAAAAGTAATTTTTTTAAAACTTTGTATTTACCTAACTATAACTTCAATGGTGAAATAGTGCTTTCATAAATCATAATTCTAAATTTTTAACCATAAGTACTGATAATAGCAGGTCCGTTATTGATGATTAAATAACGATACGACATTATTAACCATGAGTGGGCCCAGCTATAATCTGAAATCCATTGAATTCGGAAATTTCAGAAGGAACCTGTAAATAAGCCTACTATATTGTTTATTTTATGAAACGAAATAATATTTTTAAAATAAAATTAACATGTTCCTTATCAACATGTTACCAACTAATATCAAGTTAAAAATTATAAGGATAAAAGATTTTTTTTTTCAAAAAAAAGTAAAAAAGAAGAGGAAGAAAGGATTCTTTGTAAACATATTCATGTATAGAAAGCTTTGTTCTGAAAAAGAATTCACACTAATAATTTTTCATTTGCATATTCTAATGTTACATGATTTGATTTTGTCATCGGTTCCAATGTTATTGTTTACTTTATTTTAAATAGTGGTTCTCTTATCGCAAATGTTATTATTAATAAAGTATTTAATAAATGTTTATAGATATGATTTATAAAATATGAGCCAATTATGATTAGACATTATGTCATCCCACGTAACCATTAATTAGTCCTTAGAAAGTTATATAATAATCCTCTGCTATTAATTCACATGTACTTGGAAAACCCTAATTAGTCCTGGGAAAGTTATAAAATAATCCTCTGCTATTAATTCACATGTACTTGGCAAACCCTTGCGTTAAATTGGATATAAGGATCTACTTTTTGCACACAAATTTAATTTTTTGTTCTTTAATTTTGAATGTTAGACCTTAGTACGTATAAGAAATTATTACTATATTCTTTTCTTTCTTAAATAAAAAATTGTAGACATATATTTGTACTCTTCATGTTTTAATCGATATTTTTTATAAAAAAATTTATATATATGCTTATTAATTACAATATATAATCTTTAAAACAAAATATTATACACTCTCACACTCTGTATATCCGAATTTACAAAAAAACCAACTCATAAATAAATAAATACTCTAATTTAATAAGTCTAGTTGCCACTATGATTCTATGAATACGTCCTTTCATTTAATACTTAATTGATTATATATATCGATTAAAACAATGTTGTTAGTCAGGCAGGTTCAATTGGACACGGATATTCTGTAACACTTTGGTGTGACATCTCCTCTAATATCTTTTTATAGAATAACACGTGTGATGTGGATAAATCCAATCCTTCCTCCCTATAATTTACTAGTTGACTTAGGGCTAGGGATGACAACGGGTAGGGTACCCGCTTATTTTGGGGTACCTGTATCCATATCCGATTAAAAAATAACTACTCATATCCGTATCCGTCCCGTTTAAAAAATTTATTATGATACATGTACCGTCCCATTACTGTTTATCACTACCCGCGGGTACCCATACCCATTTAATATTTATTTATTTTATATATATATTTATATTTTTTTACTGTCTAAATAAATATAATAATAAAAATTACATTATTATTAATTAAATATAAAATAAATATAATATAAATTGCATTATTTTAAATAAATATTTAATAAATATGATTAAATAAAACTTATAACTATAAATTAAATATATAAAATATCTTATCATATATAAATTATATAATATATATTAAATTTTATAAAATATATATATATATCATCGGGTTACCCGCGGGTATTTGAGGCATTACCCGTACTCGTCCCAAACCCTAATAATATTTTTCACAACTACCCGTACCCTTCCCAAACCCGTTTAACACTACCCGTACCCTACCTATTAGGGTTCGAGTAGACCGGGTACCCGAAAATACCCGTCTCATTGCCATCCCTACTTAGGGCATAGTTATCATTCTCTCTCATACGTATCACTCATCTAACGGACACAAAAAATATCATATCAAAGTGGCACAGAAGATCCAAACCCGTTGAACTGTAGTTGGAGCCTGTCTACATATATATTGGAGTAAAAGAAATTGGATTTTAAGGTTGGACCAAGTTAATTAATCAATCAAAACTAAAAAAAATGGATTGAACCGGTGTAAAATATTTTTTATAAATATTGATTTTTGTATATGAATTATAAACTACTCCCTCCGTCCCATAAAATCTTTTATACTTTCCTCATTTATTTGTCCCACAAAACATTTCACATCCCAAAAAAGGAAATATCACTTTATCTAACAACCTCAAAAGTTTCTTTAATTTCAAATTTGCCACTCATTTTTCACACACATATCATTACTTTATATCTTTTTATTATCTAAAAATACCACAATACCCTCTAAAGTCAATAAAGTTGGTCAAAAGTGCACATTTTCTTAAACAACATGGAACAGTACACGTAAAAAGTATTATGTGATGTAGGGAGTATAAAGTAATTTTATTAAATTGATTTTTTTTTTTACTTTTGTAAAATAATTTTGATGGTAATATAGTAACTTCTATTCCATAAATAAATTCATATTTACTGGAGTATTTTTTTCGTTTCATAAATAACTTCACATTTCAAATAAAGAAATCACATTCAATCCTATAATCTTACAATACTCTTTAATTTTAAAATTTTTACCTATTTTTAATTCACATAATTTCCTATACAATTTTTTTGTTATCTTAAAATATCCCATAAAAATAAAATAATAAACATTTTGTTTTCCAAAATCTTATTCTTCCTCCTTCCAGTATTAACGTTGTCGAGTAGTGAGCGTTGAAAAAGCATTGAATAAATAGTGAGACATCGAATGAAGGAAAGTTGGAGTGAGAGTGTGAACCCACGCAGCACATTCCTACGTATGATATAATGCATCCCTGATTGTGACATAAAGTCCATATCCTGTCGCCTTCCTATTCGCCACCCTCTGCATAACTTACTCAGACTCATTTTTCTATCTTACAAAATCTAATCACATATACTTCCTCCGTCCCATTAAAGTTGGTATAAATTTTTTTTGCACGGAAATTAAGGAGTATAATAATTTTATGTAAAGTGGAGTAAAGTGAAGTGAGAGAAATAATATTTAATGTGTAGTGGGTAGTTGTATTAGAGGTGATATGTGGGGCATATGAGAATGAATTAATTGTTTTTTGTGTGGATTCATGTATTAAAAAGAAAATGTGTCAACTTTAGTGGGACAAACCAAAAAGGAAAGTGTGTCAACTTCTATGGGATTGAGGGAGTAATTTATTTTGGATTTTGATAAAGATTATTTTTATCCATTTATAATGTGGGTTTTTATTTTATGATATACTAAATTCATTCCATAAATAAATTTACACCTTCTATTTTTGTTTGTCCAGGAACAAGTTCACATCCCCAAATAAAGAAATACACACAAATCAATAACCCACAATACACTTTAATTTCAAAATTTCTACCCATTTACAACTCACATAACTTACTTTATAATTTATTTATTATGTAAAAAATACAAAAATACTCATAAAAGTAAAATAAAAAGTAACTTTTTCTTAAATTTCGAATCTATAGTAACCGAAAACTTCTCTTTGGGACGGAGGGAGTATTAAATAATGGCTAAGTCTTACTCACATCTAGGCACACGGTTCTAATTTTATACTCCTTAATATTGAATGTTATGCTTTTCATATAAATATTTATATCCTTAATTTTTTTAGGGAAAAAATAGTATTCCCTTTGTCCCGAACTTATGTTCACCGATACTGTAGATATGAAGTTTAAGAAAAGTTATTTTTTGACCAATTTTATTATTTTTTAGGGGCATTGTGATATTTTTAGGTAATAAATAAATTATAAAGTATGTTATGTGTGTTAGGTAGGGGTTTTTAAAGTTAAGATAACTTTTGAGATTGTTGGTTAATGTGAAGTTTCCTTTTTTTGGTAGTGAAAATAAGTGTGGGACGGATGGAAACGGAAAGTGTGAACATGAGTGTGGGGCGAATAGACTAATATTTTTAGTCAAACAGTATTAATCTTTATATTCTAATAGATATTTTCAATTAAAAATAATACACTTATTTATAATCAAAGTATATATCATTTAGAACGTTATGTATTTGAACACATTGTACATCTGGACACACAGGACTTCGAGGTGGAATGTTCATTTTAAAGATAAAATATTTTGTTAGACGACTCGACCATTATTAAAGTATGATTATTATATAGGTAATATATGATTGTTGGTAGTTTAAGTATATTTTTTTAAAGTATAATGAATGAAACATTAAAATATAATTTTAGAGTGTTATAATATAATTCACTACAAACATACTTTAACTATTAATTTGCATATTTTACATATTTAACAATCATACTTTAATAATGAGTCGACCTATTATTAAAGTGTATACTCTTGTGTGAGGCAATTTCACGGTGAGACAATATTATACTTTTGTAATTAATAATTAATTTTTATTAAAAACTTTATCACATTTCTTTTAAAATATTATCAGTTTTCATTTATACAATAAATTGTTTACAAAATAATTCATAATATCGTTCATACTTTTCATCAATTAAGTATTTATATCACTTTTCATTATAAAATATTATCTGCTCTATTCAACTCACAATTTTCATAAATCGATCTCATATAAGTCTAACCATGACTATGGGTAAGAGTTCAGGAGTACAACGTGCATTACTAGTACAATAGCGTGACATATAGATTGTTTATTCGCATATATACACACTTTGTCAAAATTTTGATAGACTCAATCGACTTTTCATAATATATATACTCAATTGATTATTATTTGTACTGTAAATTTATTGCGGATCTTCTTATTCTACTGTTTTAAAATAAATAAATATATATTTATATTAAAAATTAAATTTATTATTATATATGAATAAGAAAATGAGTTAAAACCACCTTCAGTCTTTTTGCCAAATTCGATTTTCGTCCAAAATTACTTAAAATTTTCGATTTAAATTCATAGTTATCTTAAAATTTTATATTTCGTCCAAAAAGTAATTTTTCGTCGCAAATTGTCCCATAACTCTTGAATTTTTTTCAAAATCGTCCCAATTTAGTTATGGACTAAACCGAAAAATTTCAAAAGTTATGAGACGATTTGAGTCGAAAAATTATTTTTAGAACGAAATATAAAATTTTGAAGTAACTACAAAACTATATCGAAAATTTTAAGTAATTTATAAAGAAAAATCAAATTTGGCAAAAGCTATAAGATTGAAAGTGCATTTTAACCATAAATAAATTATACTCCCTCTATCCCCTTGATAAGTGTCCGTTGAGGTGAGAGAAATAATATTTTAATGTGAAGTGAGTAGTTGTATTAGTGTTAAGTGTGGGCCTCATGTGTAATGGTTGAGTATAATAATATTATTATGTGTGTCACATCAATCCAAAATAAAAATTAATAATTTGATAAACCAAAATAGGAAAATGACAATTATCATTCCTTGGAGGAATGTAGGGAGTATTGGAGTAGTGTGAAAAGGAAGGAACATGTATTGAAACAAATTATTTATTCATTTATTTTATTTATGGACAGAGTGACTTGTAAGAATTCGAAAAGTAGCATGAAATTAAATTACTTAATTAATTTGTTACTGTAGCATAATTCCATATATGCATCAATTCAACATCGTCCAAAGCAAACCAACAAAATTTCTCTCTCCCTCTCTCTCATGACTGAACGAAACTTAAATCTGTCAATTCAAAATAACAATAAATGACAGTAAATAATTCGGATTAGAATTTTTGAAAAATCAGTAGTTTGAAAACAAGTGAATTATCACTTAAAAAACCGTTTGTTTTAATTTGTTTTCTAACAGGTGTCACATTTTGTCTTTTAAAAGGAATATATTTTACGTCAAATGGAACAAATTTTATAGTGAGGTCACCGTTTTTCGTAGAATAAAGGAGCACAATTTCAATCAATATTAGGAAAGCTGACCCTTCTGGCCCAACATAATTACAATAATCCAACCTTATTTGGTAAACTCTCTAATATTTACACTCAAGTGAAGATAAATGGGCTTAATGGCCCAGTTATCCATACACCACGGTGCCAGCCCAACACTAAATGTATGTTACAGATAACGTGCAGTTTATCGGAGCCCATAAACAAATATATTAAGCCCATTTCATTCAAAATTCCGCCCTTTCTATACACATATAAATTACTTAGATTAGTATTTATTTATTATTTAAAATTATTATGTTATCCTTGTGATATATATATATATATATATATATATATATATATATATATATATATTTTTTTTTTTTTTTTTTTTTTATTATTATTTTTTTTTGAGCGGAGTTTTTTTTTTTTTAATTTTTTAGAGTGTGAAAAACATAATGAAACAAATAAAGAGATAAAAATGTAAAATGTGTAATGAAAAAGTTGGAATATCATTTTGGAGTATATGACCAAGACTAAGAATCAATAAAAGTTTACTGATGCAACATTTTGCTAGAAATGACAAATGTTTCCACAAAATTTTGATCTCCAAATAAACAACATTAATTCCTAATTATGATAGGAGATTATATTCATATATTGGGTAATACCACAATAAAAATTTAATTTTAAAGAATTAATCTATTTCAGATTCTAAAGCTTAAAAGTACACACATATTTTTAAACGGCAGTTGATCACATATTTATTAAGACAAAATTAATATAAAAAAATTGAACTTACAACTTATAAGAGATATTAATTGATTGATAATAATTTGTGTGAGGTAACATTTTTAAGTTAGAAAGGATTCCTAGCATTTAATATTAAATTTCGTACTTTCTATTAAAAACTTATATCCTTAATTTTTTTTTAACATTAATATCATTTATATTTCAATTAATTCTTTTATTATAAAAATAATATTCTTATGAATTAAAATATATTTTCTAAAATAGGATATTATATCCTTGAACGCTAGTATATGAATCTCAAGCAAGCCCATCTTAAATTTTAAAGAATAAAACATACTATATATATACATATGAGAGATGATAATGCCTTTGTGTACGGATAGGGATAAAAATAAAATAATAATACATTCTTTGAATGAAATGAATGGTGACTTCATCCAAAATTCTCTTTTTGAATTGAACAATTTTTTTTAGCTTAATGAGAGATGATAATGCAAGTTATCTTATCTTAAAGAAGAAAAGTGATGATTGAAGTGGTTTAAAAGAAAAGGAAATGGGGTTTGAAGTAGTCTGCTAAAAGATAGTGGGCCAGAAATGGGGGACAGTGTTGGACCAAAGGTCCATTTCCAAATGGCCATAATGGGCTTGTTCAACCAATGGTGGCTAATTTGGGAACAGCAAATCTTGATAAATTTTTAAAAAAGAGGAAAGAGTTTAAGATTCAGATTTCTCCTAATCACAATCTCTCTCTGACAACAACTCACTCAACTCAACCCCCTTAAAATAGGCACTAGACTTGAGATACAGAGCAACAGATGGTGACTCTTGGGAACATAACAACCATGGAACTTCACTTTTCAATCCATGGTGGATAACTAAAGAAAGCAACCTAACATCTTATATGAATCCAAACTAGATTATGTATGTATAATTGGAAATGGGGAAGGTAGAGACACTACTAGATAGGATGCCAACTTTAGTGGTATCACAAATGTCTAAGGAGGGGGACCCTGCGAGACGATATATCCTTCTATCGAGTTGTCACCACGTACTCAGTTTAAATTTTCGTATAATATAAGTAATGCGTCAATTTCTCGATTCACAATAGTTATCGCTTTGTCGAGTTCTCTGTTCTAAATACTTTTATGTATGCAATGGGACCTACTTTAATCCAAAAGAACGAGTAATTTTCTATTTGAGTAGTCTGTATTCCGTTTAGACTTTTTGTAATGTAACCAATTTTATATATTTACTTTAGGTAACCAAATGAACCCTTAAAGTTCATTTTCTTGTCCTTCATCAATTTAACCTAATTTAATTGTGTCAATCTTTCTAATCCCTCTCAAATTCCTCTTTAAATCACCATAATGTGTTTATTAATTAATTAACATTGTAACAATGTATGGATGATGTGGAAACAAGAGTGTAGGCTATGGGCCCAATAGCATGTGGGCTTACAATTATAGTAGACACATATAGGCTAGGTAATATGTTTTGGTTCATTAATTTATTAAGTCATGTTTGCCATGTCATCAATTAATTATGTTTCATCATAAAACTCTCTCTCTCTATATATAAACAGAACAAATGATTGATACAAGTATTGGTTGCACTTCCACACATACCTCTGTGTGATTATAATCTTGTTATAAATTGTTCCTCTCTCCCTCCAAGTCTTCATGGCTCCACATCTTTGTTGGGCATGTGAAATTGTTAATTTATATGATTGAAAGATATTATTCTATAAAACATTAATTGAGGGTAACTTTTTTATTGATCACATTTTTCTCTTTGATAAGTTGGGGGAGTCAAATTGTGATTTCGACAAATCTATCTTTTATTGATTGAGAGGCAGTTCAAATTCAATATTTAACTAATAAATAGATATTGATAAATAAATAAAAAATTATGTGGCTGGTATATATCTAGTACGTTAGGCATGTGGCAAATTATAATATGTAACCAAATAAAAAATATGATTGAATGACACTTTCAAAAGTGCGACTTATGATCCATATATATGTGAAAGCGCCATTTCAGATTAATAACAACAAACGCTTGTGATTTGGAAAGGGAAATTCAATATGAGATCGACTACTCATTTCCCTTGTCAATTTACTCCAACCCTATTTTATTATTTTCATTTTTTCTATATTTTTTTAATCAGATATATTAATTACCCTTTCAATTCATAACATTAATTTCGCGTATCTGCCCTAATCTTTTGTTAATTTCATGTTACCCCTTTTAAAGTTTAATATTGAATGAATAACATGTAGAATTAGACAAAATTTATACACTAAGAGGTCATTTACTTGTGGGTATATGATATACAAGGATTTTTTATAATGAGATTTGTTTGACTTGTGATTAATAGTATTATTGTTTGGTATTATGAAAAAATGAGATTGCTGATAAAAGTGGTATTAGTTGTGATGATCTATTGTTTGTAATAATCTTTTAAAACAAAAATGTAATCAGTTGATCGTGCTAGTGCTTTTAAAATAAATATCATTTAAAGTATGCACGTGTGTTCTTAAAAAAGCGAGCACGTGTGGCTTCAATAAAAATTATTTATCTAAAAAATAAAAATAAAAAACAGTAGTATTTCATAATTATGTGGATTGTGGACTGTGAGTATATAAACTGCCATTCAGTGGGTCATTTAAAATTTTCTTTTACTTTATCTGAAGTAAGTCTTCAATTAAGATTGTGTATAATTATAAAAGGGAAGTCACCAACAACTGTCGCCTGTGTTAGCACCAACTTTCTTAAAATTTGTGCTTAAAATACAAGTAATTTAAAATTGTTCATAAATCTAAGATCACATTCCACTCTATAATTAATTATGACGCTTATTGTTGTATATATATATATATATATATATATATATATATATATATATATATATATATATATATATATATATATAATAATAATGAAATTTTAAAGAAATAATGGAACAAATTTAAGTTAAAGAAATGAGCTAAAATAATCGATAACAAATTGTTAGGTTGAGTTATCATAATTTACCTTCCTCACAAGTTGTTGGGCCGGAGTGCAGGGACTCCAGGAGTGGGCGAAACAACCTTTTGCACAATTGTATAAATTTTTATTTATATATATATTTTTATTAATAAGTGTATATTTTAAATGTGGTTCCACAAATTTAAATTTGTATAACCGACATATACATGAGAATTTGCTATAAATTTTTGTATCCTACTAACTTTTACTTGATATGGAGTATGTTCTACAAACAACTAGTCTCAATCCCCTAAAGATAAATATCAATTTGTCTCCTCTGAAAAAAGTATAAATATATTGAAAGGGTTAAAAGAGATTCAATCTCCTTTTTCTTCCACTTAGAAATCTTGAATAATGGAAATGATCATGGTACAAAATCAAATTATAAACACCACTTAAGATTATGAGCATCCAAAGGATTTCAATATGGGGAGGAAAGGATGAGAGAGCCTTGATTTCACAACCCCACACCCACTTTATGCCAATGAATTTGAGTAATTTAAACAAAAATCATTTAGGATGCACATATATACCTATCTTGTAAGTGGTTATAATAATATATGAATATTATAATTTATTTATTATTCATAATAATTGATTTATTTATTGGTGAGATTTATATATTTATTTTTATAATTAAGCTATTTAATTATATTTATTTCAGATTTAAGTAAAAATAAATATTCAGTTTTTATTAAAATATGTATATACTAACAAATAGAAATACACATGAAATAATTGGATACTCCTATTAAACAAGGAAGGGGGTGATTCACAGCATTTGATAATTGAATTTGAGATAAGAATATAATAGATGTGTAAGATATATTTTGAATTTTTAAACATGTTATGTTTGAAATGGGTTCATGGTAGAATTATAAGGTGCTGCTGGAATATATATAGATATGTTTTTGTCATCACACCACTTCCCTTTTAATCGAAGGCAGAATATTTTCATGAATTATATCAATCATATAGATAACAATTATTACATTTTATTATTCATATTTCAAAATTTGAATACTCAGACAATGTACCTTCAATCAAAAGGGAACAACAACTCATACACAAATTTGAGAAAGGATGTTCCAAAAAAAAAATCTGAAAAAAAAAACTAATCATGAATAAGAAGAAATTAAGCCAAATTTAGATGTGATTGTATTTACAACGAGGATTAACAACAACTATTATCTTAAATGAAGAAAAGATATACGAGGATCTGGATGCACTGATCATCTAGCTGCACTAAAATTTAATTTTATATTATCTTTAGTATGAAATGTTGCAACTTTAATATAAAAATTTGGCTAATTATAGTGTGCACCTAGGTGCACTCCACGTACAAATATAAATATAAATATATACAAATATGAGCAAAAATGTATACAATTTAATGATTAGTTTTTTTAATGAAAAATTGAGTGTAAAAAAATATGCAATTATTAAAAAACATGTATACACTATTAAATAAAAGGTTATACATATATGGATGTTAATTTTTTTAATGAAAATTTTAATGTGAAAAAAGTATACAATTATTACAAAACACGTATACAAAACAGAATAACATATATACAAAATAGAATAACAAGTTATACACATATGGGTGCACCCGGGTGCACCCAATATACACTCTAAAAATTTATACTCTTAATTTTTGTTTAGTAAATAAAAAAAATTGTTTATTTAAACAATATTAATACTCTTTATGTTTCAACTGACCTTTTCAATAAAAGAAAATACTCTTATATTAATTAAAATGAAACAAAAAGTGTTATCCATTGAATACATTATGCACTCGGTTGCTCAAGAAATCAACTTTTGTTTAATTTTTTTTTTTAAAAAAATTAATTTCGAATCCAATCTCGTGTTTGAACATATTATAACCTGGTAATCATTTAAATTCATAAACCTGTGAATGAAAAAGAAATTAACTGCAATTTACACAAATTTACTACCCAAAAAAAAAAAAAAAGTAAGAAAAGGGAAGCAGTTGATGATATATAGTTAGTCATAAATAGAATCATTAAAGAGGTCCAATGGAGTAGCATATAAAAGGGGACCCTGGTAAACCATAATTCTCAATCATTTCCAATTCCATTTTCCCTACTTTAATTTCCTCATTATAAATATGAATTAACACTATACTATAATCCTACACAAGAGTATTAGTACTACTTTAGTACTTGTAAATTAAACATCATTGGATGATGTTTTAATATTAAATCTCACCAACAATTAAGTTGATACAAGTACAACAATGTCGAGTTCGATGACAGCCAAGAACTCATTCCACTGGAGGAACAACTCCGGTGAGCTCGAAGTCTTCGAGGCGGCGCGTTACTTCTCCGGCAGCAACGATCACATCTCCGACAAGCAACGACCAGCTCGTAGAAGCCTGGACATGCCGACGATGAGATCAAACCCTATTCCCCCCGAATATCACCACATCATGATGTTAGATCATCGTCAGAAACAGGCCATGAAAGACACCAATAAAAAATGCAAGCAGCCCAGCTCACCCGGTGGCCGGTTAGCCAGTTTCTTGAACTCCCTTTTCAGCCAAACACAGCTCAAGAAGAAGAAGAAATCCAAATCAGAAGACGAAAGCCCCGGCGGCCGGAGAAAAAGAAGAAGCAGCATCAGCCACTTTAGAATCACCACCACAGCCGCAGCCACAGCCACAGCAACAGCCGCCATGGATAGTACAAAATCGGGGTTTCGAACACCGCCTCCTTACGTGAATACTCCGGCCAAATCGTACAAGGAATTCAAGAATGATAATCATCAGCATCAGCATCAGCAGCAAGAGATGATGAAGAATGGGAGGAATTACAAGATTACCCTTTTGGATGAGCTTCATGCTGAGAGGATCAACGGCAGAGATTATGCATGGATTGAAGAAAAGTTGAGAATCAGCAATGGGGTTTCGGACAAGAAGTGGGAGGAGAGAGAATGCAGAAAGATGAGAGAGGATGAAGATGGTGCGGATAGTGACTCGAGTTCGGATCTGTTTGATTTGCCAAACCATGATTTGGATTACTTCTCCAGTGGACTTCCGGTTTATGAAACAACCCACATCGACAGAATCAAGATTAATGCTGCTGCAACTATTTCCAGTTAATTTTTCTATTAATTTCTGAATATATTTCTTCTAGCATATGGTTTTGTTAATTAATTCACTGTACATGGGATTTCCTCTGCTGCACTTTTTTCCATGAATTAATTATCTCCCATGTCATTAGTAATATGATTGACACGTAAGAGTAATAGAAGAAAATCTAATGATTACCCCTATAAGTAGACATTCAATGGTAACATGGTATAGAAATTTCAGATCAAGTGTAGTTTCTGGAGTCTTTCGGGTTTAACTCCATCAAATTTGCGGAGAATGTGGAAGAACTTGACTCGAATTCTTGATCTTTGATTGGACTTCGTTTCTAGATTGATTCTAGTTGAAGAATCTGAAGAACAGTTCAGACAGCTCTGAAGTCTCTGATATTCATAGATAACACTTTTGGGTTGATTCTGCCTGATTTCCAGATCTCTCCGGAATTTAATTTCCTAACTCAATTGACGCTGCATGAACTAACAACTAACATTATCCGATAAAAAAAATATAATAATAATAAATAAAAATTGACGCTGCATGAATATAGAAATGTCATCAAATTAACAACTAAATCAGCGCGTGCAATATCAAATTAATTAAATGATTTTATTTGAAATTAGGTTAATTAGTAAGAATCATAGATTCTGCTTTACTAATTCTTTAATATTTTCAATATCTTTGAAAGTTCTTCACTCGTTTCATCTTTATAAACAGTTGAAGATGTTTCTCTGTCTTTCAACTTTTAGTGAATTAGTTGTTTGCTTTGTTTTGGAGGTAAGTGATGGAGTGCTCCAAGAATATGATTAAAGTGAACCCACTACAACAGTTAACACATAATTGTGCATCATTAGAAATCATCTAATTTTTCTTGATAGGAGAAATTTAAAAAAAAAATGTACATGAGGATGATCATCACTCACCCATTTGCATCATTGTGGATTATAATCTTATCTCTTACATTAGCCATAAGCAATCATGTCTCATCAGATTTTTTTTTTTTAGTAATTACATTTCAAATTCTGCGGTTTACATTAGTCCACACCAGCATACATACAAAACTTATAAGTAGGATCCTTATCCATGGTATAATCATGGAGACAATTTAATTAATTATGTTGGAGAAAATATCAATGTGACATATATATTGCGTGGTTGAATATGTTTTTACAGTGCTACTCCATTAATTTCAAAAAGAAAATGTAAACCAGCTGTCTAATTGTTTACTTATTTTTATGTAATAATCTATTGTGCTTGATTTGTACCTTCTTTTACATTAATTTTTTTTTTTTTTTTTTATTATTATTATTATTATTATTATTATTATTATTATTATATTTTTTTTTGGGGGGAGGGGGGGTCCTTCTACCGTTCTACCAGATTTCTCTTAATTCAGCAAAAGAATTATGAGTTTTGATTATTATCTAAGATTAGAAGTTAGAAGGTCTTGTCTGAAGACAGTAGTGTTTGATGTAATGAAGTGATTATGCATATGAAGATATGCTTGATTCTAACTTCAACAGCTCCTAATTAATTATAGTTAAGAAAAGTGATTAGACTTCATTCCAGTTAAGAGATGAGTAACGAATTATAATTAACAAGATAGTTAATTTTTAAATGTTACATTACATAGTATATAGTATGGATATATGCTCTCTATGTAGCAGTTGATTTGATGACTTTAAATATTTGATGATGCAGTTGAACTGTTGTTAATCATGACATCAACTAATATAATTTATAGTACTATTTTAGATGGCTAATTAATCATATTATGGAGTATATATTTTACTTTAAATAAATATAAAAAAAATCTATCACAACTTTTCAAAATGGTGTGAAAGAATTTGGTGTTACATTTCATTTTAAACTAAGAAAAATCTGAGAGGGACATATAGTTGTATGTGAAGATCAATTAAAATGAAAAGAGAGTTGATCCGCACACTAGATTTTTTGCGTCATTTCTTATAATTTTTTGTATCACATGTTATATGATTAACATTGCCCTTAAGATTTAAGCAGCTTTTCTTTTTATGTATAATTTTCCTCTCTTTCATACTTGTTATCAAACAGTGTGGTAAATAAAATGATTATCAAGATGACACAGAGAATTCGAACACAGAATTAATGACGGTGTAAGCAGTTATGTAACATAAGGGAAAAGATTGAAAATTTATATATATATAACAAATTGTTTAGATGATTTACATATATATAACATAATAAAATTTAACCCAAAGAAAAATATTAAATATAAGGGAAAGATTGAAAATTTTCTCCCCAATATATGTGTAATAGTTGATGTTAAAATGTTATAGTAAATGGGGATCCTGAAATACACATAGTATCAAATTTCAATCTAAGAGTTAATTTTATTTATTTATTTATTTTTTTTGGGGACTTGGCTTATCTAAAACTATCACTTCAACTCTCAAGATACTAACACCATTTAGAAATTAATTAATGGAAGCTGATTAGTTGCCAAGTCATTTCTTATTTCTAAATCAAATTTAAAAATAAGTTAATTTATATTAGAAGAACTGTGAAAAAAAATAGTAAAAGTAAATGTCAAAGTAAAAAAATAAATAAAAATAAAAAGAAGAAGAGAGGTGCGTGTGGGGTGGGTTGGGCCTTGGTATCTAATTTTCAACTCTCCTTTTAAGGTTGAGCCAAAGTAGATTTTGGCGCTTTGTATATTTTTGTCTATTAATTATGCCTCCAAAATACAAAACATTAATTGTTCTAACTTTTCATATCTATTAATTTTTTATTGCTAAATCAATCCTCATTATATTTTAATTAGCATAAGTCTAGGATGTGTCCATCTATTGGATTTTGGTTGGGAATCGAGAAATAAAAAAAGGCCACTCACATTAAATTAAATAAATAAAATGGAAATCTAACATACATCAATATAATAATTCATTGTGCAATACAAAAAGATATCATTTTACTTTGAGTGGTGGAAGAGTTAAATAATGATAAAGATTTTTTTTTTTATTATTAGGAAGAAATATAATCGAATGCATTATTATTACCACAATCATTTTCAGAAAATTTCATGAATCAATTATTTCTTTATAATAATTAGTGTTAAAGAATACTAAAAAATTAAAATAAACAAATCATATTTCTTAATTATATGCTTTAAATTCTATAAAATTTTCTATTTTAATTTTAGTTCAAATCATTTTAAATTTTCTAAAATTGATCTTATGACATTATGAATTTGACTTTTTAGTGTTCACCCAACTAACTAGTCACTATTTACATACATGGAAATTTTTTGCTTAAATTAAAAATTAAAACCTATCACAAAAGTTAAAACAGCTTAATTTGAACCAAAATCAAAACGTAGATAAAATACCGTATTAAAAAAAAACATATACTTTCTATAAATCAAATATAGCATATGAGTTTTTCTATTGCGAAACAAACACTTTCTCCACTTACTAGTTACAATTATACTTTATATTTATTATTAAATAATAAAATTATAATTATACATAAAAATTAATATACCATTGGAAAAAAAGGATGAATGGGGTCATTTGATTAGCTAAAGGGCAGTCAAGTTTTTGTCATTCCAGAAGTAGTATATTTTGTTACTATATATTAATAATCCAATATCGATAATAAGTGTGTACACATTTTTTTTTTTTTTTTTAAATTATCCCTTGAAACGATCATCTGCTCGTATTTGTGGATATGTGTTGGATAAATCTAAGTCATTCATTAAGACGTAAATATATTCTTATGGGTTGACCCAACTTATATACATAGTAAAGCCCATCAAATGGAAGCCCAATTGAGAATTGCATAAGAATTTCGTTCGCATACGGCATACACATTAAAGTTGTCTTTTAAACCATTGAAGCCCATAAATATTATATCTTTCAGCCCACAACATAATAATTCACAATTCTTTGAGACCCCAATCAAATTCTATCCCAATTCATTAAGACTGTCTCTCGTATAAATCTATTTAGTTTGCAGTATAAAATTAAGAGACTTAGTAGGCTGAACACGGGTCACAGGTGACCCTGTTACATTGGGCGTGCACAGAGCTGTTACATGAAACGAGCCGCTTGAGAGCTCAGCTAGGCTCGGCTCGTTAAAGCTCGAGCTCGGCTCGACTCGTGACTACTCTATCTCGAGTTCGAGCTCGTTGAAATACTCGTTACGTTATCGAGCCGAGTTCAGCTCGGTTCAATAAAGCTCGATAATAATAATAATATTAAAATAAATACTCCCTTCGTCCCACACTTATGTTCACACTTTCCGTTTTCGTCCGTCCCACACTTATGTTCACCACCTAAAAAAGGAAGCTTCACATCAACCAACAACCTCAAAAGTTATCTTAATTTCAAAAATATCAATCTCACCTAACACACATAACATACTTTATAATTTATTTATTACCTAAAAATACCACAATACCCCTAAAAAGTCAATAAAGTTGGTCAAAAAGTAATTTTTCTTAAACTCTGTATCTACAGTGCCGATGAACATAAGTTCGGGACGGAGGGAGTATTATATAATGATAATTAAATATATTAATATAATAATTATGAAATATAATATTAAATATATTAATAAAAATTCGGTCCGACTAGGCTCGAAATCTCGTTAAGGCTCGAAAACTCGTCTCGTTTTCCTTAAATGAGTCAAGCCGAGCTCGAGCTCGGATGAGTAATATTCGAGTCGAGCTCGAGCTCGTTATCAAATCGAGCCGAGCTCGAGCTCAACTCGATAACTACTAGAGCCGAGCTCGAATATGCACTACTCGAGCTCGCTCGACTCGTTTAACAGGCCTAGGTGTGCAGTGCGTCCCGTGATCAGTCAAGAATTGACCTAAAATTAAATCTCACTCTAATCCTTACGTAAATTAAATTTAAATCAGTGAGTCTCATCTTCTTATCTATCCAATTATTTCCCACTCTTGCTTTATTTAAAAAAAAAAAAAAGAATGAAAGAAAAGAAAGAAAAGCAGTAATAACGAAACCTTATAATTTTAATAAGAAATATTGGTTATGATGTATAAAAATTTATATTTATTATAACCAGAGTGTCACACTAACCCTAAAAAAATGAATTGGTCCTAACGTATTAAGGTTAAACAATCTAGACTAATTAGATTTCATTAGACTAACAAATATTGATCCTATCTTTTCATATTTCAATTTAAATATAGTACTGGGCATTTCAAATATCAAATACAATTAATAATTTGTCTTGCCATTGTTGGATAAGAAGTTAAAGAAAAAATAAATATATCTAAAAAAAAATTCTCACTCTTTTCTACATAACCATTAGCACTTTTGGTATTTTTTGTCACACAATCCTTCACAATCTAAAAAAGAAAAAAGACTTTATCCACAATATCAAAAGTTATGTTAAATTCAAATTTGTCATTTTTTTCATACACATTCTATTACTTTTTATATTTTTTTTATTAATTAAAGATATTACATTACCCTTTAAATTTAACAAAATTGATAAAAAAAAACAATTTTTTTTAAAATAACGTTTAATAGTAAATGAGTAAGTAACGTTATCATAGATGGGGGAGTAATTAATAGAAGTATTATATGAGAGGATACTGAAAAATATTTTTCTAATAGTTTTATATGAGATAATTAACACTGAAAAATATTTTCCTACTGACTATGTATCTTGCAAAGTTGAAGGATTGTGTTGTCAAAAGATTTAAGGATTAAAAAAGTTAATCTATGGTCAATAACATTCCATGTAGGTGTGCATTTGACTCAATTATTGATTGAGTAAGAGTTAAAAATGTGATAACCATGATCTGATTTTGTTGTAAATAAGGGCCCCATTATATTGTTTGCTACTGAGCATTGAAAATATAGAAATACAAAAAAAAAAAAAAAATGTGACATGCTTTGGGTGGGAATTCAATACCTAATTAGGCCAAATTAATGTGTGAGTAGACATACCTAATTTTATTACCTGCAATGGAAATTCCTTGCTAATAAGTTCAAACTTTTCTTCATCTTTTTTTTCCTCTTATGTTTGCACTTTAATCGCCATTATTATTTTATTGGTGGGATTAAGATTCCAAAAGTGTGCTATTAATTCAATTTCTTTTGGGTTGCGTGCAACACTTTTCTATATTTTCTTTGGTATAACTCATGTTTTCCAATTAACTGTCACTGTTTAAATAATAAAAATAATAATAATAATAACAGTACTAGTATTTTTATTTTTTTAAGGGAAAAAATTCAATATTATTATTATTATTATTATTATTCTATATACAATAGTAACAAAATTTAATCAATTGCAAGCGTAAAAAATGTTCCTATTTGTATTGAAGTCTTCAATTTTGAAATTATGTTTCGCTGAACGGTTTCCTTTCAATTTCAATGTTTCTTTTATTATTTGGTTAAAGAGGAATTTAATCTAAGATTACCTTTTATTGAATTGAAAGAGAAATTGAAATAAATGAAGAAGACTCTGTTGTGAGACAACTTACATATAAATCTAATATATTAATAATAATAATTTATAATGTATTTTTATTGTTAGTTAACTCTTTAATTTTAGGAATTTCTTAATTTTATGGGATCATTCAAATAATTTTTCTTTCTTTTACGTTAAACGATGCGAACAATATTACCACAAATCTTTTTAGTGTTTTTCGGATCACACGTAATTGTCTTCTTTATAATTTAACCATTGCCGTAAATTTACTTTAAAATAAAATCGACATATTTTGACATAAATTAAATAAATAACTATACACTCACTCTTTAGTATGGAATTGTGATTTTCAAATTTGACAATAGAAAATTATCCTAGAATGGAATACAAGTATCAGACCAAACATTATTATTTATTATATTACATTCCTATTTCTATCATCAAAAGTTACTACCCAAATATCCCCTTAATATAAATTCTCTATGTCTAGTTATCAGAGTTATCAAAAGGATTATATTTTTTCATTTTTATAAATAAGACTCACAAAAAAATAATTAATACTATCTTTAAATAAGCTCACATA
This sequence comes from Pogostemon cablin, assembly GCA_023678885.1. Classification (NCBI taxonomy): domain Eukaryota; kingdom Viridiplantae; phylum Streptophyta; class Magnoliopsida; order Lamiales; family Lamiaceae; genus Pogostemon; species Pogostemon cablin. The sequence goes on from CM043006.1 coordinate 23,512,384, forward strand.
CAATAATTAATTATTTATATTAAAATATTATATTATTTAATCTCCGTGTAAACAATAATCATTTTGATAGGAATTGAAAGATTACTCAACAGCCATTCCCCCATCATAATCCCTAAATCTTGGCCCAAACAAAAATAAAATAACGCAATTAACATAATGGAAATAAAAAGCTTTTCAAAACAAAAAGTAAAAGTAATAAAGAAAAAGTGGGAATGAAAAGACATTGAAAAGGATAAAAGAAAGACTCAATTTATTTACTCATATTTTTTCCTTTTAAGCATCACAAATTATTGCGTTGAAAATGATATTTCTCTCCCTTAAGTTTGTGTCACACAGTCACACAAAAAGAAATCAAATGAGAAGCTATAATAAGACCTGGAGTTGGGGTTTGTATTGGTTAGTGGGGTCGTGGAAATGATGTTGATTCTCATTACTCTTATGTATGTGTTTGTGAATCCCCTTCAATGTCATCCACTCTCAGTATAATACCTTTCACATTCACACACCCACCCACACCCACACCCACACCCACACCCACACCCACCATTTTCATTACTGCCTCTACTCTTCTCTTCACAAGGTAACCGTTGACAATCTTATGCTTAATTCCAAACTGGGACTCCTTTCTATTTCCATTTTTCTCACATGGGCTTCCTTTAATTTCTTGTTTTTCCCCTTTCTTGTCCTTCTAAATTCAAGGGTTTGTTTCTCTGATTATTTGGTTGAGTTTATGAATTCTTGTTCCTAGTTTGGTTTAATTCCTGTTGGTTTATCTGTTGGCTGTTGATTGCTGTTTGGGGAGATGGATTCTTGAATTTTTCTTGTTTTTAGTGTAGCTGATACCAAAAGTCATCTGAGTGAGAATTTAGAACTCTGTTGCTTCTTCTTTAGGTGTTCAATGCTAATATTATCTCCAGTGGCTTCTTAGAGTAAGCATGAATTAATTTGATGATATCAATGCTTCTGATTTTGCTTTTAATTGGCATTCAAGTATTAGGGGCTTAGGGTTTAGTCCAAAAAATGGAGTCTTTAAGCTATGCTCTCGAGGGTAGAACCCTGCTGTTCACTGATGATACAGATTTCCCCATTGATGGTCTTGTGAGAAATAAGCACCTGTTAAGAAAGTGGGATGGGGAAGATGAAGTTGGAAGCTTTGAATTTATGGAGCCTCTTTTGCCTAATATGGTCAAAAAGCAGCTTCCTGGTAATCAATCTTCTGTTGATCATAAGAATGATTATTCTGCACAGTCTGCTTCTACACTCTCATCAAACTCGTTAATGGAATTTGGCTCAAGATTTTCCTCTTCTTTAAATAAAGCCAATGATGAGAAGTTTGTTGCTCCAGTTGAATCCAATGGGAATCCATTTTCTGTAGACAACTCGGTTCTGTCTTCTCCTGAGCCCTCAATATCAGCAAAAAGATCGAGACTTACCAACGTTCAGTCTCCGGTTCCTACTTGTCAAGTTTTCGGATGCAACAAGGATTTGTCTTCATCAAAGGATTATCACAAAAGGCACAAAGTATGTGATGTTCATTCAAAGACACCTGTGGTTATTGTAAATGGGATCCAGCAAAGGTTTTGTCAGCAGTGCAGCAGGTAGATTATATTCCCACATCATATTTAATATAGCTATAGTTTTAGTTATTGGGTTAATGTTTAGGATTGCTTACATTGTTGGAAGATGAAGAGTATCATTCTTTATCTAAGATTTCGCTATATAGCTGCGTCTACGACCCGATGACTTGTATATGTACTGATTCTAGGACCTCTCTGTTTACTACATCAGTTGTACCTATTTTTACATGAATATAGTATCAAATCTTGATAATGGTTGTGAATTCTTTCATAAAGACTAGGCATGATGTTTTGTTACTCTTGAGAAAGATAATACTACACTGCAAAAGTTTGGTTATTTTGTTATTTGAGTTTCCTTGTAAATGTGAATGGTAGGTTTCACCTACTGGCTGAGTTTGATGAAGGCAAACGTAGTTGCCGGAAACGCCTTGCTGGCCACAACGAGCGTCGTCGAAAACCTCAGTTTGATGCTCACTTGGGTAAGGCTACAAATGTACTTCCCTAATTTATGGTTATATAGTTAGTTGGCTGATTGCTTTTCTTTTCAGGTTCCTCATATTTTTCAACAGGTGAATCAAAAACATCCTTGATTTTCTCGAGAGTTCTCCCTGGTGGTTTCTTCGATCTGCAATATAACGAGCCTAGTAACCACAACACGAGCGTTGGGTTGGAAGACGACGCGAAATGTGGGCAGTCGCTTCCAAAGTCCACCCTCCGTTTCCATGGCGTGGGAAAACAGTATCCTTCCAAGAACTGTCTCAACGCTCCATCGTCGTCACTTGAAGAGTTCTCTGTGAGTTCAGACACTAGTTCTGCTCTCTCTCTTCTGTCAGCTGGATCACACAACTTATCAAGAAACTCTGAAGGCATTCTAATGGCTCATCCTCTCATCTCCCAACAAAATCACCATGCCAACAGCCTGTTTTCGGAGAATCTTGCCACAACACATTTGGGAGGAAGTTGTACATCCGAACACCTCACCCCATTTATCCCTAATTCATTTGAGACTCCTCAAACACCACTCACACAAGAACCGAATGCTCTGAATCTAAAGAGCAATCCCTCTAACACAGTCAATTTGCTGGAGTTATCATTGCATCTGCAGCGTGTGGAGCAGCAGAAGTATCATGGTCAGGTCAAGCTGGAAAACGGGATCTTCTGCGACTCCACCATCACTTGAAGACGACAGATGCCGAGGATGCGCGACAGCTCTAGCCATGGGAGACCATGATCTAAGAAATCCTATTTTCAAAGAAAATTATGGCCCCGTTGTAACATATTGAGTTTGCAGTGTTAGTTTTACATGTAAAAAGTTACTGCAGAATTAAACAAATCATTTGAGCTGTGTGCAATTCAATCCACCTGAAAGGGTTGTTCTGCAGTTCAATCCACCTTAAAGGGTTGTTCATCTAATATTGGATGTTTTTGATGTTTAATTAGATGAGAGCCACTGTTCAATTTTAAGCTCTGATTCCCACTCCAGAGTTGTCATTGGATTCATCTTTATAAGATGAAAAAAGTCTCTTGGATAAGGAGACGGGCTGAGAGAGGTTAAATATTATTGTTATATAGATAAAGTATGATCATTAGTAGTACTTTTTTCTAAAGTACTATGAAATTTTAGATGTTACTCCATTCGTCTCCTTGATACGTATTCATTTTGCCATTTTGGTCATTCTTATTACAAAATATCCATTTTTTTTAAATTGATGTGACCACACATGGCCCCACACTTAACACTAATACAACTACTCACTACACTTTAAAATATTATTTCTCTCACCTCAAAATACATTGAATTATTATACTCTTTAATCCACGTACAAAAAATAAACGGTTACGTTTCAAGGGGATGGAGGGAGTATATAATATATGACTAGCTTTTTTCTTAAGTACTATGAAATTTTAGATTTTATATAATACTCCCTTCGTCCACTGTCAATCTATCAATTTTATCATTTTAGGTCTCCTTAATCCAAGTGCAAAAAGTAAATGAATACATTGAAGATGGACGAATGGAGTATATGACTAGCTGTAAACATACTTTAACAACAATATAATAAATATATTTTAATAATGTATCGACTCCTCTCATAACTCATCTGACATATATCCGTCTCCCAATATAAATTTATAAAGTTAACGTCTGTGAAAAAACTACATATAGCTGTAATTTTTAAAATTATATACTAGTTAAACCTGAAAATGAGACAATTAGACAAGAAGTTGCCCACAAAATTTGGTAGTGGAGAGCTTTTTAAGGGAGGGTTTATTTAAGTTTAATATAATACATTTAACGTTAATTTCCAAACATAAAAAGAATGATTAAATTAAAACATGTTGATATAATTAAATTGACATGATAAAAAGTGATGGTATAATCATTCTTTGCTGTTGTAGTGCATGTGTACGCACGTGTGAGCCCACACACATACGTCTGCCGTTATTCTTTCTTAATTAAAGTGAGTAGGCGTGCTTAATCTTCATTACATCAATATTTTTTATTTACTTTTGTTATTCCAAATTTGTGGAGTATTCTTTTCTCATTCTTCTTCCCCGTTTATTTATTTGTGCTTCGCTAAATAATTATTTGTCGGTTAATTTTTAATATTTAAGCTTGAAATAGTACTTTAAGTCGCACAAATAAAACTTCAAAGTATGCCATGTATGTTTATACATACTTTAATTTAAATCAGAGAAATATCATAACCATTATTTTTATTATATAGAAGAGTTGGAAACAATTTATAATAAAAATAAAAAAAGTTATATTAACATTAAAAAAAAAAAACTAGTAATTATAACATTTCTAATAAGATGTGGTAACTAATTAAAAAGTTTTCCCCCTTAATTTAATTACAAAAGCATAGACAGTCTTGCCTTTATAGAAACGACTTGAAACTAGAGTTTAGTAAACAAATAAGCTTAACTGCTTAGAAACTTAACCGTTACTTTAGATCATTAATTATGAAATTAATGCTATAATGTGCACATGGTTTTGACTTTTGACCTTTGTTGGTTTACTTTGCATATTTTTAATGAACTTTATCTAGGGCCATATTATATAATTATACTTACTACTACTGCTACTAGAATATTACTATACGTACATTCCACAATGTATACAGTAAATCTTGTGAGAGGTTAATTCATGCGAGGGTGATTTACTTTTTTCTTTTTTTAAATTAATTTATTTTCTTTATATCAAGTTAATGAAATAATTTAATTAAACAACTAAAACTATCTATTTATCAAACATCATTTTTTATTAAAAAATATTATCACTTCTCAATAGTTTAAAAAAATCTCATTTTCAAACTACATGTATAAACAAAATTAAGATCGTAATCTGGAGATTATTTTATGTTTGGGCTTAAGATCCGTTAGCCTGCAGGCGGTTATTTTGTAGGCCCATAATAATGGGATCCAATAACACCTAATCATTATTATTATGATAATTAATATTTATTCCAAATTTATACAAAAGCTAGTTAATGTGTAATTATGGAGTATAGTTTTGCAAGAACAATAAAGTATATATTAAATTTAGTTGAGAACAAGCAAGTTCAATTTAGTACAACAAAAGTTAATAATATGACAAAGAAGCTTAACTGAGAACACATACTAATACTTAATTAATGTCATATATATATATATATATATATATATATATATATATATATATATATATATATATATATATATATATATATATATATATCCATTTTCCCTCAAAATCAACCATCATCTTTCTCTTGATGCCTTGGATCCATGTATAATTTTAGGCCTGTACGGAGAGAGAGAAAAAGAGTATTAACGTTAATTATATAGTAACACTTAAATTAAGAAACAGTAGTATATAGTATTTGAGTAATATTTTACATTTTTAGCGGTAGTGGTGCAGGAAGCAGAGGGTTGTGGGGTGTTTGGAATGTACGTAGCCCACTGTGACATTAATATAAAGTTAGACACACATTTATTTAGGGTTTAATTTCATGCATTAATAATAATAAATAAAAGGTGAGAAAATACTTGCATTTTTTGCAGCTGCACTAAAAGCCTCTCTATGTGGTATATTGGGATTGGCTGTTTTTATGCGCTGTATTTCCTCTCTGGATTTATTTCAAGTTAAATTTGAATATTAATTGATTTTCACAGTATATTGTTGAATGAAATAAAGAAATAAATAATAGTATATTAATGACGTACTTCATGAATCGATTGTAGGCAGATGGAAGTCTGTGCTTCTTCTCTGGAGCTGCAATTTTTTACTAATTAATTAATACTGAAAAACTCTTGTTATATATTTTACTCCATAATAATAATACAAACCATAATTTAATTTCTATCACCTCCATAATTCCATTTTCTCTACTTAACCATTAATTACTCCTCTATATATGTATAATATATCCCCTCCATTTTCCACATACAAATTTAAGATCTAACCGTATGGCATGTATAAAGCTACAAAACTGCAATAATTAGGAATTATATATATATATATATATATATATATATATATATATATATATATATATATATATATAAATATAAAGAGAGATCAGAAAGAGAGAGAGAGTGGTACGTTTGACCACATATGGAGGTTTTGGGGGGAAGGAGTGGGTTGATGTGGAGGAAGAGGAGGATGAAGAGTGACCCTTGTTGTACTCGCTGCTCAAACCCTGCACTAACATACAACATAAAAAATACATACATACATACATATACATTTCATGTTGTTAATTTAATTAATTACTACCTGATAATTAAGGTTAGTTGGATGATCATAGTATTGTCCTTGAGGTTGAGGTTGAGGAAGCTTGGTGGTAAGATATGAGAGATTTGTGCAATGTCCACATTTCACTGTCAAAGCTTCCAACAATCTCTTACATGGAATTTCCACCTAAAAAATTCATGTATATATCATCAGCTGCTACACAACAAAACAATATAGGAGTAATTTATATACACTAAATGAATTAATCATGTATGTATATATTAGTATTAGTATTAGTGTACCGCAAGAACAGTGTTGCAGAAGGTGCAGCGGACATAGCAAACGTGCTCAGATTGTTGTTGATTCATCAAATCCATCTCTTTCTCTCTTGGTATATGATTGTTGATATCTTGAATTGAAGAGGTAGTATTTATAGAGAGAGAGATGTATTAATTTGTGTATGATAAAAAATTAGGGTTTGATGGTGGTTACTAGGTGGATGATGATTACGTCAAAATGGAAATTCTAGGGTTACTAAGTTTCCCACAAACTAGTAACATTTTTGACTATCCGACAAATACATACAGACCTAGGGATGCATGGCATGGCATGCAACCATCCCACTAATTCAATACCTCTAATATCATCATACTAAATTGAAAAAACCCTTCTATTTACTATTTTATATTGTTTAATTCACCAACTTTGTTGACTTTAAAGAGTATTATTGTAATAATAAAAAAGTATAAAGTAATAATATGTGTGTTAAATGAGAGTGTCAAATTTGAAATTTAAGTAACTTTTAAACTTATGAACAAAAGGATCTAGGATGTTTTGTTACACTGGTGTTAAATATACTGTTACACGTATTACATGAGTGACACGTGCACACAACTATTGCCCCTAGGGTTTAAAATTTATTTTAGGGTATATGTTATATTATATCCTACGCGTCAATCATCTAATATTGCACAACAGGAGAACTGAACCAAGCTGTTCTTCTTTGGGCTGTGAAGAGTGATTATTCTCTAGACAGAGAATATATTTCTTAACTATATATTATCTCATATTTTGGTGATCAATGCACGCTTATTAAAAACTAATGATGTATATTAATTCATATATCTATAATTGAGGTGAAGTAGACTAGAATCTTTGAATTATATATCATGTGTACTTTTCACGTGCTTGTACAAATTATATGAAGAAGGCCATTTCGGATGTTTCTGAATGTATTTTTGGTCGAAAGTAAGTTATACATCTTACTATATTCAATTCATTCAATCATAACCATACTTGAGTTCAAATGTATAAATTGCAACAGACCATTCCTTGCGTTTACTCAAATATTTACACTTATATGTAAACTGATAATCATTTATTTATATAATCAAGGGAATTAAATTAAACAAACAAACAATGGGGTGTTTATAAGAGGTCTTTACCTTATTTTAAAATGAAGTGCAGTCCTCAAAAGGCAAATTATGCACTAAGTAAATATTAGGGTGGATTTCATTGCTAAATTTGTATCAGTATTTGTTCATTCTTAGGCATGTAATTAGACTGTTGAGAAAACCTCGTATCTCTTACATATTTGATTAATAAAATGATTTTTTCTTAAAAAAATAATAATAATAGTGCAGATAATTTATAATCATTTGAGCTGCACAACATATATGTTGATAGTGAATTTCAAAATCAATTGGAAATATTTAAGGTTGAAATAGAATGGAGGATAGAGAAGTGAAATAGTGGGTGGAAACATTAAAAGAGAATGGTGAAATAGACAAGAGACAAAATCATTAGTCACAATCGTAATAAATTTCAAAGTGGGAAGCTATAGGAGGGTGTTTATGTCATTTAGTTGATGGGACTAATCTTTAGATTGCCAAAAATGGTTGCATTACTCTGCTTCCCACTTCCTTTCACCACATTCTCTGTTTGTGTAAACAGACTTTCCTAGGTCTACCCCTGCATTTATCCGTACCACTCTTTTGTTCTCTTACAACCCCCTTCACCTTCCCCCATTTCATAATTCTGTTTTTAATCTAAAAGATTGGAGGTTTGAGTTGCATGCATAGTCTGATTAATTTCCTTACCCCACATCCTTGTTCGAACTTGTATTTCATGAGGCGTGGAGTCGTCATATTTTAAATTGAAAAATGTACTATGTGTCGACTCCACGCCCCGTGGAATACAAGATTGAACGAGGCGTGGAGGATTCCAAATCTGAAATCTCTCATCGTTCAAATATAAGATGAAGAGAGAGAGAAAATGTGAAGTGTGTTTTATTATATGGATTTAGGCATAATCATTTGATCTATGCTTCCTCTGTTTCTTACCTATTCTTGGAGGGTTGGATAGGACCTCTCCATACTGCTCTTTTTCAGGTCTTTCCTTTCCCACGTGGCACCCACACACACATATACATGTGTGTCTCTGTGTGTTTTGATTCTTCTGTTGTGTTGTGTCTCCATCGCCCTTTACCTTTGTTAACAAATCCAACCGACATTTGACTTTCTTTATGCATGCTCTTCTATTACGATTTTACCTAGCTTTTTTTTTTTTTTAATTTATTTATTATACAATTGTATCAATTTATTAATTTTTTTTCTGTATTTATCATCAGATTTAACTTCTTTTAATCAAAATTAAGATCACCTCTTCGAAATATTACTATGAAATTAATTAGGAGTACGGATTTACAGTAGGCTATCAATTCTAAATTTAAAAAGGAATAAATAAAGAAAATGGTAAATAATAGATAAAGTTGTAGAAATAATAATAATATAAATAAAATAAAAGGGAAAAGGGATCTCCATGTTTGAACTCTCAAACTCAACTATTGCACTACAGGTGCTAACTACTAAGTTAGTAGTTGTTATATCAAATATATATATGTATTATTTTTTATTTTGGAGATACAGCTGTACCCCATGTACCTATACTGGATCCGCCCCTAGTGAGATTTATCATCGTTATTATTTGAACATGTTCAATGTATCATGAATCAGTTTGTAATATTCTAAATTTACTTTTTTTTTTTAAATCCATTTCATATGCTTCTAACTAATTTGTCATTCGAGTAACAAATAAAAGAGCAAGGAAAACTTAATCAGTGTCTTTCTTTTTAGGATTTAACATTATTTTCACTGTGTTAATTCAAATGTAAATCATAAGATATTGATATATTAAATGGAAAGGGAAATACGATAATAAAGTAAATGAAACTTATATTTCATGGCTTATTATGATTATTTAATATATTCTACTTCTACTAAGATAATGTTTTAAGCCATGATAGTAAATGAAACTTATAATTTTATGATCATGGTGGCTAGACTTAAGTGGATCCAATTTTTTGTTTCTATGTGTGTTGAAATCATGGGAGAGATTTTTATTGGTCAAAAAACTCCTGTGCATCTGGACGTACGGACCACATTTCGTGCGTCTTTACAAATTTGTGTTAATTGTATATCCTTTAGTATACAGATGTGTATCCTTTATTTTTTAAAGAAAATTATTATGTGTATCTGGGCGCATGGACAACACTCTGTGCGACTTTAGAATTTTGTGTTAAATTGTATACCCTTTAGTATAAAAATGTGTACCCTTTATTTTCTAAAGAAAAAAAATATTAATGAAAAGTGTATCTTTAGAACAAAATGGTATAAAGTGTATACCCTTTAGACCAAAGTAATGTACCCTTATCCACAATGCTAAATTTCTAAAGGCGCACGGAATGTATTCCCGTGCGCCCGGACACACGCAAACCTCACTCTTTTTATTGATCTCAGTACGATGTCGTTTTTTTTTTTTTTTTATTTTAGTGGACGAGGATCCGACCCTGCTTGATGGATCCAGGCCCCCAGCAAATCATTTATTGCTCTTTTAAGAGTAAGATTTAGAGAAAATTATCAATAAAATTGTTAACAATCTGAAATTTTTGAATAAAATTTTGAGAAAATTTTCATTTAAATTGGTAACATTTGATATTTTAGAGAATAATATTAGGTCTAATGGGTGTTTACTTCTCATGATGAACATGGTAGAACGCTTTTGGAAGGTTAAAAAAAAAAATCCCGTGAGATGAAAATTGCACGAAACGAAACCCAAAGTTTACAAATAATTTGACGAAATAAACCTCGAAAATGAACGAAAAAGTAATTCATTAGGGATAGAGACTATCTAAATTCTCTAGTGCCTTATGATAATCAGGTATAATCAACATATTTTCAAGAATGCAAATAACTAAATCAAATTAGATCCATATATATATATATATATATATATATATATATATATTATGTAGCAATTAAACACAATAAAATGAGTAAATCAAATGCTCGAATCTAAACCGAAGCTGAAAATTTGTCCCACAACAAAATCTTCAAAAAACCTAAAAAAAACCATATGAAATTAATCGTGCAACGAAAAGGATGAAAGAAAGCAGTATAAATCAAGTGGAATCTATTTCTTGAGGCCATTGGGAAGCTTAGCAGAAGCATCACCAGAAGGGTTGAGTTCGTCCCATGCTTCGATCCAAGTGACCATGGCATCAGCTAGCGTCTTGAAGTAGTCGTCCACTGTGCCAAGCTTGGCCTTCACTAGCTTGGACAGTTCAAGATAGCACTGCTGAACAGTCGTGCACTCTTTTGGAAGAGTTACAGCTTGGAAGAACGGAATGATTTCTTCTTGCCAGTAGATGCCTTTGTACTCCTTTTTCAGGTTCACAAACGGGTTGCTGGCTTTGCTGTGCCAGATGTACGGGAGTCCCGTCTTCACACCAAGATTCAAGTGGTCGCAGATAACCTGAATGTTTCGATGCTGATTAGTCTATGAATTCAGAAAAAACTTTGAAAGATTTAAGTGTAATCAGATATGGTTTATCTCACTATAATGCCAACTAGAACAGAGTTTATGGATCCACCTTTATATTGGATTTGCAAACATTGGATGCTATATTTAATTGCTTATAACAGAATCATAAGTTGTGCATCTCAAACTAAAATTTTGTTCACTGATAGAGTCAAGAACTTCGTGATGGGTGAATAACAAAGGGGGATCAAGATACCTTGGTGCACCAGCCAGCCCACATGTCATCGTATCGCCCGATTGGTTGGCCATCGCCCATGAGACCAAAGTACATTGCAGGTCCGATCAGGTCCCGGTTGAATCCAAGATTCATACCACACATCGGAAAAATGGTACCCTTGGGAATTGTCAAAACAGCATCAACATATCTGGGTTGCAAAACAAAATTAGCAAAAAGACCACTAAACATTTGAAGCATATTCATGGGATTTCTTGCCTTGTGTTCCTCTCAAGGGGCTTAACAAGCTGGGTGGGTGCATCATAGTCAGGGATATTGAGCCAAAGGCCATGAGAAACAGCCGTCGGAACGCCCTCACGGAGACTGAAGGGGTACCCGCGAACGAAATCTGCACCATCCCTAAATGGGTCGTAGAGAGTGTTGAAGAAGTGTGGAGTTGATGGAGTCAACAGATTCTGAATGTGCTGCTCAAGAGCGTTGATATCTTCACCAGATGGATTTTTTGCAACCTACCCAGCAATGTGATCATTAACAATCAGAAAAACAGTTGACTGTGAGTGTGATTTTATCCATGTGAACACATTACCAGATCAGCAAAATGCAAGTGCTCATTCACAACCATTATATTTTTACTGCAGGATTATGTCACAATTTAAAAATTAAAACATTATCTTAGTAGCTATACTAATACAGATCAATAGAAATCTACATAACAACAGAATTCAACAACACACCATCAAAGAACAGAGTTTTACAACAGATCAGAGAGTGACAGCAAACGGATTTGCAATTTAAAAATCCGATTTTAATACATTAAACATGAAATTCATAGCAGATTTATTATCCATCCCACCAACAAAATTCAAACCACATTAAAAAAAGTATCCCCCAAATTTAAATTGGGGCATAAACCCAAAACCCTACTCCAAAACCCTCCAAGATCCAAAATTTTCAAACCCCATATGCACAAAATATCTCATCATTCATCCCAATTGCAACTAATCATTAAAAAAACAAACAGGAAATTCCCAAAATAAAGAATTCAAACAGAGGTATACTCACAAAGCAATCATCATCAATGGTGTAAATGTACTTCTTCTTGGAGACCATGAATCCAAAGCATCTACAAGCAGAATCTTTGAAAGAGATGCAGGAAGCCTTAGGACCAAGAATTCTGTTGATATCATTGCGATTATAGAGTTCATAATCGAATCCTTCAGGGACTTTAATTGTTTTGGAAGGATCGCCATCTTGAACAATGATGAGATGGTATGGTTGGAAGAATGGCCTCCACATCTCCAAGAAATCAAGGTTTCTAATTGTGGGTATCACTATATCCAAATCATTCTTCAGCACGGGCGTTGCTCTCTGGGATGCCATTGTTTCTCTCTCTACACTGTGGGATTAGTGTGTGTGAGAGGAAGGAAGAGAAAAGGCAGATGCAGGATTTGGGGAAGACGGTCGTTTTATAGGGGGGAACACCCTCTAGTCCCAATTAAGTCTGGGAAATTTTCACTTCTATAATGTGATGAAATGAAATCATATTGTATTGTAAGTATTAAGGAAAAAAGAATGTTTTCCAAAAAATAAAATAAAATTGTGGAGTAATATTTATTTATTGATGATTGATGTTATTGGGATCACAGAAATCTCTTTATTTTTCAGTAATTTCAAATTAAGTTTTTTTTTATGATAAATAAAAGTAAGTTGTCCTATGGTGATCAACGGAATTCAAATTTTGGGATTATGGAAATCTCATAATCAAGGAAATACGATGACTGTATTTGTTATTTTAGTTCAAATGAGGATTTTAATTTTTTTTTTTATCTAATTGAAATGATCTTTGATATAGATGATTGTCACATGATACGTAATAAAAGAAATTCTATTGTGAATTGATAATTTAATATGGTATTACTTGTGTAAGTTTAATCAGTGGAAGTTTACGAAAGATTTTATTTTTATTTAGTTTATGTATGGAAATAATTTTTTCTCTTAATTGATGCAATTAGTGCGCTGTTGTAGGTTTCTTTTATGTGGAAATTTGAAAATTCAAGTTGGCGATATTCTTGACTTTTATTACTTCTTTCATGGGTTTAGTCAATAAAAAAAAAGTCAAAGAAAAAGAAAACGCGAAAAAAATATGATATACTCATTTGTTAGTCTATTTCTTTAATTAATTTGCACGTAAATTAATCCCAATCACACGGCAAAAAATCCTGCAAAATCTGTTTTGAATTAATTTAAAATAATAATCAATACTCAACCTCTGAATTATTTATTGGAAAATAGATAAATTAATATAACTTATAACGACATTAGCTAAAAAAATTACTTTTACACTTTCAACCATAGGTCATTCTTTAAGAAATGAAATAATTCACATTGAAGCATCATAATTAAGAGTGCAACACTATGTGACATGAAATATTTATATTTTTTAAATAATTATTATATTTTATTAAAAATATTATTATTATATATTTATATTATTATAAAATTTTCATGAAATAATTAGCTTAGATACTACCATTTTTATTAATTTAAATATTTTTTATTAAAATATTATCACTTCTTATTTTTTATCAAACATATAAAAATAAAACAAAAAATCTTTAATTGTCACTGCTTTATTCAACAGGCAATTGCCATTTGCCACCTATCATATCTCATGCACAACAACTACTACTTGTTAATTAATTTTCCAATATTAAATTAAAATTTCCACTGCTTGACATGCGACCCTCTCAACTACGAGGAAATTACACACGTTACTACGTGCTCCACTTTATTTTAGTTTTTGGGTAACATTTCATTTAAAATACTTAATCTAAATAATTGGGCAATAATAATTGGCAATTAGAACATGGGATTGACAGCCAATTTCATTACACGTAATGTCTTCCATGTTCTAACCAAGTGTATCCTAAACCAAGTCATGTAGTCCTCACATGCAACATATTAATAATCAAGATATCTTCTTGTTACGTTATTTTTATGAAAAATGATAAAAAAATATTATCATAATTTCCAAAAGTTGAGAAAAGATGCATTGTATCATTTCATTAGCGTTGACTTTTTATTGCCTGCATTATACATAAGATAGCTCCTGTGCCCTGGGATACATTGTGTCTCATGTGAACACAATTCTCTCCCTCCATAATCTATTTAAATCTATGTATTATTAGAGAATTTAAATTGCAAAGGGGCACGTGACATGATATCCCGGGACATAAGAGTCTCACTCATATCATAAACCCCATTATTAGAGCCATCTTAAATTTGAAGGATTGAGTTAGATATTGGTTACTATATTTTAGTGTTAAAAATCTATTGTTTCATCTACTAGATGAGTGACACATTTTGAGGAAGAAAATTTATTTTTCCACATATAAAATTAATATTTTTTAGGGTGTAGATTTTATATTATCTTAATGTAATATTAAAATGTAACGGAAATCACGATTTAGATACTTTATATATACAGACTGTATCTGTATAATTTTTTGTAGTAGCATTTTCGAACATATATATCTTTAAAAGAAACAACTCTCGTGAACGCATTAAAGTTGCACTCTTTTTCTTTCATCTTAAAATTTGCATAATTCTGGAAGTAGTACTAAATTAAAACAATTAAAATCTCAAAATAAATTAAAAAAATATCATCTCTAATTAACACAATATTTTCCAAATCTAAGTGCAATAGAATGTAAAAACTTTTTACAAAACACAGCTTAATTAAATTTAAGTCGAATAATTTAAAGGTTTGGGTCGGGCCTAGCTTCAGCGAAAGGCCCCTTAACTGATCTATTGAAAAAGGACACGGGCCCTTTTATGGGCCAAATCTATTAAGTGAATTGTTGGGCCATTAATAATTATCTTACGCGGGCCTGTTTAATTAGACGCATAAGGGTAGTGAGGATACCAATCTGATTAGTGTTTATTAAATTCTTATTATTATTTTTTTTAAGGTTAAGAATACCAGTTATAATATGAATTTTAGGTGTGGTTCAAAAATTTACACTGGAGAAATTCATTTTAATATGAAAAAAATTACTCCTAAAATAAAATCAAAGCATTTATATTACATCGTCCATGGAGTCCTTAACAAATGACACATCTTAAATCTTAATGATAATGGAAGGGATTTTATAAGAATTAAAATAACGAAAACTTGACTAATAATAATCTCGTCTGCATTTTCTTCTTCTTTTTTTTAATTTTTTTTTTGACAACTTCTATTTTTCTGTTTATTTAACCAAACTTGAAGTGTAGATAAATATAGAGATAGATATATGTATATATATTGTATATAATAGGAGTAGTACTTAGAGGTTGGTGACTCTAATGTGATATCCATTTGGTGCCTCCACTCTTGGAAATTACAGTATCTTCTCTCCTCCAATTTCTTCCCATCTGCAACCAAAATCAAACGAAAAATATGTTTGGTCAAATTTATGATGAAAATAATTACCTGTAAGTTGTTACAAAGTAATGAAGAAATATGGAAACAGTAAGAATTCCAAGTTCCTTTCCAGGGCACATCCGAGTCAAGAAGCAATAGTTGTGTGTTTCTAATTTCTTATCATCCTACATTCATCCAACATTAATCAAACAATTAATATTATTGGTTAATTAATTTTAAATGAAGAAATTGATTGATGGTGGGACCAACTAACTAACCATCCATCTCCATGGATTAAATTTATGAGGATCTGGATAGAGGGTTGGATCATAGTTGATCTCTCGAGTGTAGACATAGATTCTCCATCCTTTTGGAACCACATTATTAATTATTATGTAATGAAATTAAAGGAATTAAACTAAATTTAAAATGTTTAAGTTCACTTATACCATTTAGTTGCATGTCATGTGTTGTCTTTCTCAGAAGTCCATTGATGACAGTAGCTAGTCTTAGCGTTTCATTTAGTGGACACTGTTTCATATCCTGAGTACAATATTGTGATGATCTGATCAATGATTTCTTCGTCATACTTTGCATCCTCGTCTCGCACCAAATGTTCCAACATATCATTGTATCTCACCGGAGAACCCCTTCTCTTCTTCATCACTTCCCTCAACATCTTCACCACATTTCTCCTCCCCTGCATCACACATTATCACTATTGTACTATTCAATTCTCAGACATGATAATATATTTACCTCAAATCCTTGGTAATAATTAGAGTCAGGAAGGTTGATAGGAAGAGATAATGATCCAATCACCAGTTTTTCAAACTGACACTTAAAACTATGGTAAGTTGATGAGTTCCAATCAGCATCTGCATTGATCTGTGTGAACCCTATCAAGAATGCCATCTGGAAATATGTACCATTAAAATCATGATTTAAGTTACTCCCTAATGATCAATACTTAATTAATCTTACATCCATGGATTTTTGTTGAATATCAATGATCAAACCATCCCAATTGGACGGATGGGGGTCTGATAAGGGACAGCAAATTGCTCCGTAAACACTTGTGGGTCGACCCGTAAACCGCAGCAATGTTTCTAGAGCCTAGTATGTCCAACATAGATTGTGGATAGCCAGGAACAAGTCCCTTGGATTCATTCATGAGTATGTGCCTATCTAGCCAATTTCTTACATTTGAGCACTAATTAGTCTATTACAAAAAGTAGATAAAAAATTGTATGTTGTACCCCACCTCCTCCTCTGCCTTAGAAATTGAAATTGAAATTGGTGGAAGAGATTCGAATCTCCAGTATATAACTGTCAGCTCAATTTTAAGATATTTTCACTCTTCTCTACTACTTGAGTTATATCTCTATCTCGAGAATTGGTGGAAGAGATAAATGGCAGGATTCGAACTTCCACTCTGCAGCTGTCAGATCAGTTGGACAATATTTTCACCTTTCGAGTTAGAATTATACCTTGAAGAAATAGATAAGTATGTGAGATAGGCAGATTTACGTTGAATCTTTTCTTTCAGTTACCACATCTATGAATTGCTAGTAACATAGTTCAGTTATTGAATATCATTTGAGTAATATATATTGGTTGGCACCACATGATTAATTTGTTTAAATTAAATAGAGTGATTAATTGTTACCTGCAGATGTGTTCAAATGAATCAATTTTCGTACTTCATTAAAATTCCAACCAGCATCATGTCATCATCTTTATAGGAGAGAGATGACCATATCACTCAACAATCAACATGCACGTATATATAATTAATTAATTCCAGTTATCAGTTCAAATTATAGTTTGTACTCAAGAATTAAATTGTTTTAATTAATTAATTAGAATATCATAGATATTTTGCTAATTATAGTTTTCAAATTTTAATATATGATCTATTTCAATTTATTACTCCTATAATCTTCCTTTAAATTGTCAAGAGAAGATCAGACAGCCGTTCCACATTAAATAAATAATAAAATGGAATCAATTTGAATAGATCCGCTTTAAATTTATCAAATATTAAATTAATTATACGACCTGCGATTATTTGATATATTGAACAAGCTTATCAAATTCTCATTATTGAATTCCAATGTATTATTTACAATTAAAAATTGAGATCTTAATTAGAAGAGAGTAGTTAAAAGAATGAATATATGAGGGCATGACAGACTGTTACTGGGGGGTAGAAATCAGACCTACTTAGCCATATTTGGGTACGGTAATAGTGAAAATCAGCTGTTATTGAATTCCCATCAATTTCTACTCGTGCAGTAAATATGTAATTTATTTTGTAGTTGGGCAGTAAATGTAATTAATGGGAAATTTATAGGATTGTGTGTCAAGGATGTTAACCCTCTAGGCGGCCTCTATATAATTTACGATGTTGAAATTCGAAATAAAAAGTTGTATTATATTTTAATATTAATTTGAATTACTAATAAACTGTATAATATTAATTTTATAGAATTATAAAATGAGTTTTCATAGGATAACGTTATACTCCATAGAAAGAGATACTAGTATTAACTAGGTCGGCTAACGGCTATCGGTTTGATTCTCATTAGAAACAAATTAGGAGGGGATATATAAGGAGCTTTGGAGAAGGGGGATGCATGAGTGTTTGGTGAACTAACTACTAACTATATTAATATAAAATGCATTTATTTTTACATTTTGATTCGTTCTTCAGAAAGAGTTTTATTTTTTCGTTTGTGTGTCCGTCCCAACGGTCTTATTTCTCATAAGACTCACACACTAATACATTCAATATACTTCTTTTGTTCCACCCGGATAGTTAATTTTTTTTTTTATTTTGGACGTCTCACTAAAGAGTCATTTTTCTTTTTTTATACACATGGAACCCAAATACCTACTAATACAATTAAAATATGTGACTCACACTCTCATTAATACAACTACCAAATATATATATTCCCTCCGTCCCGGAAAACTTTTCACGTTTACTGTTCCACGTTATTTAAAAAAAGTTGCACTTTTTGACCAACTTTATTGATTTTGGAGGGTATTGTAGTATTTTTAGGTAATAAAAAGTATAAATTAATGATATATGTGTGAAAAATGAGTGACAATTTTGAAATTAAAGTAACTTTTGATGTTGTTGGATAAAGTGGTATTTCCAATTTTGAGGTGTGAAAGGTTTTGTGAAACAAACAAATGAGGAAAGTGTGAAAAGTATTATGGGACGGAGAGAGTATTAAATAATATACCATAATCCACGTGGCTCAAGTAGTAGAGGGAGTGTGGAAAGACCTTCCAACTGAGCTTGATTGTTGCAGGGTAGGGTTCGAATCCTGCCTTTGGTATGGATTTGGCCCCTTGCAAGCACAAGTTTAACAGTGAACCCTCTCTATAAGCCACTTGAGGCACATCAGGCACATCCTGCGATTTACCTCCTCCACCAATCCCCAAGACCCCACCAATCTCCAGGATAGGGGCGATGAGGCCCCTAACGGTGGGGTACACCATTTTAAATGGGTCTCTTGCCAACAAACAGACGGAATGGGATGGAGAGAGATTCGCCGTCACTTCACGTGTACGTCGACCAAATACTCCCAATCGAATCTTCTCAAATTTCAGTATTGAGTCCTCCGTATTTTAGTTTGAGCAAAGTGACCCCTGTCAAAAGTTGAGGTATTTGCAAAAGTATTATGCAAATGAAGGGTATTTTTGTTATAATTTAAGATTAAGAGTACTCAATTGAATAAAGGCTAAAATCAATAGACCGAATGAGCGGCCCAGTAGCAGATGAACCCTGTTCCACGGACCACGGAAGCCTAAGCCCCTCCATACACCCAACACAGACAATTGACTACCATTCTCTCTCACACAATCACGCACCCGAAGATGCCAACACTAACGAAGCTTTACACCATGGAGGAAGCATCTCAACACAATACCAACGAGGATTGTTGGGTTGTAATTGACGGCAAGGTATGCCTCCTTTATCTGCATCAATTTTTTGTTTCTGGACTTTTCTCTCCTTCTCCAATTTTATCAAAAGAATTGTTAACCTAGTGTTCGTTTTTGTGTTATTCAATCTGCGATTAAAGAGGGCTTGCTCTGTATTATGTGTTTACTTGTGATTATTTGTTAGGGTTTGTTTTTGGAGATGTTTATTGTGCTTTTTGGGGATACAATCGGATTGGGTACTCTGTTTTTCTTAGCATCTTTATCATGTATATCTCTTTTATTATGTTCTAGTGCGTCCTCGAGAAAAATTGGCTTACCCTGCACTCTTTTATCGGGTGTTGTGTTTAAGAACATCCTATGTGATTTGATAATCTATTGCATCAGAATAATATTGGAGCTTTGCAAGATTTTTAGTTTCTTCATGTTTATGTTCATTAGCTATCCTTCAAGCACAAATATTACAGTGTTAGGCTGTGTAAGCTAAAAAATTTCTGCTGCTGGTTTCAAGCTTTCCTGTTATGATCAAGCGGATAAGACTTGATCCTGGTTCAGTGAATAATTGAATGTTGTAGTCAGTTTCTATGAAGTGGCCCAAATATGCCACCTCTGGTGGGGAAGAGACCCCTCTGGCCTTGTGTTGGGAAATCAAACTTATCAATAGGTTGAGCTATAAAATACTATATGATTGAATTGCCTTCATCTTCATGTACTGTTAACCCTGAATGCTGTTTTACTCTTATGCAATAATCACCTTGGTTCCACTTTATAACTTAATGATACTGTTTATTGATCCTTGACTTTTATTTACCAGGTGTACGACGTGTCATCATATTTGGATGAACATCCAGGTGGAGACGATGTTTTACTTAGGGCTACTGGTAAGAGTTTGCTAAGTGAATTTCACTACTTTTATATCGTAGCAAGTGGCTCAAGCAGTTGTCCAAATAACTAGCTTAGGCAAACATGGAACCGTACTGAACTGGCTTTACTTTACGTCTTCTTTTGGAAAGGAAAAGACTCCGCGGAAGAATTTGAAGATGCAGGCCATAGCAAAACAGCAAGGGGGCAAATGGAGCAATTCTGCATTGGGGAACTCGAGGAAATGTCCCCTCCCATTCCTGAGATGGAGATTGTATCCAAGAAGCAAGAACTCGCGGGCCTTCCTCAGAAAGTCTTGAATTTTAGCAAGCAATTTGGGGTTGCTGAAGTTGCTCTTATCAGCGTGACACTGGGTTTAGGCATTTCAGTAGGCTTATTTTACCTGAGGAAGAAGCAGAATGTCTGATCTCATTCATCATGGCAGGCTTTAGACCAAATCTATTCTTGCACCCTTTTAAGCTACAATAGGACATTTTTGCCCATGATCCACAAGATTCAAACTTTGATTTCTTGCTGATAATATTTGTTTCTAAATGAGTTTTAACTTGACCAAATGTTGACTCCTCTTTACTTCACTTTTTTTTTTTTTTTTGATACATTTGATACACGAACTTATTTATAGTTATACAGCGTGGATTTGTTGAAAATCAATTTTATATGGGAAATCATTTCTTTGAATCTTGACATATATCAAGATGAAATATGTATATAATCACCTCACTCCACTTTCATCATAGCTAGAATATTATATCAAGTTGATGATGCTTTTATTCCAGTTTTCAAACATGGCCATGAGTCCACCAAATTTCGAAGCTGATTTCAATTTTTATTTATATTTAAAAATTACTCCACTATAGATTAAAGCATATGGAGTAGTACATTCTAGCAAAATTATAAGCACATTCTATATTTTTCAATTGAGAAAATATTAAAATTCGTTATTTAAGTATTATCTGATTCAAAATTTTAGTTATTTTTTATTAGTAATTCTTAATTTTGGTTTTCTTTTATTTTGATTCTTTTATTCAAATTTAATTCTTTTATCAAATTTAGTCATTTATATCATAATTTATTCAATTTTAATTTGAAATTTGAACATAAAAAGACTAAATTAATGAAAAGATTAAATTAAAAAAAAAATCAAACCAAAATTATCAAATATAAAAAAGTACAAATATTATTAAAAGTCTAAAATTAAAATAATTCATAATAAACATTGGCCTTAATTAGGATTTAGGAGTGTAAGTGTTAGGTTATTTTTGATTAAAAAAAAATAAAAAAATTAGGGGTATATATGGGATTTAACCTAAAACCAAACCATTTAAAAGCTTCAATGGGCTGCGGTAATGGCGAATTCAATTCCAATTCCAATAGCAATAGGAGAGCAGTGCAATGAACGAGGGAGTGCAGAAGAACACGCTGTACGTTGGTGGATTGGCGGAAGAGGTTAACGAGAGCATACTCCATGCTACGTTTATTCCATTCGGAGACATCAAGGATGTGAAAACCCCACTTGACCAGGCTACGCAGAAGCACCGCTCCTTCGGCTTCGTCACTTTCCTTGAGAGAGAAGACGCCGCCGCCGCCATGGACAACATGGACGGCGCTGAGCTTTACGGCCGCGTCCTCACTGTTAATTACGCATTGCCCGAGAAAATCAAAGGCGGTGAACAGGGCTGGGCAGCTAAACCTAGTAAGCTTTTACTTTTTTTAATTTCTCAACTTAGTATATGAAATTCGATTGGGCTCTTTATTTTAATTTCCCCCCCTTTTCTGTTGGCTGTTTGAATTGGAGTCTATCGAGTAATTCCTAGAATTCAAGTGTTAGATGCAATTTATTGATGTGATGGAATTTTGGGGTAAAAGTTACTGCCTTTTGTTATCGATAATTAGAGTTACAATGGTGTGATTATCACCAAATATAGTTTTTTTTTTTTTTGCTGTTGAAATTCACCTATCTATTGAGAATATTAATAAAATCGCACTCCTATATAGTCTTACTATATGTTCAAATTATTAATCGATACTGAATTAGATGAATCTTCTACAAGACTAAAGCTTACTTGATTTGGGTGCTGAGTTCCTTCCAGTTATTAGATATTACAACTTGATATACCAACTTAGGGGTCCATTGTTGTTTTATGAGTAATTTGTTTGCTGGAAGATTAGAAAAATGTCCGTGTGTGCGTGATTCTGGGACAAAGTTTAATCAAAAGTTGTGACGTCCTAATTACAAGTGTGAACTATAAATTGTGATTGATATTTTAAGACATACACTAGTCCCTTGATGTGTTCATCTCTGTTTTGTAGTAGTCTTTTCAATCTTATTTGGTCAGCACTAGGAATTGCAGTTTCCAGATGTTAAAATCAGTACAAGAATGTTTGGCAAAACCGATGCCTGATTACTTATTGCCATCTTTTCCACCAATTTTTGAAATGCAGGAGTTAACTGTGTGATATACTGATTTTACATCTTAATGATAATGTTGGTTAAAATTTCCAGTTTGGGAGGATGCCGACACCTGGTTCGAGAGACAGCAGCAGGAACAGGAAATGCAGAGGCTTCAAGCCGAGCAACGAGCAGCAATGGAGGCTGCCGAAGAACTACACAGGAAGAAAGTTGCTGAGGAGAGAGAAGGTGAAAAGGAAGATGATGTTAAGGACGATCCCATGGCAATGGCTGAAGCTGAAGTTTTGAAGCAGAATGCAAGTTCCTAGCTTGGATGGAGTACATGTTACTTCCTGCCCTGACAATGAAGCAGTTTTACTGTATTTGTTGAAGCTGTGTGTTCTAATTGAGGAAGTATAAGCAAAATGTAATAGAAGCTAGTCCCATATATTTGTATGACCTTGTTCACCTTGTGGATATGGATGGAAAGTCCCCAAGCCTTTTATTGGCCAAAAACTTTGGGACAGAAAATTTTGATGTATTGAATCATTTTGTGGTTTCTTTTCCCCTTTTTATTTAGTAATTTGGTGAACTAGAATCCAAATTATATATTGTCTCTTTCCTCTTTACACTCTTAAGTTTAACCAATGGAATCAAGTATACTTTTTGTTAGAAATGGTAAAGATGCATGGAGGCATACTTCAAGTTTCAGACTCTGGGTTATAACTTCATGTTAGAACCCTCACTGAAGAGAAACACAAATTCACTGTCGGAATTTCCTTTTTTTTTTCCTTGAAGCAAAAGGCCCTAATGGGAAAGTTGATCCACCAAAGTTTACAAGTTCAAACGCTACGTACAACCATAAAAGAGCTCAACCCTCTACTCAGAAAACTTTACATCTTCGATTTTTGAGGCAGCCGCTACATCCAAAAACCATACCAGGTCACCGTTTGTCGGCTGGATCATCCGAGCAGGCAATGTGGGACACTCGGGACCAAGCTCATCGATTGCCAAGTGCACCGCCTCCGCTTTGTTTGTACCAGTCACAACTACAGTAACATTGGAAGCGGAGTTGATCACAGGTAGGGTAAAAGTGATTCTCTCAGGAGGAGCCTTGGGAGAATCAGTGATAAAAGTCACCCATTGCTCTTTCTCGTTCAGCACTGAGTGGTTAGGAAATAGGGATGCAACGTGCCCGTCTGGTCCCATTCCAAGGAGGATTAGGTCAAATTTTGGGCAGTCGTTGATCTCAGAAACACTGATCACACGAGTCTTGACAAGCTGTCTGATGACAAACTCATAATCTTCAGCAGCCTGTTCTGCAGTAACCGAGTCATTGATGGAGTGGACATGGCTATGAACAATAGGTACCTGAAATCAGTAACCAGGAACATCATTCAGATGGTGGAAGGTGGAAAACATAGGATAGAATGACTGGAAAGATAATATCAGTTTCAATGTTCCTAGCTTAACCCTAAGTTATTACTGCGTGCTTATATTTAACGACAGGAGCCCGTTTTTGATATAAATCGGTCACCCCAAGGAAAGGATTTTCCAAGGATGAGAAAACGGATAGAAGGGCTGAAATCTACCTTTAGTTTTGATGAATTCAACATTTTGATATTGGAAGCATGTTTTTGCATATACAAATGAGATATGTAAAAAAGAAGTCAGCACCGTTGTATTTGTTTGTCAAGTCCATCAATCAAAGTCATGAAGGAGACTCCATCGGTGTTTCATAATAAATGCACAAACCGAATTTAGCTCAAAAACATTCCACTCACATGTTTTGAAAGCTCAATAAACTCAATATAAGCATATCATTTCCAAAACAGAGGATCTCACTTATCAAACACAGACACATACGATATCAGCACACCATATCCACAAAGTCAGTTGCAACAGATTTGAGCAATTGAAGAGAACTAAAATCTGAGTGATATGATGTCATAATCATATCAACTGCATTTAACACAGCTATAATATAAACAGTTCTCAACAACAGCAATTGGAACCAAAAATGCAGCCTATCTGCTATACATACATACTTACATAATCTTCAAAACAGGACAGACTGTCTGAATAACAACCAATTGATGTAGTTAATGCTAATCAACACAAACGGAGAGATACCTTGGACAAAAATCCATCCTTCACGAGCTTGTAATTGCTGTCAGCATTGGTTTTCGCAACTACACGCTCATCGGCCCAAAATATATACCACTTGGCCCAATCAACAGTCTTGTTGTAAGGCGCTTCGCAGAGCTTTCTGCTTACCACAAGAGATTCAACATCGGATTATATCCAAGGATAACAACAAATATAGAATGCACTTACATACCCAATCAAGGTTATAAGTGAACCACCAGATAGAGCAATGGCGAAAACACCGCGCTCTTTCACAGAAGCTTCGGACAATTCCGCTATATACTCAGCCAAATTACTGCTCAATTCATCCACATTTTCATAAACTCTCACATCTCTTCCATCTATATTGCTCCTAGAGAGAGCCATGCTTCTCAAATAATCTAACAAGACAAACCATGTACTAACTTAGTCGAAAAAAACATGGCACCATTCACAAAATTGATGCTTTTCCATCACAGAGAATCCACAGTCTATATTATCACAGTCTATATCATAGGAATTCAATTAATAATCCTCATTAAAATTGACGTGATTACTTCAATTTCACAACATTGTGATCACACAAAAGTCAAAACGGCTCAAGCATATGATTTCAACCCATTTACGATCGAGATTCAATAACCCTCCCCAGATTATGATTACACTCATTTAAACATCAGTGGCATTTCAAGAATTAAAGTTACAATACTGCATGTAATTCATGAAACCCAGATGATGAAACAGAAAAATTAATTCAATTATTATACAATAAAAAAGATAAAAATCAACGGCATCAATTCACGAGGATCAAAGGATCAAGACCCAGATTACAAAAATTAAAAACATGGACATCAAATAAGTAGATTGCACAGCATTTCTAGTCAAATCCCACATCAAAAAACATCTGTATTCGCACATTCTTGCATGAAAGGGGTCAGATTGTGTAAAGAAAATAGGGAATTTGCATTCTTTAAATCTCGTAAAACAACATAAATAAATTTAATAGGCTAAAGATAAATGGATAGAGATACAGAGAGAGAGACTCACAGGTGAAAAGGGGTGTCAGAGAAGGAAGAAAGTGAGTGAGGCGGAAGAATTGAAGAGGGATATCAACTCCATGTTTTTATATACACCAACCATGGTTATTTGTTTGTGTGCTAATACAAAGATTTGTAAAAATCACTCCCAAATTTTACTGTGAAGAATATATTTTCCCACACGCACACGCAAATCTGTATGTATAATGAGAGAGAGAGAGAGATTGGATAAGGGAAGAAAACAATGGGCGTTGGGATTTGAGATAATCTTATTTAGTTTAGGTTTACAAAATTAAATCTTTTGATTTGTGATCATTTTCAAACGTTAAAAATTAGTGAAACGAAAAAATGTAAGCGCGTTAATGTTGCAAAATAAATAAAAATATTTATCAAATAATAATAATTAAAAAAGAAAATAGGTACCACTTTTTGACAAAAGAGAAGATTTTTTAATCACTTTTCTTTTTTGTGAAAGGGAAAATTCTGACACTGTTCCTGCTTTAAATCTGTGAACTGGAACTTCACACTGATAATAAATAAATTTATTTAATACTTCAAATATAAATTGTAGTAATATGTATAAGGGTTAAATTTTTATATGACTATATGGATTTAACAGTTAAATGTTTAAACTTTAATGATAAATAAATGTTAAAATTCTTAAAATAATAAAATTATCCTTAATTTAATGGGTGATTTGATTTAAAAGTTTTAATTAAGTTGTGGATATATACAATAATTGAGTCATGAATATATACCATCAAATTATAAAAATGATGTACCATCAAGTCATAACCATGCCATGGCTCTATATTTTCATATAATTGGACATTTTAACAAAGAGTACTCTTAAAAATAGAAATGGGATAATAAAGAAAAATCGTATGGGATAATAAAGAAAAATCCTCAAGAAAAGGAACAATGTTATTCATTACTTCTATCCTAAAATATTTGTCATTAAAAAATATCGTTCACATGTAATTAATTCATATTTAAAAAAAAATATGCAATCATAATTTATTTCGTAATATTTTTTATGTATTAATAAATATACGCACGTTATTATAATAATAATAATAATAATAATAATACCAGCCGATGATCCCAATTTACCGTAGGTTACAATATTTCGAGAAAAAAAAAGACAAAATAGAAAGTTCTCTTAATTAAAGAAGTTAAATAAATAAATAAAGGGTTTGAATTTTGACTTTAATACAATTATTATGACTAGATTATGATTATTTATGACCAGATATATGCGACTTTATTAGTGATCTCTTGCCAAGTTTGCTAATGACACCTGTATCACAATAATACATTGTATGTGATTATATAATTAATTAATTAATACTACGATATAGATTATAAGCCTATATCATAAATCCTCAAATTAGAACTAAATCTTGTATTGCTTTATTTTGATATATAATAATAATAATAATAATAATAATAATAATACACGTTAAAATACTAACTAAAAAAAGATTTAGTCATCAATTGAATACATCCCATTCACACGCTTATCATGAACGTTGATATCTTATAATTTTATTTTATTTTTTAACAATTTATGATTGAAATTAATCGTGTAAGTCATTAAATAAATATTATATTCTTATACCATCTAAAGTATTAAATTTGTGCTTTATATTTAACTGATAAGAGTAAAATCTTGCATATAGAAAATTCCAATATTAAAATCCACCTTTAATCTTTACGCCAACAGTATTCAATGTTAGAAATTAATTAATAAGTTAATGAATTAATTAATTAATAGAAGATTTCATTTACTGAGTGGGTAAATTAATGCTGAACCAGACACCTGGTCTGTTGGAAATCCATAGATTGGATATTTTATTGCAAGGTGCATTCTATAATTACTTTTCTTATTTTAATTTATTTTCTTTTTAACTTTATGTTATCTTTTCTTTTCTTTTTTGTGTGTATTTTTTATTTGTTTTGTCTTTTTCTAAAAATTAGGATATGTAGGCTATAATTACAAATTCATACGAAAGAAAATTAACGAGGAACTACACAACCTATGAATAAATTCCATTTGCTATTATTAGACATATATATTGCACCATGTAATTCATTAGTTACATTCTTGAGTTTAATATTAAATACTAATAATTTTTCACGTTTTATCTTCTTTTAATTCAGTCGTACAGGTTCATGACATACTTTCAAATAATTAATATTCAGAATTTGTTATAAATGAAAAATTAGGAATAAATAGTTAAATCTAACATTAACCTACCGTGCATTATATATTAAACTTTAAAGTATAATATTTTTAATTTTTTGTGAAAAATTAATATCAATGTAAATGTTAATGCAAAATTGAGGGAGTATTATATGAATCCAAAACTAAAAGTTACAAATAAATTCTATATTAGTCTTTTTAGTCTGTCTTTTTGGGATTAAGTGGTATTGGAAAATGCAGACTTATAAAGTAGTATGCTTATATATTTATTTATTTATTTATTTTTGGAAAACAAGTAGCATTACAAAAAAAAAAAACTATTTTTTAGTAACGGAATTTACTAATGGAATTTAATTTTCGTTGCTAAAAATTTATCAACCATCACTTTACAAACGAACATTTACCAACGGATTTCGTTGTTAATCCATTGGTAAACCAATTTTTAAATGGAATTGAGGCTTTTACCAACAGAATATTCGTAAAAAATACTTGTAATGTAGTATTATGCTTTATCTAGAATAAAATACATGATTTTAATTTATTGTCATAAAATTGCCAATAATTACTGCATATAACTATAAGTTGCAGTAAGGTGTAGTTGAATGAGAGTTGGGAAAATAATAAAATTAATACTCGTCATTTTATTTTATTTTTTCAATTTTGATTTTTTTTTCTTTTCTAAATTTAGTCCCTTCATCAATGGACAAAAAAAATTAGATTAAATTTGGGTGATTCTACAATACACGAGGTGCACCTGGATAAATGAGTTAAAAATAGAGTGGAGTGGGTAATTATTTTTTAAAAAAATTAATTTTTTATTTTATTTGATGATGAATATCAAATTAAAATTTAATCTAAATGATTAAAATCATCCAAGTGCGCAATAGTTAGACTCCTAAATTTGATGATAAAACTGAATTTAGATAAAAAAAATTACCAAAATCAAACAAAAAAAAATAATTAAAATTGAAAATTATAAATAAAAAATAAGTAACTAAAATTGAATTAGTCATATTTAAAAAACAAATTTTTAATATTTTCTCTCAAATAAATACATTCCATTAATTATTTACATGATTGGTAAATCATAAACTTGCATTCCATTAATTATTTACATGATTGGATTCCAAATTGAATCTCAAATTATATAGATACTTGAAAGTGAAATATTATGCATTACATGTCACAAGTATCACAATTTTTTGTACAGAAGATACCCTCACACTGTCAGCCATCATTTTCTAAGTTTCTCTCAAAGAAATGATGAAGAAGAAAGAGATGATGAGAGAGAGGAGGGGTGGGGTTTGGGAATCTGAGGGGCACATATGTAATGAATGCTCCAACAGTGGAGAAATAGGGAGGTTGAAGAAAGATAGATATATGTTGATGATGAGTTGAGTTACAAACTGATCACAGCCACACATTTTTATCATAAATCAAAAGCTGTAATTATCCAGTTTCTGGAATCTTAGCATTATAAAACACTGATATAATTATGGGACCTCACCTTGTAGTCTTGTACCACACCTTTAACTCTATGTTTACTCTTTATTTCTCAACAAACATTGTCAACAAGAGTAATTCAATTAATTTCTAGTCACATTTTAACACCTTCACTTAATATGAAATTATCCGGAGTTTAAAGCATAAACCATCTCATACTATTTTACATTATTCAAAATAATCCTAAGAAATTTAATTTTTTTCGAAATAGTCCAATATTTTTTAAATTCTCAAAATATAATCTCTTTTACTAAAAAAAAATTCAAATTTTACTAATTCAATGAGACTGAACATGAGACTGAATTTGTGATTTTGCAAAAGTTATGGAACGAAATTGGTAAAAAATATTGTTTTTGGAAGAAAATTAGAGCAAAATTGAAAAGTTAGGGACGAAAATAAATATCTTAACTATTTTGAAATATTTTTTTATAAAGTTAAAAAAGTAAATGTTTAAACTCAAACTCTATGTGTCACCAGCAATATTTACAATGTAAACAAAAAAAATATTCCCTCCGTTCCAACTTAAGAGTCTTATTTGTTTTTGAGTACGTGGATTAAAGAGTATTATTATTTAATGTGTAGTGTGTAGTTGTATTAGTGGGTGTGGGGCCCCATGTTTTAATTGTATTAGTGGATGTGGGTGAGTCTCATGTGTCCAAAAATGGAAATGAGACTCTTTGAGTGAGACGACCAAAATGGTAAAATGACCCTCTTAACCTGGGACGGATGGAGTATAAAATAGTTTGAGTATTATTTCTTTACCTTTGACAATTCTTTTTTTTAAGGAAAATTTCATTAATAATAACTTGGGTACAAGAGATACCCAATAAATACGATAAAATGATAGTACAAAACAATAGAGTTAGAACTAGCCTACAGCCCCATATATGCAATCTAGCAAGTTTGAACTCCAAGTCCTGTACTTCATTCCTTTCAATCCACCTTTACTTCTGTGTACTATCCAGCTCCATGTATGATTTTTCACTTCGTATAAAATCTCATCCACCTTTCATTCCTTATCCTTAAACACAATGTTGTTTCTATGACTCCATATCATCCAGATCGTACAAGCTCAGATACATCTCATCTCAGAAGAAACCAACCTACCATTCAACAGATTTGCAAATTCCATCAAATTTTGTCCAAGTTCGGCACTCAGTGGTCCATTTACTCCTATACATCTCAATACCTTTTCCCATATTGTATTTACTCATCTACATTCGATGAAACAATGACGGGTAGATTCCGGCATCTCCAAACAGACCAGACAACGAGTATCAGCAGACACGTGTAGGAAATTTCTCCTTAAAAGCTCCACATTATTAGGGATTCTGTTCTTAACAACCCGTCATACCAAGAACTGGACTTTTGATGGAATATGTTTATCCCAAATGCAAGAATAAAGTTTCGAAGCGACATCATAGTCCCCCAAACTTTCTATCCATAAGCACATGATATGCTTCCCCAACGCTGTATTCGCCTCGCTGATGATTACCCCAAGACCATCTATCTGTCTCTCCCTGATTGATATTAAATCTCCCCAACATTGCCAACATGTCCCTATAAGACTCTGCTTCCCAGCTTCTCAAACTTCTTCTCCATTGCTATTTCCATTTCCACTCCGTACCATCCAACTTACCCATAGAGGCAATACAAACCTTTTTCGATTCACATATGCTATACAACCTTGGAAATTGGGCTCGAAGACAAATTTTATCCAACCAATGTTCATTCCAAAATGATGTATTCTCACCATCCTTCACCTGACGAGATAAAGCTTCCTTGAACCAATTACCTCATGTATCTTCCATTGCCTTCGCTATATCCCTCCACCACCCTTTAAGTTTATAACAATTTGCCAAAAATCTCTCAAAGTTCCCAAACGATGGATTAATTCCCAGCCTTTCAGTGATCAACTTAGCCCACCATCCTTTCTGATCTTTAATAATTTTCCATATTCACTTACATAATAGAGACTTGTTCTGCAACTCCAAATCTTTGACACCCAGACCCCCTACTTCTTTTGGACGACATATCGAATTCCAACTCACCCACGCTATCCTTTTACTCCTATTTGTCTCATTCCACAAGAACTGCCTTTGCAAATCAACAATCTTTCTGACAACACACTTAGGGGCCTAAAATACCGAGAGAACGTAAGATGGCATAGCATTCAAAACAGAATTTATGAGCATCTATCTACCACCACTAGGATAATTTTAACTTGCTCAAATTTAACAATCTCTTCTCAACTTTCTGAGTAACATAGTTCCAACCTCTAGCCTTGCGGTGTGAGCACCCCATCATCACTCCAAGATATTTGAAAGGCAATTGGCTAACTTTGCAACCAAGCAAATCTGTCATATCTCCCATTAGGCTATGTTCACCTTTCAGAGTAATCAACTGACATTTATTAACATTCACTTTGAGGCCCGCAACCAATTCGAGTAGAGTTAACATTCTTTTAAGAAATATGAAATTTTCTAGTGATGTCACCCCCAGGAATAAAGTGTCGTCTGCAAATTGCAAATGTGACACCTTCCACTTACCTGCACCGACTGTTAAAGGTTAAAAAATCCCATCTCCACCGCTCTATCCATGCACAAGCTAATAAACTCCGCAGCAATAATAAAGAGAAATGGAGACAACGGATCACCTTTTCTCAAACCCCTCTCAAGGTGGAAATTCTCCGACGGGCTTCCATT
This sequence comes from Pogostemon cablin, assembly GCA_023678885.1. Classification (NCBI taxonomy): domain Eukaryota; kingdom Viridiplantae; phylum Streptophyta; class Magnoliopsida; order Lamiales; family Lamiaceae; genus Pogostemon; species Pogostemon cablin. The sequence continues at coordinate 23,544,942 of CM043006.1, forward strand.
GACGAGAACAGCTGCGTGTGCAGATGAATAGCACTCTCTCATCCATAATACCCACTTTTCTTCAAAACCCGATACATGCAACATCTCTTCTAAGAAATTCCAATAATTGGTGTTATAAGCCTTTGCAAAATCAATTTTATGGCAAAAAGCCTCATTTCTTCCACTTTTTGCTTCTTCAATTACCTTTGGCACTTCTAATTGTGGATTTTATGATCCATTAAAGAAAGTTAATGTTAATACTTTAGTACAATGCATATAGATGAGTTGCAAATTAACATACAAGTAGAGATCATTATAAAGGTGTGATTGTGTTGTTTTGTTACATTGATTGATTCACTTTTTGGCAGCAAGTTAGGACCATCAATAGTGGGGAACCATAAATCAAACAATCTGAAATGCAATATTAATTTCTGATTTTCCCTTTTTTTAAAATTTTTTTATTCAAGTACATTTTCTATGGCCACCAAATGATGAAACATCCAATATCCATATATCATCTTTTTTCTAACACACATATGTATAAACACATCATGTGTGATCCAAATCAAATTCTGATGTTATATTATTGGATATCTTCAACTAGTGGACCACCTGCTACAATAATATCTATAATCTTGCCTCCTTAGTTTTTAACAACATGTTTCTACACATTACTACATCATAAGCCCTATATATACTTATTGTAGGTTACATTCTGCTCTTTTATTCAACACCCTTCTCATCACTTCTTTGAACTTGATTACCATCACTAATTAATTTAATGATATATATTGCATTTCTTTTCAAATAGATATTTATCAAATTCATACACCAATCAAATTAATTTTCTTCTGGTATGATCATGATCATACAATACCTAATGAAATTGTTTATTTCACATTTATGTAATGTAATATTTATTTTTTGTGGTAAAGTTTTTGCAGCACACATTATAATTAAAATAAAAATACCTAATGAAATAGTTTAGTGCATATTTATGTAATGTAATATATTTATTTTTTGTGGGAAAGATTTTGCAGCACACATTATAATTAAATAAAAATAATGGTGCACCCGACCATTGGAGGATCTCATCGCCCTTATATTGGGGACTGATAGAGGAGGTAAATCGCAAGATGTGTCTCAAGTGACTTATAGAGAGAATTCATTATTTGACTGCACTTGTAAAAGGCTAAAAAAACATGATTCAACCCCCCCCCCCCTACAGTTACCAACTCAGTTGAAAAGTGTTTCTATTCACACCTCTACCACTAAATTTATCATGTATTCTTGTGGTAAATATGTTGAACTTTATAATTTGCACATTAAATGATACATGTGTGGGGTATTAGAGGATACATCAATCCAAAACCATTTTATTAATTTCAATAAAATTTTAAATTGAGTGTGACAACATATAATTACATTAATCCTTAGCTAGTCTGGCCTGGATCTGAATCAACGCCTAATTCCAGGGCCTTAATCTTGTTTGCCAACTCTTCACACACACAAATACATGTGCATATTCTTAATTAAGCCATGCTTTAATTATGTGTTAATATTACAATTAAGTAGTTAGTCAAGGATTGAATTTAGTCAAAAGTAGTGTATTACTTATTTCAAGTTAGGACCAGTCATGTATGTTTCAAGAATTCCCTAAATTTATCCTTGGAGAAGCATGTTTGTCTTTTTATATTATTATTATTAATTATTATTAGTACCAGTACACTTCCAATATTTGTAATCCATTTTCAGATAATTATATTACATTAAATATTTATTGTCCTTTTCATAAGTGGTTTATCCTGCCCTCTTTGGCCTTTACTCTCACATGCTACATCCTGTCTTGTATAAATCAGTACCTAACACATTTCATGATATATAGGGTCCATTTCCTAATTAATTAACCCCATTTTAATTTCTAAAATTATCATAATACTCCAATATGTTACTTTCATCTTTTATACTAGTTGATAAAATAATAATACAAAAGTAATGAACCTTATAATCTAGTTATTTATACCTAGTAACAATCATGTTCAAATCTTTAAATACAAACTGAAACCAGACATTTCCTCAGAATTAATATGTGATCAATGACTTCATAACATATTAGTATTTATTTAATAAATTCTCTCGTACCACAACATTTTTTACTTTCCATAAATTATACGCCTTCAATCCGGTAAAAAAATTTCACATTTACTATTGAACGTTGTTTAGAATTTTTTGTAAAAAAAATCAGTATTATTAATTTTTGGAGATATTTTAGTATTTTTAGATGATAAATACTCCTTCCGCGCTCGAAAGATTGTCATTTACTTTTGTGCACGTTGATTAAAGAGTATTATTATTTAATGTGTAGTGGGTAGTTGTATTATAGGGAGTATGGACCCGATATTTTAATTGTATTAGTGGGTATGTGGGTCCCATATGTGTAAAAAAAGAAATGTTCATCTTTGAAGCGGATGACCAAAATAGAAAAAATACCGTCTTTCGAGCAGACAGAGGGAGTAAAGTGTAAAGTAATGTTATGTATATGAAAAAAGAGTAGCAAATATGAAATTTAAATAACTTTTGAGATTATTAGATAATTTTTTTTCTTTAGAATAAAATGTATTATAGGACGAACGAATGAGAAAAGTATAAAATCTTTTTTGCGGGACGAATAGAGTAATACACTTTATTTATAAGAATATCACCTCACCTAATTAATATTATAGGCATTAACATTTTTTTTTTATTTACATATAAAAACATAGGTGAAATTTTTTAAGAAGCTAGCGGAGGAAGAAGCATATAATTTTAAAAGTCTTCCCAACATTGCTTCCAAAAAATGACAATCAATTTTTTATTTTATTTTTTTAATTTCAAAATGTCAAAGTAATAGATTTTTATCCTCTTCATAATAAAAGTGTGTAAATAGACTCTTATTTTGTAATTTTGTGGCTAAATAAATAGTTGAAATATTTGAACATTAAAGTGCTACATGAAAGTATGGTCCCAATTGTATTAAATTGAAGTTGCTAATTTCGTAAGTGGTCCAATTGACTTTTGTACAATGGGATTCTTACATACACAATTTTTAATGCTTCTCACTTAAACTATCAATTTTTATTCTCAGTTTACATACCAACAAAATTTTATTCTTTGGTTGACAATTACCCATGCAAAATTATGACATCATCATGTTTTATTTATGTAAATTAAAATTTTAAAAAAATAAAATCAGTTTTGGTCTAATTAATACATATGATACAAGTGTTGGTCTACATACACAAGTAGGTTAATACTTAATACAAGGGTAAGATGAAAATGTAACGCCACGTCAGCATAAAAGACTTCAGGTCAGGCCACACTCAACTCATCAAATAAATTAATTTCATCGAATATTCTGTGACATAATTACAAATTAAATTAAAATACTGGAATCTGAATCAAGAAGTTCCCTGCTTCATATACAGACGCACTTGTGATGATAAACCCTAACTGTGACATCTACGTCTACTCTTTGATGCTGATTTTTTTGTATTCTTTTACAATATATAAAATAAATTATTTGTTCACCAATTAATGTCAAGAGACTCAAGACATTGATAACAATGATGCGATTTGAAATATATAATTTTATTTTTTATTGGTATTCAATTCCTAAACTAGGTAGAGACGGTAACTCACTGTACATTAATAAAATTAAAATTAAATTGAGATTATATTTGAACACTTATGGTAACTAGGTATTTAAAATATTTTTTAAAATACAATCTAAAAAAAATTAAAAATATTGATAGATGATTTTCAAGTGTATATCAAGAAATTAGAAAGAATACAATAATAAATAAATAAGAATCCTATATTTTATTTTTTATTTTTTATTTGTCAATTGTCTGTATGTATAGTTGAAGAAGTTGACAGAGTGCAGAATAAGAATTGGGCTGGCCCAATTTCTCTTTGGATTAATGTTGGGTTGGGCTCATATATATTGGTCTTCTATACTAAGAAACTGGTAGAATTTTCAATGAAAAAAAATTACTTATATATTTAAAAAGAGAATAATAGTACTTTATTTTAGCTAAGAGAAGAGAACTCACTTTATTTTAGCTAAGAGAACTCAAAAAAAAAAAAAAATCGCCTTCATTACTATACTATAATTATTAATTTATATGATTACCGTGTAAAATTTTTTTTTGTTTATTTGACAGTCGTGTAAAATTGTAATTAAGAAATTTTGAAGGAAATCATAATTATGGAGAAACAAGATTTATTTTAAAAAAATATTATCATGAGTTATACAATTACCCTTCTTTGCGTATTAAATTTTACATTCCCGTTTTCGTCTCATAATAAATTGCATTATTTTTAAAAGTAAAATATTATACTATTATTATTATTCTTAAAAATGAAATATTATATCAATTTTCAATTTTAAAAGTATATCTCAATTAAAAATTTACTATCCACACTTAGAGGTGTTAAACGAGCCGAGCGAGCTCGAGTACCCCAAACTCGAGCTCGGCTCGAGTACTTATCGAGCCGAGCTCGAGGCTCATTAAGAAAACGAGTTTATATACGAGCTCGGTTCGGCTCGAAAAATACTCGAGCGAGCTCGAACTCGAGCTCGACTCGTTAAGCAAAAAAAGTTGAGTTTTCAAGCCGAGTCGAGCCAATATTAATTAATATATATTTATATTATTTATTATATTTAAAATATTTATTTTATTATATATTATTGTAATTAAATAATAATAATTATTAATATTATTAATTATTATTTTCGAGCTTTAACGAGCTGAGCTCGGCTCATTAACTAAACAAGTATATAAACGAGTTCGAACTTGAGCTCGAATAGAAAACGAGTCAAGCAGAGTTCAAGCTTTTTGAGCCGAGTTTTCGAGCTGCTCGTTCGATATAACAGCTCTAGGACCACACTTAACACTTTAACCCACCTTATAATTTATTTATTATTACTAAAATACTATTTTACCCTTAAAACAATCATTAAAATTGTTTAAATAGCGGTGCAAATGGAATGGGCTTGACTATATATCAAATCAAAACCAATCAATATTAACTAAATTATGGATAAAAATATGTTTTCAAAAGAAATATATACTATATACTAAATGAGGGTTTTGGATTTATTATGTGGCATCATGTGAGTAATTTAGGTGATGTGTCATTTTTATAAATTTTTGAATTTTTTTTAATAATAAACTTGCTTAGGAAGGAAAATAATGTAGTTACTTTATTTTAAATAACCAATTAAAATATTTCATTTTTCTTTATCTTATTTAAAAATTTACCTAAAACTTTAAGTGCTTTAAATTTTTTTTATTTTTAAATAGGATTTATATAAAAATTATATCAAATTAATTGTCTTTTTATGATTTTTAATTTGACATCCATATTACTAATAATATATGATTGGAGAAATAGATTTTTTAATTTAATGAAAAAATTTATATTGTAAAATATTCTTTAATAAAATATATTAATTTAATAAAATATTTTTAGAAGGGTAAGAAATTATTTAATAGATTTAATCTATTTATCCTTAGAATTTTAAGTTTAATAAATTTAGTTAAATATAAAATTCTAAATGAGGAATTTCATGAAAAAATAAATCTTAATTTAATATTAATTAATTTTCATAATTTTTTTATTGTTAATTATTTATTTTATATTTATTTTATTATTTTTAATAATTAATTTTAATTATACAATAATTTATAATTATTATATACATTTATTGATTTTATTTATTAAATGATAATAGTTAGGGATGGTAATGAAATGTGCATTTTAAGTATCCATTCTATCCAAATCTTAATAGGGCATATATGGGTAACTGTAAACGGGTTTGAAACGGATACAGATGTGAAAATCACATTAGGGTTTGGAACGAGTACGAATAATACCGCAATACCCGCATATACTATAAAAAATGATATTAAATAAATGATTGTGCTATTTTATGAACAACTTATGGTATAAATGACAGTGATAACAATTTATATCGAAATTAATAATATTTTATGGCAAAAGTGATAAGTATTATAAAAAGTGTAAAATGATCCCATGTGAAGCGGTTTCATGCAAGATCTATCATATTGCATATATTAATGAATAAGAGAATTTATAAAGTTTGTTAATAATTTTTTTCCAGATTTTTACTTAATTTTTTAATAAATTGCTAAATATAAAAAAATATATACAAATGTACATACCCTAAACTCTAAAACCCTAAATTTAGGTTTTAGGGTTTAGGGTTCTTAATAAATATTAAGAAATATATATATATATATATATATATATATATATATATATATATATATATATATATATATATATATATATATATTAATATTGAATAAAATTAATATAGATGGGTGTACGCGTGTATTCGAATGCATGAGATAATTCATTATTATTTTAAATATTCGTTTTGTCATTTTGATCTTTCCCATTACAAAGTACTATAATTTTCTTTTTATGTAAATGAAATATATATAAAAAATTATATTAAAGATATGGGTGCACAGAATGTCTCGAGACACACAAATTTTTGTCTTATTATAATCCTTATTCTACCTATAAAGTTAGATATTTTTATTAAGGTTAGATAAGTTAGATATTTTTATTAAGGTTAGATCTTGTGTGAGATCGTCTCAAATGAGGTCATTTTTCACTTTTTAAAATAGTTATCATTCTCGGTATAATACATTATCACTTTAGCTATAAAATGTTATCACTTTTTATTTATACTATAAACTGTTCATGAAATAGTATTATCACGTTTCATTTGTTTACTATCACTTTTCTATATAAAAGTTATAACTTTCTCACCGTTTCACATAAACCCTTATGTGAGACGGTCTCACGCAAGTCTTTGTCTTTTATTAATATAATTTATAACTTTTAATATTTTTCAATTTCATTAATATGTTTTAAAAATAATATTTTAATGATTCCGTGTAACGTCTTACGCGCGTTTCGTACTAATATATGGCTAAAATTAGACATGCACCCCGGTTCGGAACCGCCGGTTCCGGTTCGGAACCGCCGGTTCCGGTTCCAACGGAGGTGGAACCGGAACCGAACCGGGGAATAAGGTGGCCGGTTCATGAACCGGCGGTTCCGGTTCCGGTTCGGAACCGCCGGTTTTCCGGTTTTTTTTTTTTTTTTTTTTTTTTGTTATATTTATACATCATATATGTGTTATCAGTTATTACGTGTAATTTATTTATTAAATAAGTGAAACATGTGTAATTGAAAATTGAAATATTGAATTTGAATTAATATAATAATAATATCATTAAAATTGAAAACATGATATTGATGTTGATGTATGCATTATGCAATATTCAATAATGCAAGTAAAAATTTCAAAGTTGATATTAAATTCACAATAATCATACAATATTAATTAATGTGATCACATAAAAATTTAATTATTAAAGTCTAAACCATTACAATTTACAAATGTAGAAGTGTAGAGAACACTACAAGTTTACTTTCATGTCAAGTGTCAACTACTCTATTGTTACACTTCAAAATTTTAAAAAATACAAACTTTATAAGATAAAATACAACAACATAATAGAAGGGGAGGGGGAAAGGACTTGAGCTTAAATTTAGGGTTAAACTTGAAAATTCAAGTTCAACTTAAATTTAAGTTGCCTACGTATCCTGGAAAGGAATCAAAGCCCACGTAGTTCTCTTAACTTACCTCAACCTACCTCTTTGGCTCGGTGGAGGTGAATGGTGATGGTCTTTTTTATTTACTCTACCAATCTAACTCGCTTCCATATTCCGTAATTTCATCATCCGATCGGTCTTCTTCATTTAGATGTTGAATCCTTCTTTCCGCCTTTGACCAATCATCAAGCAAACACAAATTTTGTAAATTTGTCACACTTAAATTGGATCGTGTCGGATCCAAAGTGAGATTACCAAGACTAAATGCTTGTTCGACGGCAACCGTAGAGGCGGGAGATGCAAAAACCTCTTTTGCAATCAATGATAAAATAGGGAATGACTTTGTTCTCCTTGACCACCACTTCAAAATATCAAAACTAGTTCCGCTTGTTTCAAACTCAAAAGTGTTAGTAAAATAAGAATCAAGTTCTTGAAAAGGATTAGATATAACCCGTGCACGTTTTTGAGATCTAGCATCATAAAAATTATAAAATTTTTGAAGAGCATCATATTTCCTAGAATTATCAACACTATCACTACTATCATCACCACTAGATTGATCATCGTTCATATCATTTTGTTCTTTATACTCCTTAAAAAGATCCTTTAGTAGATTATAAGTACTTGCAACTATGTCTTTAGGATTAGGAGCTTGTTGTCTAGTAGGAGAATCACAATTAGCATACAATGAATCATAGTAAAGCATTAACAATTCTTCTAAACCATCCGTTCTAATACGTGGGTCCAACAATTTAGCAACTAAACACAAGTCCGGGATTTGAAAAAAATATTTTAACCACTTAGATTTCATGGAAAGAATAGCATTTGACAACAACGGGTGTGCTTCATTAGCACTAAAAACCATAGCAATTTTAACACAATTATCAACAACTAAATTTGAAGTAGGATAATAAACACCGGATAGTTCTTCCGTAGCATCATTAAAAATTTGCAAAACATCACATAGAGTGTAACACGTGTCCCATTGATTAGCAAACAAAATTTGACCACCCGCATCTTGTGAGTAAAAAGCACAAATATGATCTTTATAATCAAAAGAGTCATGCAACATTTTATAAGTCGAATTCCAACGAGTTGAAACATCTAAAGGAAATTTTTTTGGGTGAATGTTCACAGATTGACAATATCTTTTCCACCTTTTAGTAACGGAATGGTTTCTCATTATATACCATATAGCACTTTTAATAGGTTGAATGTGTGTTTTCAAAGCACTTATACCATCTTGAACACATAAATTCAATATATGACAAATACATCTAACATGAAAAAATCTACCACCAATTGAGGGTTTGCAAATATCAATAAGACTTTCTAAACTAGCCGTATTAGCACTAGCATTATCAAATGAGATTGTAAAAATCTTTGTAACTAAACCATATTCTTGCAAAATAGTACTAATTTTGTGAGCAATATTAACGGCGGTATGAGGAACATCAAATGATCTATAAGCAATTAATCTTTTTTGCAAATTCCATGAACTATCAATCCAATGACAAGTAATACCCATATAATCTGCTTTTTGCCAAAAATTGCTCCAAATATCCGAACATATAGACACTTTATGAGGTAATTGTTGCAAAATTTGTTTTAAAACCAAACCATACTCTTTAACAACTTTAGCAACACCAAGTTTACATTTATTACGATGCAAAGGTGGGGCTTGAGGATTTAAAGTGAGATTTACCCAATCTTGAAAAAAAACATTATCGGCAAAGTTAAATGGCAAATGTTTGGTGCACATAAGTTTAAGGTATAATCTCAAATAATTAGATTCATTAAATTTAAAAATAGTGTTACCCGACGCCGATGAATCTTCTCCTCCGGAAGAGGCCGTGAACCCTCGTCCTATTTGTGTTTGACCGGTTGAGATGCCAATCTTGTCCGGATGCTTCGAGTTGATGTGCTTGATGAACGTTCCATATCCTCCGCCATGCTTGAATTTATACTTCGTGCCACAATAGTTGCAAATAACTTTGAATTCATTCGAATTCTCAATCGTCTCCTTCTTGAAATGAATGGAAAATATATCGGAACGTAACACTTGTGGAGAACTTCGAGTCGATCCTCCGGCTCCGGCTCCGCTAGAGTCTCCGGTACCCGCACCACCCGAGGTTGGTTGACTTCCACTCGCCCTTTGTTGTGATTGACCTTGAATATTATCGTTGTCGTCGTCGGAAGGGAAATCATCTCCAAGTATCTCCCTAACATTCAAGTTGAACAAATGAGGGGAGATTTCTTCATCCGAAGGAATATTTTCAAGATCAATATCTTCTAGAGTTGGTGGAAGTTGGCGTGGAGGTGGTGGAGGACAATTTAAGGTGTTGGGCATGGATCTTCCTCTAGAAGAAGAAGGTGAGGCACCGGATGAAGAAGAACCTCTTCTAGACATTTTTTTTAGATTGAAAAAACTAAAGGATGAATATATAAGAATATAAGATTGATGAACTAAAACTAACAGACTAGAAGTAGAAGTATACTAATTAGTAATTTAGTAGTATATGTGTGGGAAAGAATAGAAAATGATAATGAGAAAATAAAAATGAAAGTGATAATAAGAGAATTGAAATAAAAGACTACAACTTTTTTTTTAGTTTGATATATATGAACTAAAAAAGGAAACTTGAGACTTGAGACTTGAGAGTTGAGATGAGATTGAGAACTTGAGTAGTTGAGTAGAATTGTAGAAATGTAGAATATGGAATAGAAGAAGAAGTAGTAGTGTAGAGAAGAGAGTGTAGTAGTAGATTGAATGTGAATGTTGGTGTGCCCAAGTTGATCACACTTGGGGGGTATTTATAGAGGATTGGAAGTGATCTCAACCATCCATTTCAAATTTTAAACACAAAAAAATCTCAACCCTTAAATTTAAAAAAAAAAAAAAAAACGGGCAGAACCGCCGGTTCGTCGGAACCGCCGGTTCGAACCGGAACCGCCGGTTCCGCCATCCATCTCAGCCGTTGATCTTCAACGGTCACACGATCTCGGCCGCACGTTTGAATTTTCAAAATTCAAAATTTCCCCCTCAAAAAAAAAAACCGAGGAACCGCCGGTTCACCGAAACCGGCGGTTCGAACCGGCGGTTCCAGCGAACCAATAAACCGAGAAACCGCCGATTTAACCGTGAACCGGAGAACCGGCGGTTTGAACCGCCGGTTCCGACGAACCGGCGGTTCGAACCGCCGGTTCCGGTTCGTGCGCTGCTGGAACCGAAACCGAACCGTGTTCTACCGGTTTCGGTTCCTTTTTTTCCGGTTCCGGAACCGCCGGTTCCGGTTAAAACCGGCGGTTTTCCGGTTGGAACCGCCGGTTCCGGTTAATCGGTGCATCTCTAGCTAAAATTACGTTATCAAAAGTAGTATTATTTTAACTGTGTATAATTACATTTTTAAACTATTCTGGTCGAAGAATAAGAATTTGTATATTAAAATTGGTGATTTGTGAGTATTAATTTCTAACAACCTGGCAACTATAGGCCCTGGTTTTGGTGCGGAGTAACGTCGAAGGTACGCTAATGTCCCTGTTGCAAAATTGAAAGCTTTCGTGAAAATTACTGTTGATAATCAACAATTCTTTTCTCCTTTCTCTCTCTTCATTTGGTGGCATTTAGGTGTGATGTTGTTGCAATACGGAGTCCCAATTTCTCTGTTTTTTAATCGCCTTCTGTTCAATTGCGTAATTACAAACTTTTTCTTTATTTAATTAGTGGGTTTTGAGGGTGTGGATCTTATGTAGATCAAGAGGTGTATAAAGGTCAAGCATTTACAATTGTTGTCTCTGGAGTTGGAGTGTGTTATTAACTGTAATCAAGAGGTGATCATCGCTCTTTTTGCTCAATAAGATCAGGGTGCTTCATGGATGTCTATTAATCTTTTAGTTTAGGAAATCTATATTCGTTTGGATTTTGTCAAATGTGTTTTTGCATTGTTCTTGTCGAAGATTTTATTACATTGTGTACTTTGTTTGAATCCGCACTGGTACAGTGAAATTTCAGAGGAATTGGAGAATCTCTTGATGGGAATTTTAGTTTTTAAACAGATAATATTTACAAACTATTCTTGATTTTTGGAACAATGACCATACATTTACTCTCAATCTGCATTGGGGTTTTAATTACAGATAAATGTGAGGTTCCAGTGATTAAGCATGTTTTTTTTACCCCTCATAAGTTCTTGTTGCTTATCAATTCAGCAGTAGAAATTTTCTTCTTCTGTATTTAATGTCATCTTTGTCGAGTGCAGTAACTGAAGGACAAATCTAAGAATGGCCAAGGAAGTATCAAACGGCGGGAGCCAAAGCAGCAAGCCTCCTCCTGAGCCGTCACCATTGCGGAGAGCTAAATTCTTTAAGGTATGATACAGATGTTGATCTTTAGATTATGTAGGGCCATCTAAACGAATCAATTTTTATTCCTTTGTCATTCGTGATCATTCCACATACCATCATGAATAAGATCTTGAGTGTCCTCTTTAAGAATTGAATTTTATAGAAATATTTTATGCCTTTATTGAAAATTTTCTGGGGTGTACACTGAAAGGAGATTAAGTTTTGAACCCATTCTTACTATAATTAGATTAAGGAAACTATGTCCTCATTACAGAACATCATTTTACTTAAGCGTTGACTCTGCTAGTCTCGGAGTGCATAGTTATCAGAAACATGTTTTCCTTTTCATTTATCATGTAATGTTTGTGTACTCATTAGTCGTGGTACAGTTCGAGTGATAAGAAGGTTTAATATTTCCGGATATTTTCCCATGTCAAAAGTATATTGAGAATTAACCGAAACTGGATGATAGGCAAACATGAGAATTCTTGTCACCGGCGTGCTGGATTCATTGGCTCTCACCTAGTTGATAAACTGATGGAAAATGAGAAGAATGAGGTAAGAGGCATGGTGATCAACAGAGTGTACGCATGTTTTTACATTATGTGTATAAATATGATGACCTATATAATGTTACGTAGGTGGCTGTTGTGGATAACTACTTCACTGGCTCCAAGGATAACTTAAAGCAATGGATTGGTCATCCATGCTTCGAGCTTATTCGACATGGTCAGCATTATTTATGCTCAGTTTTCTTCTGCTTTATTTTCTAATCAGAGAACTTTAATAAAATGTGTATTTCAATTCCGTTTTTCGGTCTAAGAATTTTGCTATGTCTTGAAGAGAACCAAACTAGATTGAACATTACACCTCTGCGTTTCTTGAGAAAATTTGTGGAACATTCTTTATGGTTGCTGTCTTATTTTTATTATTCTCAAGATGTTCTGTTTCTTATACTGGTTTTTTGGTGAATCAAACGATATACTATGTCTTGTGTTTCGTCTCATTTTCTTTCTAAATTTTAAAACTACTAAGCAGTACGACCACCTCGTCACTTTTCTTTTCTTTTCTTTAGTGCATGCATGCTGTTCCTCGAACGTCTTTCTTCATTTGCACTTATTAATCTTAATTCTTATACATATGTTACTGAGACCTTATTAGTAGAAGTTGATCAGATCTACCATCTTGCTTGTCCTGCTTCCCCGATTTTTTACAAATACAATCCCGTGAAAGTCAGTCACTAAAATGAACTCTCTCTAAATTCATCCATCATTTAACACGTCTTTAGTTCTTGCAACAATCCCTTAATATACAAGTTGATCATGCTGACGTCTGGTTATCATAAGTACATTTTCTGAAACATTACGGCTTAGTTGACATCATGTTTTCATTGACACATCTGTAATTTCCGGTTGTTGATTTTACCCGTTTAATTGCTCTACAGACAATAAAAACTAATGTAATTGGTACACTGAACATGTTGGGACTTGCCAAGCGAGTCGGAGCTAGGTACTCATCTGGGGTTTTTCTTTTTCTTTCCCTTCTTAATTTAACCATGGATGTTTATGTTTTATTTAAACTGATTAGGATCTTGCTGACATCAACCTCTGAGGTCTATGGCGATCCACTCATCCATCCTCAGACCGAGGATTACTGGGGCAATGTGAACCCTATTGGTAATACAGAAGTTGCTACAAGTAGAAAACAAACTACCCTGATAATCGAGATTTGTACATGCTATGTTAATGTGTTTCCTTGCTAAATTACTGTCCGATAAAGCAAAAATGAATTGTTTCATTATGTAACATGTCATTGCAGGAGTTAGGAGCTGTTACGACGAGGGCAAAAGAGTAGCAGAAACTTTGATGTTCGATTACCATAGGCAACATGGAATCGGTAATTGCCTCTTTCTTTCACTGCATACGTCAACATAGTTGAGTTTTTGGTAAAATTGGTAGGGTAAATGGTTTGGACAGAAATACGAATTGCAAGGATCTTTAACACTTATGGACCTCGGATGAATATAGACGATGGTCGGGTTGTCAGTAACTTCATAGCTCAGGCAATACGGTAATATTCTTTTGCAAGGTTGCCTTAAATCTCCATGAACAATTCCAAGCTCGATTTTCTGTTACTGTTATTGATTGATGCCTTTGAGCTCTACTGCTACTAATCTTTCCCGATTATGCGATAAACTTTCTTAAAACACACAGTGACTAAGCTCTTACAGTTCAACTTCCCGGAACTCAAACAAGGAGCTTTTGTTATGTTTCAGACATGGTACACTTGTGTTTTAGCTGCTCAACTGCAAGTACATTATAACACTTCTTTTGACAGCCGTATTGTTTTGCTCAAGGTTGATGGTCTTATTCGACTGATGGAAGGCGAACATACAGGGCCAATCAACATCGGCAATCCAGGTCAGTATCACTAGTCGATTCTGATCAAACCAAATTCTAACACTCTTCATTCCCACCTAAATTCAAGAACTTCACTTTCAGGTGAATTCACAATGCTTGAGCTAGCGGAGACAGTGAAAGAGGTAAGTAATCCTTTGCTTTCTGCATTTTCTTCCTGCAGTAAGCTAAAATTATTACAGTTGTGTTCTAATACGAAATCGAGTCTCATGTAAGTAAATTAATCCCCCCAATGGCCCACTAGCATGTAGGCAGGGCCTATTAGAACACTAGTCATTGGATGTATTCTTGGAACCACACAACTGATCGCAAGTGCTGTATGTTATACTGCAGATGATCAATCCGAATGTGAAGATTGTGACGGTGGAGAACACACCAGACGATCCTCGTCAAAGAAAACCAGACATAACAAAGGCGAAGGAGTTGCTCGGGTGGGAGCCAAAGATCAAGCTGCGCGACGGTATCCCTCGTATGGAGGCACGAGACTCGGTATTTCGAGGAAGTGAAGAAGCCTCGGTGATGTTCATCTCATGCAACGCCCCCTTTCTAGTTTCTACCGTGTTTTTCTAGTGATATTGTTGGTTTACCATTATGTTTTATCAATTTCTACTCTATGGAAGAACTAAGCACATTAATTAATAAAATCCAATTTTGTAATAATAAATCGCGATCAAATTCTCTTCTCTATGTGAATTGTCAAACCCTACATCAAACTCCTAATAAAATCCATGTCACGTTGTTTCATTGAATTGAAACTAGTCTGCCTAAAAAGAATCAAAATTTCTAGAAATGTATTGATAAGCATCGTGCCAAATATTGAAATTTTGTGCGAATATAATCAAATTAATAATAGCATGAATTGAGTATCTTTCAAACATTATATTTAGTTCTGTATTATTGTTGTCGTTTGCGAATTAATAA
The DNA here is from genome assembly GCA_023678885.1 of Pogostemon cablin. Classification (NCBI taxonomy): domain Eukaryota; kingdom Viridiplantae; phylum Streptophyta; class Magnoliopsida; order Lamiales; family Lamiaceae; genus Pogostemon; species Pogostemon cablin. The sequence goes on from CM043006.1 coordinate 23,560,301, forward strand.
TCTATATAATGAAAATTTAGAATTTAATGATTAAAGGCCTCCGTAGCATAGTGGTAGTGCGTTCGCTTCGTAAGCGAAAGGTCGCGAGTTCGATCCTCGCCGGGGGCTTTTTTTTTTTATTATTGTTTAATATATATATTAAATGGTTTGATTAAAAATAATAAAAGGTTTAGTTGGAAGATAATGCATCTTCTAATAATTAGTCAATCGTATATTTCAGAATACAAACAAATACAATTGTTAACTTATAAATAGCTTAAGGTAACATTTGCAAATTACAAAGCATAGCTGCATAGAAATACTACTCATACTCATTTGTTTGTTTTTTTTGCACGAGTACTGTGGCAGCAGACGAGCTCTAAAACAAACCAATCATCCGTGTAACAATCAACCCTGAAAAATAAATTACTCGTAATTCTTTTCTTAATAAATAAATAATATATGGATGCCATTTTCAAAATAAAACATGAACACAAGTTAATGAAAACACACTTTTTGTTGCCATGGTGGCAAACATAATTGAAAAAAGAAACCTAAGAAAAGGCATTCTCTTTCCCATTTTACCTCCAATAGTCAATGCAGCTGTTTGAATTTTCACTCTCCTTGTCCCACTCCACACTGATCCTGATCCAATCAACACATTCAATCAAAACATGCAAGAATCCACAGAGAGAAAGAGAGAAATGTTCCATAACAATTCACACTAGTGTTCACACCATTCGGACACTTGCAAGAAAACGAATCATCCAAACCCGCAAAACCCTCCACTATCCTCACAGTTCTTGCACGCATTGCTGTAATAAGATCCATTATGCTGTAATAAGATCACGCATTTGTCATGGCATGAATTGTTGAGAGGGATGATGCTAGGAATAGAGTGAACAGAGTTGATTAATAGGTAAAGGATTAGGGGAATGTGGATGAACATGGATATTGATATTTGCAATGTGGAATTAATATGGATGAAAATGAATATTGTTGTCCAATTTGAAGAAGAAGGGGTATTAATATTAATATTAATATTAATATTAAGTTGAGTGGGAATTTATAATCATGTTTATGAAAAGCAGAGCCAGATGAAAAAAATGGGAGCCAGCTAGGGGTAGTGCATTTTTTCTAAATTCTTTCCCTATGGATTTAAATGTAATCATGTAATATGCAATGTGATCTTTTAAAGTCGATTTAAATTTGACAAACTTAATATTCAAATCAAGTACCCGAATGAACTTGAGATTAACTTAGGAAATAATTGATTTTTAGAAGAAAATATTTCATATGTCCTTTAAAAACTTTATTTTGGGATAGAATTTTACGGGTTATCATTTATGGGCTATTGCTAATAAAGAATCGTTTTACTTTTAATGTTCAAGAATCGTGAACCCATATAAGTGGGATAGAAATAAGCATTTAGGCTGATCAATACAATTCGATTTTTTTCATTTTCAAGTTACATTACCACTTTCAAATTATTGAATAAGTGGTGTATACATTATAAATAAAATTTGTATTTTAAAATACTGAATGATACATTCGAAGAAAAAGGTACTCTTAAATTTTATAATTTTGTTTTCGTTCGTCTTAAAATAAATATTACTATAACAATTTTAATTATAGATTTAACATTTTTTTCCAAACACACCTATTATGTTTATAATTTATTCATTACTTAAAAATATTATTATACTATTTTAAAACTAAATAAAATTAATTAAAAAATATTTTTTCATAAACTCTAAATTTATAATGACATTGCAAAGTAATGAGTATGGGAGGAAATATATATATACTATATATATATATATATTGAGGATATAGAATATATAATGAGACAGAGAATATAATGATTAATGAGATTTAATATACGGAGCGATTATTTAATAGCCACTTTTGACTAAATACAATTTTAAGTAGCCACATCCGATAAGAACAATTTTTACTAGCCACTATTTAGTGGACTTCCCAAATTACCCTCAATAACTGTCGCCTAAAGTACGAAAATTAAGGGGCCTTATCATGTTAGTTTTGACTGCAGTAAATGGGGTGGGTGGACCACATTTAAAATTGTACTTAGTGGGTTGGTGGACCACATTTAAAAATTTAAAATTTTTCAAATTAAATTTTTGGATGTGGATTGGTGGGGTATATATCATATCATTAACGTCATTTTCATTCTAAATAGTCCATCTTTCTTCTCTCTCATCTTTCGTCCAACAAAATCTCTCTTCCTTTCTCCTTTTCGTCCAACATCCTCTCTCTTCCTCTCTCCCTTTCGTCCCAAAGCACAAAGAGCAGCGCCACCCATTTGTAGTACCCATTTCTCAGTATCTCATTTCCATCTGCCGGAATAGGCGTTTCCGACGAGGTGAATTTGGTGAATTTTCAAAATGGTAAATTTTCGGGTATGTATGAAAGCTGTTTTATTTGCATTTTTAAATTGTGAGTTATTTGTTTATAATGTGTCCTACATTGAGTTTGTGGTACTCGTTTTCGAGGATACAACATACATTTTGTGTGGTTTTGTTCATATGTGTAAAATGCGAATTAATTTGAAATGTAATGAATGTGACTTAACTGTGTATACATCATGTTTAGAATTTTTTGTGTGGTGTTGTTTATTTTATTTTATTTTTAAATTTTTTGAAAATTTTTGTTGGCCGAATAGGGTTTCTTTGAAGACCGAATAGAACAAATGTGTAGGCCGAATAGAACAAATTCTAGGAGTGTTATTTTTTTGAATTTTTGAAAATGTGGGTTGGCCGAATAGAGCTTTTTTAGTAGGCCGAATAGAACAAAGTGTAGGAGTTTTTTTTTTATTTTTGTTGGCCGAAATAGTGTTTCTTTGAAGACCGAATAGAACGAATGTATATGCCGAATAGAACAGTTGTAGGCCGAATAGAACAAATTCTAGGACTTGAATTTTTGGAATATTTAAAAATGTTGGTTGGCCGAATAGAGATTTTTTGTAGACCGAATAGAACAGTTTTGTAGGCCGAATAGAAGAAGTGTAGGCCGAATAGAACAAAATGTAGTTTGAATAATGTCATAGCACTGACCTTGACTGAATAGAGCAATATTCGTAGGCCGAATAGAACAGTTTGTAGGCCGAATAGAAGGAAAAATAGGCCGAATAGAACAAATGATTGAGTGTGCCAATATTTGTTCAGTTGCTGCAGTGAACTTATTGTTATTTGATATAATTATCAGTTATTGTCTTATTAAGTAAGCTGATTGAATTGATGCAGAGTACATCTTTTTTATGTGTGTTACATATTATTTAACAAAAAGTTAAATTTGTGCAGAGTGAATGGAAGCGTCCAATCATGCAGGGGCAGAACTGCAGTATGCATAATTACTGCAAACCTAGGGTTGTTATGACACTTATCCGTAAGCAGTTAACAACGGTTGGGGGTAATGCGGAGGAGATGTTCAGGCGATCTTGTTTTGGTCATTACTAGGGTCTTCACGATGATTGGATCGCGCATGGTAATCTCCACGGTCTCATTACACGGGAGATCATACATAGCGGGGATGATGTCACCACAAGATATTTTCAAGTTGGGAACGAGTGTCTTAACTTTAGTAGGGTAGAGTTCATGCGGATAATGGGGCTCTGCTTTTGGGACAGAGTGAGGTTTGATCCGAATTTATCGTATCATATCCCGTCTGGTGGGGTATACGATACGTATTATGGTCAGGGCGAAAGACCACTAATAAGTGAGATTGCCCGTGACTTTAAGGGTACAAAATTTAGTGGTGTTAGCCCCGAGAACGCGGTTAAAATTGCTAAGGTGTTGTTGTACTATTTTCTCCTTGGATCGGATGTTACCAAGGCGAGTGTAGACAACGGGGTTTGGGTCCTAGTAAAGGGCGAGCGTAGATGGGATTTATTCCCTTGGGGCCAGGTCAGTTATATGACTCTACTGCACTTTATGGACCACATTTTGACCGAACTTCCTAAAAAAAGGAGCAAACCCCAACAAGTACAGATACCACTTTTACGGGTGCACATTTGCGCTCCTGGTAGATCACTTAAAGTTATAGTATATTACTAGTTTCAGCAACAGTAATAATCTAACATATGTAGTTTACGTGTGATAGGTTTGGGCGTACGAGGGTCTACTGCCTTTGTTGCACCGTATGACCATGTCCCTACCGATAGGGAGGAAAATAGGCCATTTTGCTTGCGTTGGGTTTTTCGTAAGGTGAAGAAGGTTGACATGAATCTGTTTTATCGGGTATGAAATCTAAATTTTTATGAATCATTAATACATGTCGGTACAGATAAATCAGTAATATTGTATCTAAATGTATTGATTTTTTTTAATCAGGATCTTGTAGTGGTGGATTTTTCGCGGGTGCTCCCCCCAGGAGCATAGAAAGGTTTATGGGATTGGAATAGAGGATGATCCTTTGCAGGGGTTGATCATGAGGCTGTACACAAAGTCATTCTCTAACCCTAGATGAAAGGTCGTCCGGGGACCTGATTTCACATATGTGGAGCAGCAGACCGCGGTGGAGCCATACGATCCTATTAGTAATCCATATGATCAGCAGTACTATTCTGGTGTGGCTGTTGAGGATCGGTGAACTGGCCAGCGCACGGATGATCCTTCAGCTTGGGTAACAAATTGGGATGAGCATTCTTACCGCCCTCCCTATACTCCTAGTCCTGACCACAGTGGACATCATTCAGAGGAGACGAGGTATGCTGAGCGCAGTTCGTATGATCCCACACATCATGTTCCTCCATCCTCCGCTCGTAGTTGGCATGCTCGAGCCGTTGCTCATCATGAGAGTGGGATGGGAGACGCCCACAGATATGATCAGCAAGATCACGGATATGATGATCAGGACGACCACGGGTATGGTCAGCAGGATCAAGAATATGAGCAGGACCACTCCAGATATGATCAGGATTTCAAAGATAGGGTCCTCCATAGGTTGGATCAGCAGGATGAGTTGTTATTCCAGCTTGCATGTCAGATAGTGGCTGAGCATCAGACACAACATTTATTTCGACTTGCGCTTACACAGGAGTTCAGACGTCTTCGAGCTGATATTTTACGGAGTCGGGGGTTTGAGTATGAGCCGTCTAGCTTGAGGTCAGAGATTAGATCTACCCCTCCTACAGTGATGTATCATGTGAGTCCGATTGCTCCCACACCTGGTGTCGCTCAAGATGGTTTGATGCGTGCTAAGCGGCTAAGAAACCCAAGTGCAGCGTTACAATCACCATTCACAACGACTGGCCGTGAGCGCCGCTGGTAACTGTACCTACAATTTAAGAGAAAAAACAATCTGTACGTGCTAATCTACTATTTTAGACGTTTTCATATGTTACTTTACATACTTGTGCTTGTTGTTAAAGAATTTTTGATTTCAGGGTCGACGTCGGACTCGGCTATGGAGTCGGCAGCGCTTTTTTCACTGAGATGGAGGACCCCAGTACTTGGTTTGACGACCTGGTAATTGAGAGAACCTTCATGTGTGTATCGGGAAAAGTAATTATGTTCACTAACTCACAATATTCTGTAATAAATTTCTATATGTTTCAGCACCTAGAAGCATACCTCCGGATATTATCAGAGCGACCGACGACCATAGGCGTTCACGTCCATCAGGATGTTGGGACCTACTGCATTCTGGACATGCAATTCACTGTAAGTAACAACCATATTAGCAACCTATGTATAAATTTTCCACCACATTTTGAGACCAATTGTATACATTGATTTTTCTCTAAGGTCCGAGTTCAATCTGTATGGAATGAGCACACGAGGCGGTATAGAGATGATAGAACGACATTTGCCAACATAAGTGATGACTTGTTGACAGATCTTCATGCGTACGCAGCAGGGAGGTTACCCGTGTGGAGGGGGTCCAGGCCATGGATAGAATGTGATGTGGTATTGTATCTTAACCCATGATGTGATCTTCTAATTATATCTCCTACTTTAACCCATTCCTCGTAACTATTTTGACAGATTATGTTCATAGTCCACACGGATGCGCACTACTACCCATGTGCACTGATTACGAAGGATATGACCTTCTACTGTTTTGACTCCTTTCGGCATAGGTGGGATGACGAGCCCGACATGAGGGATCGTCGGATGACAGAGACTCTACCATTCAGACGCGTCATTCCATCTTTGTTGTGCGAGATTGACCCCCAAGGGGTTCCATACACTTTCCTATTGACGCCAGCTCGTGCAGAGGTTTGTTACAGACAGGAGGACGGATGCAGTTGCGGTCCAGCGTGTCTCAGGACCCTTGACTGGTTATTAACGAGGGACTTTAACTGGAGCTCTCCTGATCACATGTTGCGTTACAGGAGGCATATTGCTTTCCTAATCTTTCAGGCTGGTACCATTATTACCTCAGCATGATGTACTCAGGGCAACACTAATGATCACATGTTGATTACTGTTGGACACATAATTACATTTTTATTTTATTTTTATAAGTTATACACTACTGCTATAATTGATAAAAATTACAAATTATACACTACTGCTATAATTGATAAAAATTACAAGTTATACACTATTGCTATAATTGATAAAAATTACAAGTTATACACTATTGCTATAATTGATATAAATTACAAGTTATACATTACTGATATAATTGAGAAGGACAACGTAGACGTGTGTGCCCAGTTTCACCACAAATGCCACATTTATTTTCTCTACGTATACGGGGATTCGGGGCAGCCGTCGGAGGAGGAGGTGGACCGATGTGTGATGATGAAGCTCCAGTACAATTTACTCGATTGTGACCTGGCTCTCGGCAGCGTGAACAAACATGCTCTTTGTGACGTCTTCTGGATGACTCCACACCTGACCTTATTCGAGACATTCGAGGTCGGCCTGCCTGCCTGTGTGGTAATGGGGGGTTAACAGTCTGTGACTTGACACTGTCAGGTGTGTCCCATTGACTGTAATGTGGTACAGGCATCACTGGACCGGACCCCATCCCTAACACACTGGTGCGATGGAAAAAAGTCGACACGAAGCTACTGGCTGGCAATCTGCAAGTACTGAAGAACGTATAATATAAGAATCACAAACTCTGATATTCGACCCAACAAAATAGCAGGTATGAATACGTACTCAATTGCCTTTATCGCATGAATACATGGAATAAGTTCTTTCTGGAATTTCTCACAGGTGCAGCTACTGTCGTTCAAATCCACTGTGAATAGCTGATCACCATCTCTGATTGCATACTTATTACCCAGGAGTCTCGATACCGATAGCTTTTTGGCAGCAGAAGAATATTCCACGAGCTCGTCATTCACACGCTTACAGAGAATGGTACTCTCTTACTCAGCTAGAGTTCGCCGTTCGTAAAATCACCTCTCAGTGGTTGTGCGTGCAATCTCTAACAGCGTGCATATAGGTAGCGTGCGCGCCCAGAGTATGGCATTGTTATACGACTCAGCTGACGTAGAGTTCATAAACTCGTACCGCTTCACGGGACAATGGACCCTTGATCATTTCTCATATCCCCACGACTCAAGTAATTCCAGTAACCTCTCCGACGACCGGTGCCCACAATGAGTTCATGCAGCTGAAAATAACAAATATTGAAAGGTAAATATTTGTAAAAATCCATTGAATGAATAAGATTCGTAAATGTGACATTACGACGAAGTGGATTTGGAAGACTAACCTGTCAAAGTCCCTCGATAGGTATGCATCCATCGCACTCTGAAATCTATACAAAACGTGCTTTCCATAAACTGCCAACCTATTTTTTAAATGATAACCACACAAACCATGATGTGCATCAGGATAGACAGTAGAAATAGCATGTGTGATACTGCGATGACCCTGACACTATCAAAAGATCTCGTGGACATCCGTATGCCTCTCGAACCCTTTCTAAAAACCATGTCCACGACATGTTGCTCTCGACGTCGCCAACCCCTAAGGCGAGTGAAAATATCTGATGGTTTGGATCATTCGTAACTGCGACGAAAATAATGCCTTTGTACTTTCCCTTTATATGAGTCCCGTCTATGACAATGACTGGACGACCAAACTCTAGAAATCCCTATCTAGATGCTCCAAGAGCGTAAAATGAAAATCGAAAGCGGTCCTCTTCATCAACAGAGATACAGGTATGCGTATCGGGATTTGCTAACACCAACTGATACATATACGCAGGGAGCATATGAAATGAGCTGTTGTGATCCCCGTACGTATGTCCAACAGCCCGGTGTTTCGCCTTGAACGCCACGTTGTAGCTAATGTCGAACCCGAAATCCTTCAATATCTCATGTCTTATCGCCTGGGGTCGGAGCCCAGTAATCTTGTCAAATTGCCTAACAGCAAAATATTGACCGATGACGTTGGATGACACATGTGTAGGAGTGGGCCTGTCTGGATCATTCAAACACTCTTGATGTTGAACAAATTTAACTACCCCCCACAGCCCAAGGGTCATTCGTACGTGCATCGCAAATCGACAACTGATTTTACCTTTGAGCTTACATTCCATTTTATATCTGGTCGAGCTAGATCTTTCAACAGTGGTCTCAACTCCGTTCCTCAAGTTATATATTCCTACAGCAGTTTGCAACTTCTTTTTTGTATCAAATACACTTTTCTGGTGAAGAACGCCAGACGCATCAAAGTCAGAGACAGTCATCTGATCTTCTCTGTCAGCTACAACCGGAATGCCTATGACCGTATCAGGTGCATTAGTTCAAAGTACAAGTTTACTTTAGTTCTCCTCTAAATAAACGTAGTATTCATACCTGGAATCAACCATGGACGGGTGGTGGGCCGAATACTTTGACAATCTTGTGGCTGCATTTCAGGACGGGACAAGTCGCGACTAATCGGTTCAAGAAAGCTAGGGTCGCCTCTCTGACATATGTAATCATAGACTTCTTCATACAATTGGATTCTTCTATCCTCAGCACCATCATCACTTTCTCTAGAAGACTGATTACAATCCTGTTGTATGTCATCTTCGTTGTTTTCATGTTCTTCTTCGATAGTCTTATTCCCGGGCTCAACATCATCATTATAAGCATGTACATCATCCTCACCCTCACCAGCGTTGTCATCAGCTTCAGCATCTACAAATTCCCTAAAACCAAACCGATGCATCTCTAAGGCCAGACTGTACGCCATATTCAAATCAAAATCAGGCCTAGCACTAGACTGTACCCTCGAACATGGATCATTGCTCGAACCACCACTTCCGTCATTATAACCCAACCCTAACTCCAAACTATGCCCTGAACCTTGTGCAGGAGGTTCAACGAATGTATGGTCAGCGACAGGAACGAGTGTCACATACACCATTCCTACATCAACACAGTTGAAAACTTCTGCCACACGAGCATCATTGTTTATCTTATATTTAGACATACGGCCATTGTACTCGATGATAGAATGAACTTCATAACCCCAATTATCCAAATCAGCTTGTATTATGTTATGAATTTCTAATAGCAAACTAGTATAGTACAGATTGTCATCCCGCAAGTATAACCAGTGAACCTGTCCACCTTTGTATAGTAACCCATCCCAATATTCACCCCAACACATCCCAGCTTGTTTGTAGCTCATCTGCATATTTATTTAGGAAAATATAAATGACGACATCATAATTAGTTGCAAGTATTCTATTCGGCCAATAATGTACTCTATTCGGCCAACGTATTATTTTATTTGGCCCTACACTGTTTCACTATGCAGCCTACCTTCAGATACCTTTCAAATTATGTATGTTTTCTTCTATTCGGCCTACGTCTCTCTTATTCGGCCTTTAAGGTTGTTCTATTCGGCCAACCAAAATTCTTCTATTCGGCCTACATATTTTTTTAAAAATGAAAATTAAATGTGGAAATTTAAGTTCTTCTATTCGGCCTGCGTTTCTTGTATTCGGCCCATAAGATTGTTCTATTCGGCCTACAACACTTGTTTTATTCGGCCTACTTATTTTTTATTGTATGTTATATTTTTTGGAACTTTTCGGTCAACGTTTCTTCTATTCGTCCTTCATAGTTGTTCTATTAGTCCTACAAATCATGTTTTATTCGGCCTACGAGTTGCTAATTTAAAAAAAATAAAATTTAATGTGGATACATTTTACAATTCACATACACTATTCGGCATACTATTATTTCTATTATAAAACGTTGAAATACATAAAATACACTCATACGGCATGTAAAGATGATCAAATTAATGCTTTCATAGCTGTTAAAACAAGTTTACAATATAACTTGTATACTGTTCCCTAAATTCTCATGCCTCTAAAAATCTAGTTAAAATAGTTGCTCCCCGAATGCTCAACACTAAAGAAAAAATTAGAACAATGAAAATGAATGTATGTGTATGATGCAGCACCATGGTTGGACCGCTATTATATAATACCTCATTTTTTGTAAGCATATGAGGGCCCCACATGCCTACATAGTTGTACTTTGACATCTCTTTCAGAAATAGGAAGAATCAGATTCCCCTTGTGTACTTTTGGTCATAAAAGTGAAAAATCTGATCCCTCAAACTTGAGGGCCCCACATGCCTACATAATAGTACTTTGACACTTTTTTAGAAATAATAAGAATCAAATTCTCCTAGTGTACTTTTCGTACTTTTGGTTATAAAAGCGAGGAATTTGATTCCTCAAACCGGTAAAAAGGTGGAGCCCCTCAAGGGTATTTTGGTCTACTCCATAAAAAATAGCTAAAATAAATTATATATAACATCAGTGACCACTTAAAATTACTTTTAAGTAATAGTGACTCCTTTTTATCATTTTCACTATAATATATGCAGCAGAGTGGAGTATATTTATGATGAATTCGTACGTTCCTTGAGACCCAAATTAATGTGCAACAAATAACCACTTATACTATGACTGAATATATATAATATTAATTTCCAAATAAAAATGGACAGCATAATTAATATAGTCGGTTCTGGTCTTCATTCTCATAGAACAACTATTGGCAAACAAACTCACGTGCTCCTTCAATTCTGTGCATTTTATCATCCTGCTAAATATGTTAGTAGCTAATAACCATATGTTACATCATTATCAATATCAATTAACAAAATTATTTAAAATTATAATTCTTATTTGTTTATTTTTTTAAAGATAACATAACAAATAAAACAATATATGCATTTATATTCGTAAAATAAAATCATATAAAAATTTTAAATTATCATTTATAGGACAAAACTTGCGAGCCTTTAGTTCGTAAGATGCACCTAAATTCGACGGCCTTAAAAAGTTGTATTCTTTAATAGTATTAAACTGCGTATTCTTTAGTTTAAAATTTGGGAAATATATTTTTTTGTCTGCTAACTTTGTCCAATTTTGAATTTAGTCCATAAGTTTTTACTTTTTGAAAATCGTCCATTATATTCGCAGAATTTTGAAAATCGTCCATTATATTTGAAAATTTTGAAAATCGTCCATCATGTTTACCAAGTTCAACAAAATCCTCCGTTTCAATAGGTCATTAGCAGGTTATATATATATATATATATATATATATATATATATATATATATATATATATATATATATATATATATATATATATATATATATATATACTATTTTTAAAAAAATAGCCTCCACTAAGAATTTATATTATACCCTCTCCGTCCGCCCGAAATAGGGCATTTTGGTTTTGTGCACGTTGATTAAGAAATATTGTTATTTAATGTGTAGTGGGTAGTTGTATTAGTGGGAGTGTGAATTTCATATTTTAATTATATTAGTGGGTGTGTGTGGATCTCATATGTGTAAAAAAAGGAAGTGACCCTCTTTGGAACGAACAACCAAAATGGAAAAAAGACCCTCTTTCGAGCGGATGGAGGAAGTATCAATATTTAGTCAAATTTGATCCACTTTAATAATGAGATTAATATTGTTTGTTTGGTATACGGAAGTGAAAAATGAAAAGTGAGATAAAATTGATTAAATAAAAATATGATATAAATTAATTGGGGTGAAAATATTCAAATGACCTGCCATAGTAGGTCAAAGGACCAAAATGTTGAATTTTATGAAGTTAATTGACTAATTTCAAAATTGTTATAAAATTAACGGACTAATTTCAAAATTAAAAAAGTTAATGGACTAATTTCAAAATGAATGAAAGTTAGCGGACGAAAAAATTTATTTTCCCTTAAAATTTTGTACATTCTTCAGAAAAAATATATATTTTACTTACTCAAATATTAATATCATTCATATTTCGACCAACTCTTTTATTAAATAAATAATATTTAATTAAAATGTATACTATTTGTAATAAAATATTATACCCTTGTCGTTTTGTGCGACCAAACGCACCATAGTACCACTCTTATTTATAATATAAAAATTAGGAAAAATAGATTTTTTCGTCCGCTAACTTTCATTCATTTTGAAATTAGTCCATTAACTTTTTTAATTTTGAAATTAGTCCTTTAATTTTATAACAATTTTGAAATTAGTCCATTAACTTCATAAAATTCAACATTTTGGTCCTTTGACCTGCTATGGCATGTCATTTGAATATTTTCACCCCAATTAATCTATATCATATTTTTATTTAGCCAATTTTATCTCACTTTTCATTTTCACTTCCGTATACTAAACAAACAATATTAATCTCATTACTAAAGTTGAGCAAATTTGACTAAATATTGATACTTCCTCTGTCCGCTCGAAAGAGTGTCTTTTTTCTATTTTGGTAATCCGTTCCAAAGAGGGTCACTTCTTTTTTTACACACATGAGATCCACACACACCCACTAATACAATTAAAATATGGGATCCACACTCCCACTAATACAACTACCCACTACACATTAAATAACAATACTTCTTAATCAACGTGCACAAAAGCAAAATGTCCTCTTTCGGGCGGACGGAGAGAATATAATATAAATTCTTAGTGGAGGCTATTTTTTTAAAAATAGTATATATATATATATATATATATATATATATATATATATATATATATATATATATATATATATATATATATATATTACATATTTTTTATTTTTTTAGAATAACCTGCTAATGACCTGTTGAAACGGACGATTTTGTTGAACTTGGTAAACATGATGGACGATTTTCAAAATTTTCAAATATAATGGACGATTTTCAAAATTCTGCAAATATAATGGACAATTTTCAAAAAGTGAAAAACTTATGGACTAAATTCAAAATTGGGCAAAGTTAGCGGACAAAAAATTTATTTTCCCTAAAAATTACGAAGTCGGAATAGAATATGATAAATAATCATAACTAATAGTTTTAAATTATTGGAGATTCTTAGCTGATTCAAACTCACAACTCAAGTAGCAAGTTTAATAGGACCCACACTAGAGGTCCACAGTGATTATTCCTTGTATGCATCACCTTCATTGTATGCACCATTACTTCTCTCTCTATTAATTTTTTTACTTTACTTGTATCACCATTACTTCTTTGCATTAAATATTCTTTGTTACTAATTTTTTTATATACTTTACTAATTTTTTTATATACTTCACACTCACAAATTCTTTATTAAACTATAAAGGAGATTTTTTTTTTTTAAGGGATTATTATTTGAATTGGTTGGTCTCTTCTATTTAATTTTATTTATAAAATATATATGTTAAATATAAATTTCAAATCTCGGTCCACGCATTCTTAAGAAGTGTTTTGGTCGTCTGTTTCCCAAAATAGCACTCTGGACTCTAAAAATAGATCCATGAATTAAATATTGAGTTTCACTACTATGTCGTGGTGTTCGTACACCGAATTTGTCTCTGCCTTAAAAAAGCTGCAATTTAGACAAAAGCACGAAAATATTTATTGTTGTCGCCAAAATACTTATACATTTTGATTTAGAGGTAATTTAAGAAAATTTTCCTTTTTCTTTATAATGTTTAAAAAAAATATAGTAATTAAATTGATATAGTTAACTTTTGATTTATAAGTTTTATGAAAAAAAAATATGATACTATTTTTTAATAGGGATACTCTTTTGTGAGATATTCTTTTTAGAAGAATTGTGAGATGGATCGACCCATTATTAAAGTATACTAGTTGTTTTATTAATAAAGTATGTTTATTAGTACTTAAAGTATGTTTGTAGTGAATCATACTATAACACTTTAAAAATGTATTTTAATTCATTATTCATCATGTTTTAAAAAATATATTTTAACTACGAATTAACATACTTACTTATATAATAAGCATATTCTAACAACGGATCGAACCGTCTCACAACCCATATTATATAATTACCATTTCACAATTTTTTTAATATTGTAAATATTAATATTGTGTATTATTTTTATTTTTTAATGGGTAAGTTATTTAGAAATAAAGAAAAGAAAAAGGAAATAAAAAACAAAAGAAACAAGTATTTTGGGGATGTAAGGAATACAAGAAAAGGGATACGTTTTGGTGTTTGATGGGTATTTTCAAATTTTAGTATCTCTCCATCCCTACATAAGTAAATATATATTTTAATGTATAATAGATTAAGAGATGATCTAATATTTAAATGTGTAGTAGATAATTATATTAATATTATACATGATTTATATAAAAATATTAATTATTATATGTATGTCTCATTTTAAAAAATATATACCTATTATGACAAATAAAATAGCAAAATCATACTACAATTTTTTATGGAATGAAGTATTTGATATTGAACGAGGGAATTAAAGTAAAGTAAATTAATTACATAGATAAAATATTCCACGAAACACGAACTGATAAAATATTATATCAAGTATAAGAATGTAATTAAAATATCCAACATTTTAAAAGTTAATATTAAATTATAGGAAAATTTTCAAAAATGTCACTTTCAATATATTTTTTAAAAAAAATGCCACTCACTATAATTTTTTTTAAATGTGCCATTTTTAAAATTTTTTGGACCTAAATACCCATTCATTCATTAAACTTCATTATCTCTTCTCTCTTCTCTAATGTTTATTTTGCCTCATTTTCTCTTCTCACTCTATCATTCATTCTTCAAGGATTTTAAAAATTAGAGAATACAACCACACGAGGGAAGTGACAATGGCACAACGCAACCCAATATGAATATAGGTTAATAAATATTACAATTTGTTTTTCATAAACAAAATTTAGGGTTTTGTGAAAATTAACATGTGAGTTACATTGGGATGATGTTATTTTGGTGTTTGATTAGATTAATAAGAGTTTATACATCACCTGACATGTTTAGAATATTGATTAACAAACATATTGTGAATATTTTGGTAAAAATATAAATTTTGAGGTATAGAAATTACAATTTGTGCAAAGTTGCGTGCGAAGTTGCGTGATAGGTTGGGTGTAAGGTCACACGAATGGTTGCGTGACCAGTCGCGTAGTTAGTTGTGTGGTTAGTCGCATGAATGGTCACATAAAGTGTGCATGGTTGCTTGATTAGTCGCATGAGTAGTCGTACACGTGCATAGTCGCTTAGTTAGTCGCATGATTAGTTGTTTGCATGGTCGCATGAGTAGTCGCGTGCATGGTAGCTTGATTAGTCGCGTGAGTAGTCGTTTGGTTAGTCACGTTCATGGTTGCATATGTAGTCACGTGCATGGACGCTTCGCGTGAGTAGTCGCTTGGTTAGTTACGTTCATGATTTCATATATAGTCGCTTGATTAGTCGCGTGAGCAGTCGCACGCGTGCATGGTCGCTTGGTTAGTCACGTTCATGGTTGCATATATAGTAGTGTGCATAGTTGCTTGGTTATTCGCGTGAGTAGTCGCACGCGTGCATGATTGCAAATATTAGCATTTTTATTGAGTTGTGTACTCAAATCATTGTAAATTTAGGTATTTCTATTTGGACTATTAACTTTCCATGTATTCAAAGTTCATTTAATAATTGCTTTTCAAGCTTTCAGATTGAGGATTGTAATATTTATTCTTGTATTATATGCTTCAACTATGTGATTATGGGCTTCTATTATAAACAATTTAGTCGCATTTTTTGTTACACATGTAGTTGCATGAACATTAATCACGCAAATGCTTATGAGACCATATGCAACCCTGCATGCAACCACATAAGCGACCCTACATGCAACTGTTTGTGCGACCTATTGTGTGACTATACGCTTCAAGTATAAGCAACTTCTTGTGAAACTAATTATGTAACTACTTACGAGACAACACACGTGACCATCAATGTGGCCTTATGTGCAACCTTGCATGCGACCTTTTATGCAATACTGCATACGACACTTGTGTGATTATAGACAGAAATATATAGTCGTATAATTGGTCATATAAACAGTAACAAGAAAGCTCGCACAATACCGTGTGACCTTGTACGCGACCTTTTATGCGACCCTGTACGCGACCTTTGTGCGACTAATTGTGCGGTCCTATACGCGATTTTTTGTGCGACCCTGTACGCGACCTTTTATGCGACTCTATATGCGACCTTTTGTGCGACCCTATACGTGACCTTTTGTGCGACTTAGTGTGCGATCTTTGTGTGACCAACTGTGTGATCTATTATGCGACTAACTTAAATTCATATTGGGTTGTGTTGTGCCTTTGTCGCTTCCCTCGTGTGATTGCCTTCTCAAATTTTTAAAATCTTTGAAAAATGAATGATGGAGTGAGAAGAAAGAGTGGGGAAAATGAATAATAGAGAGAAAAGAAAGAAAGAGTTTAATGAGTAAAGGGGTATTTGGGTCAAAAAAATTAAAAAGTGGCATATTTAAAAAAAAATTATCATGGGTGGCATTTAAAAAAAATGTATTGAAAGTGACATTCTTGAAAATTTCCCTAAATTATATAAATATAATCAAGTGAATTTATGTATAACCCTGTTGCATAAAAACAGTTGCATTGAAAATCAAAGGGCATCAACCCACACTTGTATAACTGATTAATGACAGTCCCCAGGACATAGGTCAAGTGGTAGAGGAGAGGGTGGAAAGGTCTTCCAACTGAGTTTGGTTGCTGCAGGGTGGGGGTTCGAATCCTGCCTTTGGTATGGATTCCTTGCAATCACAAGTTAAACAGTGAGCCCTCTCTATAAGCCACTTGAGGCACATCCTGGGCAGTGAACCCTCTCTATAAGCCACTTAATGCGCATCCTGTGATTTACCTCCTCCACCAATTCTCAGAGCAGTGGCGGTGGGTGCCCCTAATAATGGGGTTAATAAGTCACTTAATGTACATCCTGCGATTTACCTCCTCCACCAATTTTCAGAGCAGTGACGGTGGAGTCCCTAATGATGGGGTACACAATATAACTGATGAATGACAAATGTGATAAACTCTCATCTACATTTTAATTTAACCCCACAAAGATAGGTGAAATATTTATAGCTCATAATTAGATTTGTTAAATGGCATCCCTTTGTGATTGGTTAAATTAACGGTAGTGTGAACACAATGCGGGCCGGCCCATGAATGGCAGAAAAACAAATGCTAGAATCATCCAAATTCAGACACGTCTACTATATATTTATGTGTATGAATAATCATTATTAATGGTTTACTCCATTTCTATAATGAGTTTGTTTACATTGAATAAGAAGTTATATTATGTTATATTATTAGGGCAAAGTATTCCCAACATGGCTCCACTTTATGTTCTAATACTCACTCCGGTCACTTGAAAGGTACTCGTTTGCTTTTTACGCATGGATTAAAGAGTATTATTATTATATGTATAGTGAGTAGTTATATTAGAGAAAAGTGATGGGTCATATGTTGTACTTTTTTACTAAATAGGGGATACATTTGAAGTGGATACTCAAAATGGTAAAATACCTTATAAGTGGCCGGAGGGAGTATATATTTAGAAAGTGTTTGGAGTTAATATTATTTAATTTAATGAAGTTTAAAAAATGGGGTACTCACTAATAGGTACATTAAAAATTTCTTTGTTATTATGAGATACAAACATATCAAAATATTAATACTAACTAAAAAAATATATAGTGATATTATAATATTACCCTTACAATTTGCTGCACGTAAATATTTGTGTGCAGCATGAAAATTCGTGTGCAGCAAAAGTGTGTGCAGTAAAAAAAGTGTGTGCAGCAAAAAAAAAAAAATATCCGGCGGAGGTCCGCCAGCGACAGTGGGTGGGTGAGGGGTTTAGTGTTTATGGTTTAAAAGTGTATGAGTTTAGGATTATATTTGATATTTTACTTTAATATATATTTTGTATGTGAGAGTAATTTTTTTAAGTTAATGTATCTCACATTAATTATGGGTACAAGGTGGGTAAGTAATTTTTCCTTAAAAATGGTTAAATTTAAACAAATTTCCATACAATTGCATTGATATAGATCGTATCTACTTCTAAGCCTATTAATATAATGTGAGTGGATGCGAGATGAAATATATAAGGGGAGGCAAACCGTTATTCGAGTCGAGCGAGACTTGCAAATTTGTTTGATTTTAAGCATTTTTTATAAGTTTATTAAGTAATATTAATTTAATTTGAACCAAATACTTGCTAAATATGAAAACGAGTTTAAGAACAC
This sequence comes from Pogostemon cablin, assembly GCA_023678885.1. NCBI lineage: Eukaryota > Viridiplantae > Streptophyta > Magnoliopsida > Lamiales > Lamiaceae > Pogostemon > Pogostemon cablin. The sequence continues at coordinate 23,578,830 of CM043006.1, forward strand.
GTTCGAGTAATTTTAGAGTTGAGTTCGAGTTTTAATGGATTCGTTAAGTATAGCGAGTCGAGTTTTTCAAGCCTTTTCGAGCTTATCGAGTCGATTCTTAATTAATACTCTCTCCGTTCCGGGCAAAAAAGGTGTATTTGCTTTTTGCACATAGATTAAGAAGTATTATTATTTTATGTAAAGTGTGTAGGTGTATTAGAGAGATGTGGTGGGCCATTGGTGTGTCATTTTTACTAAAAGATGAAAATTGTGCAATTTGGATAAGACGCCAAATATAATAAAATGGTGCTATTTGGGCAGGACGAAGGGAGTATATTTAGTATTTGTTACTCCATTAAATTTAGAGTCCAACTAGGGTGCACCTGTACAATTGTAATAGTTAAATCCAATTATAATTCAATCTCCACCATTAAATAAATAAAATAATTAATTCAAAAAAAATACCCACTCCACCATTAATCTATAAACTTGGTGGATGCACCCCAAAATCACCATAAATTTAATGATTATTATATTATAATATAAAATTATAATTAAATAATATTTGTTCATATTGATATTATTATTAAAATAATCGAGTAGAGAATAAGGCGAGTTCGAACTTGAACTCAAATATTCACAAACTGACTCGAGCTCTCGAGTAACTCGTTAAACTTAACAACTCTAAGGGGAGGTGAGTTACTATATTTCTTGAAACTAAAAAAAATTAAGAGAATTTTAATACTCACATTATATTAACCCACATATTAACTAAATGTGAACCAAATACTCACTTTGTTCGTTCTCAATTTTTCAATCCAAATTTAAAATTATGTACTTCATTCCTTATTCTAGTTGGAATTTAGTAAAATCAGGTTACATAAATTTCATAACTATTATACACATCACATCATACTGTCTTACACATGTTACCCCATACTTTTTATACATTGATTTGAATAAAATTAAATTTTATTATAGTTTAATCCCTAAAACAAATACTCCATAAATTAACACTATTGGTTGGATTTACTAAATCCACCTAATCCTAAATTTATATTTCTTCTTCATACATAAACTCAAAACAAACATCATTTTAAGATTTAATATTTATTTTTTAGAATTTAAAATATTTAAGTGTATAATTATTTTTATAATTCATAAATAAAGAGAGTTCACTATAAACCATAATTCACATTGACTAACTCTAATATTAGTACTCTCTTCATCCCGTCTAAGTATGTTGACTGTTAGTTTTTTTATGGGAATTTAGGAATATATGTAGTATTTTAATGTGTAGTGATGTGATAAATATAATATTTTAATGTATAGTAGATAATTATATTAGTATTGTATAATGGTCTCATGGAGATATATTACTCCCTCCGTCCCATATTAAAGGTCACTTTTCATTTTGAGGTTCTTATGTATTTTTGCAAATTTCATTAATAAGTAAAAATATATTATACTAAATCTTACCTACTTTTTATACTATTGTTCAGCAATTCTAACAGCTTTATTATTTTATTTACATTTTATTCATTATTTCCAACAACTTAATTTTTTTAATTACCAACTTACCTCTACTTTTTCATAGTACATTATATACTTAATACAAAAATATTTTTTAATCTCCAAGTCTGTGCTAATGAATATAATATTTGGAACGGAGGAAGTAATTGTTTTGTGTAAGTCACATTTACTAAAAAAAAACTTTATAATAAAATATCCAAAATAAAAATACGAAAACGTTGGTAGGACGAAAATACTACTATATGCAATGAGTAATGGTTTATTTTATTAGTATCAAAATAGGTATTAAATGAAAATAGCTTAATTTGTTTTCTAGACCACCCACAGTCCACAGAGTAGGATACTGTATTTAGAAACTTTGTGATACAGACATGTGCACCTAAATTAAAACTATAAGTATTTAATTAGAAAACAAATTTAATACTTTTTCATATTTGGTGAGCAATTGGTGATTTATTAGTATCAAAATATGTATTAAATGATCTTAAATAGCTTGGTTTTTTTTTTCTTCGACTATCCATGGAGTAGGACACTGTATTTAGAAATTTTATAAATATAAGGTGCAACTAAAATAAAAGCACAACATTTGTACCGTTGAGAAAATTTTATAGTACCATTTTAAAAGGATTATCACTTTCTCATTTAAAAAAATGGATTGTGGCGTATGAGAGCATCTCAAGCTAGACAATTTTATACTTCTATAATTAATTATCACTTTCATTATAAAATATTATAACTTTTTATTTATATTGTAAATGTTCATAAACACAAATCTTTACTTAAAATATTACTCATTTTTTATTTATACTACAATCACTATATTTTTTATTAAAATGTTATTACCCATTGTCCACCTCACAAAAACATTTTTGCATGATTTTCTCAAGTGTTTGACAAAATAAAGTTATGTATTTTATCATAAAAACAAATTTATTTAATATTTTTCAGTTCACTTAAAATATTTGTACCTTTATCTATTCATTGACAATATTAATAATCAATAAAATCAATTTAGTAATATAATACTCCCTCCGTCCCATAATACTTTTCCTACTTTCCTCATTTGTTTATTCCACAAAACTTTTTACACCCCAAAAACAGAAACACCACTTTATCCAACAACCTCAAAAGTTACTTTAATTTCAAATTTGCCACTCTCTTTTCACACACATATCATTATTTTATACTTTTTTTATTACCTAAAAATACTAAAATACCTCCAAAGTTAATAAAGTTGATAAAAAAGTACAACTTTTTTTAAACAACGTGGAACGTGAAAAATTTTTCGGAATGGAGGGAGTATTAAATTGTAGTACGTGCACATGGCAAATAATAAGTTACAGTAATTATAAATGAGATGATGTGTCATGTGCTAATGCTATACTACAGTTGTCCCTCACATCTTCACCCTGCTTACGATAAAATCAATGAGCGACATATATTATAACAACCCCCCTCACCTTCATTTCACACCGGCTTCTTCCGGGTCGACCCACAATGCTCCTCGCCGGGCTCGCCGTAGCGCCGCCCTTTCTCCCACCCAAATACGCCGTCAGATTCATTCACCAGAGGCCAAAAGTGAAGTATAATTTCAAAATATTAGCGACTGACTTTCCCGCTTTTCTTCAGAAAGAATTGGAGCCTATAAAGGACCCTTTCGCCAGAAAGCTGGCTTCCAGGATAGAGAGACTGCCTGTTCAAGTAATCATACTGATTTTCGGAAAATTTTCACGCTGTATTTTGAGTGATTTTTGGTTGAATTTTATCGAACATATTGTGTGCATTTCCATCTCTGTTTAGCTGTGGATTCCATTGCATGTGTAATTTGTTGGTTTAGGGTGTTTAATTTCTCGCACATGTTACTAAAAGAGCTTTAATGTTGTGTTATTCTTGATGGATTTGAACTTTATGGTGGTGTTGGCTATAGTTAATGCTCAATTGGGACTTTTTGGTCATTTTCTCATTTCCCCTGTTCTATTGCAACTCTCCTGTGAACTCACACTTTTTTTTGACAGTTTTGATGCAATGGGATTCTAAATTCTAATGCAGTTGATGCATGTTTAATATTATAGCTCTCTTGGTTTAATACTTTCTCTCCTACACTAGCATACATGTGCAAGCTGCGATTTTGATTAGAAGAAATCAAATTTGCATACCAACATAAAATTGGTTTTAAATGCGTACTTAATCACCTGGAATTATTTAATGAATTTTTGATGAACATAGATGAAATAGCATACCTGAAAATTACATAACATATCCAAGTTTTCTGCCGCTATAATGTTTTAAAGCCACAATGCTCAAGTTTAGTAGTTTTGTATACAAAATTTAATATTTTGATTAACTGGGAATTTTATCATCTGTGCAGTTGGGTTTGTCAAAGGATCTCATTATGAGTAGCTGCGTAAAGCCGAAAACACAGCTGAATCCAAATCCGCTAGTTCTTCTTCATGGTTTTGATAGGTCTGGCCATGTGAAATAGTTTGATCTTTTGAGAACATTGTTCTATTTTTGTGATTTGTATTTCATCTCCTCTTATCCTTCAGCTCCTGTTTAGAATGGAGATATACTCTTCCTTTGCTCGAGGAGGCTGGATTAGAGGCCTGGGCTGTTGATGTTCTTGGATGGGGATTCTCTGATTTGGGTAATTTTTTTTAGTATCTGCACTTTGTCTTCATAGATCTGTGAAAGTTAATACTAGAAGACTTGATTCTCTTCTCTCACACTATCTTGCTTAATTTCTGTTTTCCCGTTGTTTTTTATTAGAGAAGCTTCCCTCATGCAGTGTGGCTTCAAAGCGTGATCACCTCTATCAGGTGCAAACTCCCTTCATTAATGTTGTTCCTTACATGCGTTCTTTCGTATTAATGCTCACTGTGTTTTGTTAGACAAGTTTCTGCAATCTGATATTCCCCATCTCTACATTAGATCAAACTTCATCTTGTAAAATTCCAATAAATGAAAAACTGTATTATTACAATCCCTTTTCCTTTTCCTTTCTTCCTTTTTTTTTGTGTGTGTGTGTGTGTGATCAGAAGAAAGAAAAAGTTTTATCTGATAAAAAAAAAAGATGTCACTCAAACTGTTCTGCTTTAATTGATTACTTGAACTTCAGGTTTCATATGTCTCATCTTGTAGCAGAGATAGACATGCAAATCTTTTGATTATTGTTGGATCTGATATTAACTATGTTCCATAACATGAAGGATATACTTACAATTTATGATTGGTCTTCCTCAGTTTTGGAATTCCTATATCAGAAGACCAATGATATTGGTAGGACCAAGTCTTGGAGCAGCTGTTGCCATAGATTTTGCAGTCAACTACCCAGAAGCTGTACGTCACACGAGCCTATCTGGATAATCATTCTATAGTCTTTCAGCATTTTGTTTTCAGTAGGAGCTCTGATTTTGCATGATCAAATGACTTTCCTCTCCATTTTAGGTTGATAAACTGATTCTGATTGATGCAAGTGTCTATGCTGAAGGCACTGGAAACCTTGCTCAGCTGCCTAAAGTAATGGCATATGCTGGAGTGAGTTCCACAACAGATTCAATGTTTTCATATTTAGTGTGCCATTTCTGCTTTCGACAATATTTAGCTGCTACTAAAACAAAATTATAATACTTATAGTTCTTCTGTGTTTTCCATACTAATTATTGTTACCACAATTCTGATCATTTACTTCCAAGGTCTTTACTTGATTTCTGAGTCATTTCCTTCTGCTGATCAGGTGTATCTGCTAAAGTTCTTACCAGTGCGATTTTATGCAACTTCATTGGCGTTCAGTAGTTTACCATGGGACACCTGCTTAGAGTGGGTAAATGTAAGTGGTGACCTTTTGTGTAAGGGTAATATAATAAACTGCACTAGTTCTATTTTCTATTTATCCTATCATGTGACCTTGTTTATCTTCCATTCTTGACCCAGATTGGCCGGATGCATTGTCTCTTACCTTGGTGGGCAGATGCAACAGTTGATTTCATGATAAGTGGAGGCTACAATGTCAGTTCTCAAATTGAACAGGTATCAGTTTCAATAACACAATTTTTATGTTCATCAGTTTTTTATGTTCATATCTTGATATAAACTTCCAGGGAGCTCATATTTTATCCTCAATACTGTCACAGATCAATTATTTTCTTATCATCACCTTGTATCAGCTTTAATATTTCTTTGCTCAAGTATAAGACTGCCTTTAAATTTGAAATGCATAAAGATTGAAGGATTTGAGGATGGACTTGAAATCTATAATAGAGATCCATGTTTAGTTTGTTTGGATTCATGTGGACTTGAATTCCACACACACATATATATCTGCATACTCATACATATAGGTATTATATATATGTAAATTTTAGGAATTTGATTGGATTTTAATCCGCTCATATCTAACTCTTGAATTTTATAGTATCCTTTAAACAACAGTATACAACCTCAAGCTGGTTGGATGGTTTCCTTTTATAATAATATATTTGAAATCCATGTAATATGCAACCACTTGGAGTCCTCCCAAATCCTCTTCTTAAAATCTAATCTTTAACTTGAGATACACGCCTTGAGCTCAAAATCTGAGTTTGCATTCTAGAGGAATTTGGAAATCTATTCCTGCAGTTCAAATCCCCCAAGCCATACCCAATTTGAATGAATTTAAGATAATCTTTTCATACGCTATGGAAACAGTTGATCTTATCTGTAATTCTCTGCTTGATCTTGCTTCATCCAGGTAAAGCAGAAAACACTTATTATCTGGGGAGAAAATGATCAGATTATTGACTATAAGCTTGCTGTGGTAAGTGCTCCCTCACTATTTTTCTAAGTGACATTGCAAATGCAATTTTGATTACACTATATTTCTCCAAAACAGAGACTACATAGTGAATTACCAAATGCAATTATACGCCAAATACCAGAATGCGGTCACATTCCTCATGTCCAGAAACCTGCAGCTGTTTCCAAGATAATCACAGAATTCGTTCAACCTGAGAAAAAGATGCATTATCCTTGTTTGAGAAAGTTTGGAGTTCTTGTGGATGCCTAAGGTGCGTCACGAGCTACAACTATTAGTTTTAATGTTTCCACCTTCTGGACTCAAGTTGTGCTTCACTTAAATGATTAGAGGAGTAAGTGATTATATATCTTCAGTAGTTGATCATCAAAATTTGGATATCTGAGAATAGCTATGGGCGGCCTGTCGTCATCTCCAATTGTGTATGATTAAAATGTTCAGATTCAGTAAATGCACTAATATGTTGAAACAGTTACTATGACATCCATCCATTATTAAATTTGTGCTGGGTTTCCTCTAATCAAAGTTTCAGCAAAAGATGAAAAGTGCATGTTAGGTATTGCTTGTATTATCCCACAAATTTTAGTTTAGTTGGTAAGTAACCCCCCACCCCACCCAACCATTTATTTATTTTTTATTTTATTTTATCTTGAATCTTGATATTTTACTAGTATATTATAATCATTTGCGTATTTTGCATGTTATCTATTTCATTAGAATTTATGGGTCAGACCCCAGAATGCATTGATCTCCAAATACCCACTCCTTCCAATTTGGTTCAGTATAATATAAGTGTTCTTTTTTTAACAAAAAATACTCCTATTTCTTACTCCCTCCGTCCCCCAAAGTATTTCACACTTTCTTTTTTCATCTGTCCCTCAAAGTATTTCACACTTTACTTTTACTAAATTTAGTAAAAATACATTACAATAATACACACTTTTTACACACATCCCAATATAATACTTACTTTTTCACATCTTCCAACAACTTTACACACCTTTTTCATAATTTTTCACATATTTTTCATTAAATCAACTAAAATATATATTCTCTTTCTTACTTTATACATAAAAATACAAAATTTTCTTAAATTTCATGCACACCAATACGTGAAATACTTATTGGGACGAAGGGAGTATGTAGTACTAAGTACTAAATACAGGATTACTTGCAAGTAAATGTTTGTACCTCATTATATTTACCAAGTACATGGCCAACTATTTGCAAGTAAATGTTTGTACCTCATTGGATTTACCAAGTACATGGCCAACTACTGGTTTGTTGACTTGTCAAATCCATCAGAAAAGTAATATATGTACCAAACTTGTGGGACCATTTAGGCTTAGGCGTAGTTTCGAGAATCCACACCTATTCATGATTCACAAATCATGAAGACAGGGGCGAGGGGTTACTAGTCTACATATACTTGCATACTTGAAAGTTTGAAACAAGAAATGCTAAAATATGTTGTAAAAAATTCAAGAAAACAAACAAAAAATTTAAATAAATTTGATGCCTCCCTATTTAGATGTACATAGGAAAAAAATCTAAATAGAAGAGAAGAGTTACCAGTTCACCCCATAAGACTAAATAGGGGGGAATCATATTCCCCCACCCCCCACTTTGCTTTCCACAGAAAAAACCAAAAAAATAAAGGCCCTAGTGGAGTTGTAATCCAGATGGAACTGATTAGAATCTTGGGTGAATAAAGCTAGAAATTACAACAGTGATGGAGAAATGCACCCAAAAGCATCACTAAAATGCTGCTTCCAGATACTACTCTCACACTAGCTCTGTTATCTGGACTGCCAAAAACATTGGTTGTTGGCCCAGGACTGCCGGGGATCGTGGTGGTGGTGCCATCCGGAGTTCCTCCGGGGGTTGTGCTGCCTCCACCACTGCACAACATTTGAATTGAGTATTGAATCAAACAAACTAAGGAAACCTAACTTGAGTTGATTATTATTACTCCTTAATAAGCATGATATGAAGAATATTCACATTTATGTATCAACATCAAGACAGCTCACATTATTATATTTATTGATATTGACGTTTTGGGTGATAATGATATGCTTATCTTAATACTAAAAATTGAAAATGAATCTAATTTGTATGTTATTTGTGTAGAATCTCTATATTTGTTCACAAATTAACTGATTTCATCATCACTCACGCGGATAAACAGAGGAAATCATTCTAATTAATTAATAATAATTATTCCCACTGGATAAGGCTCTTGAATAGGTCACTAATTCAACAGCTGGGATTAAGTTGCAATTAGGGTCTCTAATTGCGACTTGAAAATGAGATATTACCTGAATATGCTCTTTCTTTAAAAAACCTTCCTTATCTATTTAAATAGAAGTATTTCTCACAATGATTTATCCCTTTCACTCGATAAGAAAGGTTGTTAGTTTGAAGGTTGATTCAAACTCTAGAATAAGTAGTGTTTTATTCACAATTTAATTAAGATTTATGATGTTCAAATCCCAAATAATTACAAGGGTGTGGAGAAATACCTGGGAGAAGATTGGTATACACATCCAGAAACCACAGCTGTAAAACTCCAAAGCAAAGAAGAATTCAAGATAGTAGTAATTGGTAATTAGGAGTAATTAGCAATGATGATGGGAGGAATAGGATTAAGGGTAATAATTTACCAGGGGGGTTATTGGAAACTTGAGCTGTGGATTGAAAATCACAGCTTCCAGCAATATTACCCTTTCTCTGATAATAACTATTGACAGCATAATTACAGTGATCTTTGACAGTATTAGGGTTATAACAAGCCCCATTTAGCATGATTGCTGAGCAATCAGCTCCTGCCCCACATGCATAATCTATGTTCTTCTGAAGAACAGTGTCATTCAACCCTGAATTACACAAACAGTAAGCTGCATCTGCTGATACAACCCCACACAAAATATATATCAGCTCCTATTCAGAGAGAGAGAGAGAGAGAGAGAGAGAGAGAGAAAGATGATCAGAGGAGTGTTATGTATACATACCTGAATGGCCAAGGATGGAGAAGAGAAGCAGGAAACCAAGCAGAATAACAGCCATGGTTACCTGGTGTATCAAGAAATTAGGTGGAGAAGCTGTTTCCACACAAGAGTGGAGTGAGAGGAATGGAGAAATGTAGATTGGTCTGTCTTTTATGTGATATATATGTGTGTGTATATATATATTGTAATATATGTATATATGTCTGATGTGGTGCGAAGTGATTAAGAAAGGATGGTTAAAGAGAGTTGATGGGAAGCTGAGCCTTAACTAGTTTCTAAGCTTTTTGTCACCAGTACCGACTTGGCTCCACTACGATGTCCATCTCTCTCTCTCTTCCAAACGGTCCTAAACTTACGTGAGTGAACTGAGTTGACTCACCATAATTTATCTCTTCATCGTTAGCCCTGGAGCTGGGTGCGAATCTTGAGTGATTATAGTTTTTATTGCCCATCTTTGGTTCAGGCCAGGGTTAATACTTCTTGCTTATAAATTCTTAAGATTCATTTATTTTATAATCAAATGATTGAGTATAATATATTGTTGTTGCTATCAAAATCCATTCATCATTCATGAACATTTACTTATCCTCTATTTTTTATTTTTTTTTATAGTTTTAGTGTCTTTTTAAAGTTTAAAATTTTTAAATTAATCAAATTTATTTATATATACACGTATGAAAATGGCCACAAAAGGGTTTTGTCTTTTTTTGCAATTTTTTTTTTCTGGTGTGGATGGAATCACCCTTTAGAATCAGCATCTAATACTATGAGTTTTTAAGAAAACCCCCTACTTTGCTATGAAATGTCAATAATAACCACACCATTTCCTCTCTAAATTCTTGAGTCTTTCAATGATTTAGTCATGAAGAAAAATGTAAATAAAATTTGTATATATGAATGCAAAAATAAAATTTATGCGTTTAGACCATAATATTAGACTTCTTTTTTTTTTATTCAAATTCAAATTATTATACTATAATATCAGCCTATTTTTAATGAATATTTAATATATATGATGTTTCTTTTCTCAACAAGTATGTGTAGTTTTGATTTATAATATGATTTTGTTCTAAAGATTTGGTAAAGAAAATTACAAAGAGAGATAGAAAAATGACACGCGTAAAGGCATTGCCTTTCACTTTCTTAATATCATTTTTTTTCTTGCCTAACCTTTTTAGGTCAATATAATACACTAATTCTATTTCAAAAATAAGACTATTCTCTAAATTCGATATTAACTCTAGAAAATAAAATCTAATGTTATATAACATATTCTCTAACAATAATATTTACTATTTGAAAAATCCTTAATTTGTTATAAGAAAGATGACATTTTTTCAAGATGAAATGTATTGGGAGTTGGGACCCACCATTGCTATCACAATCCTATTCTTAATTATGGCTTAATCATGATTACTTCAAATCCTCTTTAGGTGGTCATATTTTTGCTTGGCTTTATTATGAAAATTCTCAAATTTGTTTTGGTTTTTCCCTCAATTAAAAAATGTGATTTATTTAAATGTACTTATGAAGAAGCCCATTGTAGTTACCAAATAAAGCCCATCATTCTAGCCCAAGAAATACAGGCCTGTGTTAAAGTTTACTTTCTTTTATTGGATTTGGGCCCATCTGTAGAAGCCCATATATAATTTCCAAAAATAACTACTGCTTCATAAACCTCAATATGGGTATACCTCCGTCAACCAATTCCAACATCTTTGAGCGAACTCATCCATAAACCCTAAATTTAGGATTTTAACTGAACTCTTCTCGATTTTGATTTGTATGATCCACGAGATTATATATAGGTATACTGCATACGTATACATTTAGATTCAGTATTGATACTGCAGAAAAGGAGAATGGCGCCAATTGCGATTTTGGCGAAATCACGGTCGTGTTTTCGTTTGAAGAACTTTAAATCCATCTCCACATTTGTTCACCTCCAGGAAGCGGAGCTGGCGGAGCCTCAGGTTGCTCCGCCGCCGCTTCCCCCGAACCCTTCGTCCAGCCCACGCTATAACGAGAACTGGAGGAGTTCATTACCTGCCTCTTCAGCCGGAGATGGAGCACTTATTCCCGTTGGATTAGGGCTTTTTCAGCATGGCCAAGGCTCGCCGATGCAATTGCTATCTCAATCACTTGATGCAGAGGGTCTGATGAATCAAATTGCCTCTTGGACGACGACGCAGCAGTGGAAGGAGGTGAAGGAGCTATTTGAGTTTTGGATTCGGTCATTGAATAAGGCTGGAAGGCTAAATAGACCCGACGTTAATCTTTATAATCAATATTTGCGTGCGAATTTGATGGTTGGGGCAACGTCTGCGGAATTGCTTGATCTTGTGACGAAAATGGAGGATTTCTCTATTGTGCCTAATACTGCTTCATATAATATTGTCCTCAAGGCGATGCAGAGGGATGGTGAAACGCTTGCTGCCGGGAAATTGATTGAAAGGTTGAATTTTTTTCTGAAAATTCTGTGATAAGAGTAAAAAATGACATCCTGCTCTTAGCCTTTTGTTTTGGAAGTTCTTTTAGATAAATCATAATTATTATAAGTTTTTAATATATTTGATTTCGTGATCATAAACTATGTTATTCTTTGCTAAGTTCACGTGGTTTATGGTGCATCTTTCTGTTTCCATGCAGCCCCCTCTAAGATTAAGTTGTCAACAACCTCAACCACTTGTCTACTTCTTCTCTTTTTTCCTTCTTTTTTCTGTTACACTGGACATGTTTGAATTACTAGGTGTGAAAGGTAGAACCTTTGAACTTGTGAATAATTAATTGATATTCATCCATAACGGATAAGATGTAAAATCTCCAAAATTATTATCTTTACATTTGACATTCCGTATGTGATATTTTCGTGATGGTTTTGGTTACGTGGATTGTACAAAGATGTCAAGTTAATTCTCTTCCTTGTGTAATTTGAGATTAACTTGTTACCCAGTATTTAGTTTGTACATATTATTTAGTTGATAATTTACTATATGACACATGAATCATCACGCTATTGGTTCCAGGATGCTAGAAATTGGAAAAGAACATAAAGAATCTTTGCCTGATCACGAGTCATATGACCGAGTCATTGGCATGCATCTTTCAAGAAACCTGATTGATGCTGCCCTGAAGTACATAGATCTGACATTGAAATCTGGATACATGTTATCATTGAATGCATTTGCAGATTCTGTGCGATATTGTGTAAATAATTTGAGGTTGGATACATTGGTGTCAATCATAGAGAGATGCAAGGTATGTACCTTTTATTCGACGCTTGACCATGTAGAGCTCCTGTACACTTTCACAGCTGACTCAGATTTTATGGATGTCATCAGAAATTGGATCAGAACAAATCCTTATGCCTTCCGTGGAACTTATGCAATTATATGGCTGATGTTGCAATTGAATCAGATAACAGTGAGCTAACTTATTATGCTTTTGAGTTCATTGCCAAATGGATTGCTCAAGGGGAGAATTCAGGGCCTCCTGTTTATCTTTCTGCAAATGAAGGGTTGGTTATCTCTGCTCTAGGAACTGCTGGTAGAACATACAATTCTAGACTATTGGATGGTTCATGGGCTGTCCTGAAGCGTTCGTTGCGTCAAAAGGTCCCTAGTCCTGAATCTTACCTTGCAAAAATATATGGACATGCTAATTTAGGGAACTTGCCGAAGGCTTTCAGCACTCTTCATGAATTTGAGATGGCTCATGGAAATTCATCCTATGAACAAGATCTGTTTTCTCCATTTTATTCTTTAAATCCTTTGGTTTTGGCATGCACGAAGAATGGATTCACGACATTGGATTCAGTAAGTTCTTTGTCAAATCTCCTTATAATTGAGCTTGTAATGAGTAAGAATACATTGACTTGTTGAACAGTGATATTGATCTCTTCAGAACACAATATTACTTTCATATGTACTCTGAGCTCTATCATCTCTAAGCATAATGCTGCAATCACTATTCTTATTTTTAATTGCATTTTTTAAGTGCTTGCTCAGGTCTATTATCAGCTAGAGAATTTAAGTCGTGCAGACCCTCCATACAAGTCTGTTGCTGCTCTCAACTGTGTAATTCTTGGTTGTGCAAATATATGGGATGTTGAACGTGCTTACCAGACGTTTAACTCCATTGATTCAACTTTCGGATTAACACCGGATATCCATTCATACAATGCCCTTATCTGTGCTTTTGGGAAGCTTAGCAAGGTCGCTCAATCACTTCTTAGGTCTTCGTTCTTTGCTTACCTTTTCTGCATCTATGGCATACTCGTATTTCGCTTAAAAAGCTTTGCAATAACTAATATATCGATCTATTCAAGTGCTGAGTCGCAATAGTTTTTTTTACAGAAGTACCAATGAAATCTTAATGTTTAGTTTCTTACAAAAGCACATACATTTATGGATACGGAATCTGTTAATTGATTCTCTTGATACGTTATATCTTCTCTTGATTGAGTTTAGTCTTCAATACCCCAATCATGTCAATGTTAGGTGGCTTTTTTTTTCCCATTAACCCTACATGCAAAAATGCCGTTTCATTTATCTAAATGTATATAGTTAATGTTTGTGTTATGTGGCAGAGAGATGAGGCCATAAAAGTATTCGAGCACTTGATGGGTTTATGCTTGAAACCGGATGCGATTACGTATTCCCTACTTGTGGATGTTCATCTTGTCAAGCGGGATCCTAAAGCTGCTTTGTCTGTGATTAATGAAATGGTAATTCTCCAGGGCTCCATTAGGTTTGCAATTTTGCATTAGCATGTGCTATGGAGCTCCATACTGAAATTTAGTTCGTCAAGCAGATATGTGCAGGTTATGACCCCTCAAGGGAAATACTAAGGAAAGTCCGAAGACGTTGTGTTCGAGAGATGGACTATGAATCTAACGATAAGGTGGATGTCTTAGCTAGAGATTTCAAAATCCGAATGGGAAGAGAGAATCGCAGAGATTCTCTTTTTAATTTTGAATACACTACAGATTACGCATGATTGTAAGGTATCAAAAAACCATTAGCTCATCTGCATAATTTTAAATGATGCATCTTTTTGCCTTCAGTAATTGAGAACTCCCTCTCTCCCGTTCTTTTTCAGCAGGACGATTTTAACTCCCGAGCAAGATGAGTTTTGCAATGCAGATTCAAGTTGGCTGATATTTATGCTTGAGTTTCTTGTTTCCATGTCAGGAAGGCAGAGCTTCACTGAATCAACGATCAATTTCTGACATCCTGATGATGGTATCAAACCGCTGCGCTATTTAAATTTAAATAAACTAAAACATCTAGTGTAGATTTGCATTTTTGATTAACTTAGTCAGTCTAGGACTGCATATTATTATTGCATCTTTTGCTTCCATCTTCAAATGGCTGATTGCAAAACTGTAATGTCCATCTTTGTACGGACAACAAACCTCTAGATTCTATTGATCTGTTAGTTTTGAAAGAAGATATTGTACAGATTCCCCCATTGCTGAGATTTGCTTTACGTAAATGTTTGTATTAGATTTGAAACATATTTTTGAACAACGCAAGACTGGTGAGTCAATTCAACCCCATTATTTTCTTTAATTTATATTTTCTCTTGGATGGTAGTGGACATCATTTTTCCAAAAACTACTTAAAAAACATTTTTGCCTACTGGTCTTTATTTCAATGAATTCTTTAGTAGTTCGATAGCATATTTCCCAAGCACATTTAATATAAAAATAGCATCCAGATGAGATTCGAAAAGCTAAGATTAGTAAAATTATATGGGTATATGATTCTGAAACAATATAAATAAAACAGACAGCATCAATATGACAGTAGAATTAGGGTATATATATATATATATATATATATATATATATATATATATATATATATATATATATATATATATATTCAATACAGTATCTGAGCTACAAGTATGATTCTATGTTAAAACAACATAATTTTCCCGAGGCAAAAATATGTAACATCGAACTGGGTCCAGAAACCCCCCATCATTTCGTACAAATGGGAATTGTCTCATTTGCTTTGTCGTACGAACAATCGAAGCGTTACTGCTGCAAAAATATTAAATTTCGATTGATCAGTGATGTGGGATGATGTCTTATGTAAATCAACTAGAAACTCTCACCTCTGCTTTCTCTTCCTTTGGTGGTTCCTCTGCTTTGGAGTTCTCCTCACCTGCACAAACAAATAAGATATGATGTCTGGTTTTGATTCCTCATAATTTTCATGGAAAAACGGAGAGTTATGATAATGAAATTTGCCTCCATCTTCGGGCAAATCGGAAGTCCAGAGAGTGAGATTGTCTCTCAAGAGCTGCATGATCAAAGTGCTGTCTTTATAAGACTCTTCGCTCAAAGTATCCAACTCCGCAATGGCCTCATCGAATGCTTGCTTCGCCAAATGGCAAGCCCTGCCACCATTGAGTTTCATTACAGTGAAAGAATGATGAATGAGTAGTGATGATGCAAAACTAGCTAGACCTTTCTGGTGAATTCATAATTTCGTAGTAGAAAACCGAGAAGTTCAAAGCTAGACCAAGGCGGATAGGGTGGGTCGATGGGAGATCTGTATTGGCAATGGCTGATGCAGCCTACACAACAAGGTTAAAATCAAATGATATTATAAAAAACACAACACATAAGCCTAAAGATGGATGGATGAATGCCTCAATACCCTTGAGCGACTGTTCGGATGCTTCCTTTCTTTCGTCGTCAGTCTTGAACTCAGCAAGGTAGCGGTAGTAATCGCCTTTCCTGTGTAAATCACGACGACATGCCAATCAAGTTGAAACGAGGAAGAAAGAACCAACAGCAAGTATCAAGAGTAGTGTTATATCTTGTAGTAGAAAACAGTGGCTTCTGCTGTAGCAGAAGAGGGTATTAGATGCTTGTCAATGACAGAATGTCATGACAGATCTTAGCAAGCTCATCCTCAACCTTCTGGCAGTTTCACGTTGCTCTCGTTCCCCTTCGACTCTTCCTTCTGCTCGATCGAAGACATGATCCTCCAAGAAGCTCGACGAGCACCGATCACATTCTTGTATCCAACTGACAGCAGGTTTCTTTCATCTACGGATAGCTCCACGTCTAGCTTTGCTACTTGTTTCATATATTCAACCATTTCTGATACACAGTTCATTTTTCTCAATTTCCTCTTAATATCATCATCAATTAGGTCAAAAATGTTTCCCCAAAATCTAAACACAAACTCTATTACACAATCGATCAAAACATCTCTCTGAACAACGATCCACAACACTAACTCACATGAATGATCAATCCACGCTACGCATACAATTACACACAAATTCAACGATCTAAACAAAACGATTCATTCACACAGGAAACACACATTAATGAGTGCAGAATATACCGTCGTAACGCTCGGCTTGTTCTGCAAGCTTTGCCATGTAAACGTGTGTGTCTCTCTCCTTCTCCGTCGATATTTTCGTATTAAATTTGATCCGATTTGGAGAAACCAAAGGGGGATTAATCAACCTTTTTGCTCTGATATGAATTTGGTGTGGATGAATGAATGCAAAGATGGTTTATAGGAGAGAAAAAGAGGAGAATGATTATGACACAATCTGGGCCGTCAGTTGCAGTTGTTATATTTCAACAAAACACCGCAAATCCTGGAATTTCATTCCAAGCCCCCACGTGCTTTTTTCCTTTTTCTTTCTTTAATCCCTAAACTAAATTACATTAATTAATTTTCAAGATTTTCATTATTTAATCCAATTCCCATTTCTTACCGGATCGAAGTACTGAGGACAGATGCAGCGACCTACAAAATTAACAATTTTTTCCATAAATCTCCTTCACCGCCGCCTACAATCCCTAACCATCTCCACCGCCGCCGCCGTCGTCTCCGCCCAGGATTCTCCAGCGCCGGTAAATGAAGCCCATCTCCTCAGAGTTTGCACAGTTCTCTACCAACAGCAGAACTCCCCCATTACAAAACTTCACACCAACCTTTCGAAAACACCTTTCACTCTTACCCACGAGTTTTTCCTTCAAGTATGCAACAAATTCCCATATTCTTGGAGACCCATTTACAATTTTCATCTCTTTTCCCTTTCCCATCCCAATTTCACCCACACCTCCACCACCTTCAACAAGATTCTTGATATAGTGGGGAAATCAAGAAATATTGATCTTTTCTGGGAACTCTGCAAAGAAGTTGGAGAGCGTCGTTTGGTTAACATCAAAACTTACATCATTGCGTTGAGAACATTAGCTACTGCTAGGGAGTTAAAGAAATGTGTTGAGTTTTTCCATTTGATGAATGACTTTGGGTATGTGTATAAAGTTGAGACCTTTAATAAGGTGATTGAGGTGTTGTGTAGGAACAAGCTTGTTGAAGAGGCTAAGCATGTTGTAGTGAAGTTGAGAGATTGGATCAAGCCTGATGCTGAGACTTATAGATGGTTGATATATGGATTTTGTGATGTGGGTGATTTGATTGAAGCCTCAAAGGTGTGGAACATGATGGTGGATGATGGGTTTGACGCGGATGTTAATGCAGTGGAAGTTATGTTGCAGACATTGTTCAAGCATAATAAGTTTGATGAAGGGTTGAAGCTTTTTCAATCAGTGAGAGTGAATAGGTTGGAGGATTTGGGGTTGCCAATGTACCGGCTTGTGATCAAGTGGTTGTGCAAGAAAGGGAAAATGGGGGAGAGTTATGTGGTGTTTGAGGAAATGAAAATGAGAGGGATGAAACCGGATAATGAGATGTTAGGATCAATAATATATGGGCTCTTGAGTAGAGGAAGAGTGAAGGAGGCGTATAGGGTATTCGAAGAGGTGGAAAATGCTGATATATGTGTGTATCATGGCATGATCAAGGGGCTCATAAAGTTGAAGAAAGCAATTGATGCAACCGAAGTTTTTAGGGAAATGATAAGGCGAGGGTGTGAGCCTACGATGCATACGTACGTGATGTTGTTGCAGGGGCATTTGGGGAGGAGAGGGAGGAGAGGGGAAGATCCTTTGGTTAATTTTGACACTATTTTTGTGGGAGGATTGGTTAAGGCAGGGAAGTCATTGGAAGCAAACAAGTATGTGGAAAGAGTGATAAACAGAGGACTTGAGGTGCCAAGATTTGATTATAACAAGTTTTTGCATTACTTTTCAAATGAGGAAGGTGTTGTTATGTTTGAGGGAATGGCTGGTAAATTGAGAGAAGTTGGATTGTTTGATTTAGCTGATATCTTTGATAGGTTTGGTCAGAAGATGGCCACTAGAGATCGAAGGAGAGACAGAGCAAAGAATTTGTCTCAAGAGCTTTCACCTACTTAATGGTGTGATATAATCTTATGCTAGCTTGAACTTTGAAGTGTTGAATCAATCTTTGTAAGTATTGGAAAAGCTACACTTGGAATATATATATATATATGTATTTAAATTCTAAAATTATTGATATATTTACATCTCAACAAATTTCTCATAAGGAGTAACTTTTAACTACTCCATCATATATGATTTCATCAATAAATTTCCCATAACTATAGTAGTATCATTCCATGGATGTGAAACAAATAATTTTTTTGGAAGATTTCAACTTTTATTACAAAATTTTCTTTCCCTGCTAAGGTGATATAAAGAAATTAACTGGGGAAAATAGCTCATAATACATTCTGTACAAGAATAATACATGCTGTTGAATGAGAGAAAATCTCAGCACCATGGAGTGTTCATAAACCTTATTGGAAAATAGGCAGTTGTCACATGGTGCAAGCTCTCATGGTATCAACCAAAACCTCTTCATCCAACGATCGACCTGAAAAACCATGATCCATTTCTAAATTCCGAATACATAGCCAAGTTCATGATCTGAGTGTCAAAGTAGATTATCAGAAATCGGTGTGTACCTATAAACACAATTTTGTTGACTCTGGTCTCCTCTTCTTTCCATTTTCGAGTTGGAACAATCTCATACACTTCCCTCACAGCCTACAAAACATTGAGGGGACCATGTAGATGTTCAACATTTAAACACTGGTCGCGTAAAAGTATTTCATCAGATTTTCAAGAAAACTGAAGTAGATTTTGAGATGAAAATAAAGTTGCAAGTTGTGTCCTTGAGAATGTGTTGATTATAATTGTGAAGCTGAAACTTCGCATCTATTTAAACCACTTTACCTGTAGGGTATGGAGCAGATCCGAATTTGCTACACTCAGAATCCCTTTGCACCGATATACATCCATGCCATATTTTTTATCCCAAAGGATCTCCTCGATCCACATCTTGACCTGGGAAAGGCAAGCACATATAAGATCACAGCATGTTTCAGTCACTACATTCCAATAGTCGTAAGTGATATGTACAAAGAACACCAGAAAAAAAAAGTGAAAATGGAAATGAGATCAGAAATTCATGACAAAATCCATGGCAGGTTCTCATTTAGTACCCAATTTAATAAGGTACCTTTTCAAGGTCTACTTTCTTCAGTTGGGAAATGCATATGGTTCTTACACCACTGTCGTGGATATCACTGGTAGATAGGTTTTGATTTTCTCTCAACAGTGCTTCCAAATGAGTGGCATGCTGAAATGAAAAAAAAATTAAGAGTACTTTATTCAGCTTTGTTGCAAACATATCAAGATTCAAGAATCAAGGTGACAGGTGAAGACGAAGAAACTAACTGTGGCATCATACGCTCGGCAGTCCAGTATCATGGATAAGTCAACTTGGCAGCGAACAGAGGTGATAATATTAGCAAGTGAATTGATATTACGTATGTCCTTTTTCAGATCTTCCAGGGCCACCCCAGAATTCTCAGAAGATACTAGATCAACCTTATTAAGAATCACAATATCCTATTGAAACAGAAAAAACAAGCATCCAAACTGTCACTGCCAAAAGTTCAGTTTATCGAAAAAGTTACATTAGATTTAGTCATGCAAAGCAGATAGAGACCACAAAAAAAAGAAGAAGAAAAAGAAAAGAAATATTTACTGCAAATGCAATCTGATGATATGCTTCAGGGAATGATGATGAGTCATGATGTGATCTGAGCTGATAGTGGAGATTTTTGGCATCTACAACCTTAAAAAGGAGCAAGATTAATTAATTGTATAACAACATAGAAATACACAACAAGTCGATAACTATAGTCAGATGTTCTCAAAAGGGATGGAAGTTACAAAAGGTTCAAATATCCAGTGTCTATGAGAAAAAACTCACAGTGATAATAGAGTCGAGACAAACATCTGACTCCAACTGATCATCCAACCAAAGCACAGATGCCAAAGGGGCAGGGTTTGCCAACCCTGTGGTCTCAAGCAATATATGGTCAAGCCTATGCAATGTAAAAACTTAAAATTAAACAGGAGAGAATTATATTACTTCACATACAACAGGTATGCATTAGAATTTGAAGATAAAAAACATTCTTATCAAGCCTTTTTGCCAAAATGCATCAAGGTGTACAACCAATAATTTTTTTTTCCATTAGCCCATATAAACACACGTGCAGGTGTATTCAGTTTCCTAGAGATCCAGCATAGTGTGTTATATATCCTATTTGTTCAACAAATTCAAACCCTTATCGAAATGTACCCAACCACCAATTATGAAATATTCCAAATAACAGAAATCAACCTCTCATAATTTGAATCAAGAATGTTACAATGAGAAAAAATATAGAATACTAATTATATGTGTTTACATATTGCAGAGCATATCGCAAACCCTCACACTGCTAAACATAAGCAGTTGCACAAGAAAGAGTGAATTGTATAAGAAATCAACCTAACCTTTCTTTCCTCTGAACAAGTTGCTCCAGTGCCTGAACCAAGCTATGCTTAACAGTGCAACAAATGCACCCATTTGCAAGCTCTACCCACTCCTCCACTAGTGCTCCGCCTTCTCCTTCATTGATCATCGCTCTCTCCACCCCTATCTCCTCCCCGAATTCATTCAGTATTACGGCTATTTTCTTCCCATGTTGTCCATTCAATATATAGTTCACTAACTACACAAATAACAAACAAAAACACGATCGCAAGCTCAGTGCATTCTCAAAAGCTATTTCATTTAATCATTAATTAAAATTGCAAAATTAGCAAGTGCGAACACATAATCTGAGGACTTAGCTCAAATTCAACTAAAGTAAAGTTTTTACCGAGTCACCTTAGCTCCACTTAAGTAAACTACGAGATGTAATAAGTTTTCTAATCCCTTGCGAGCTGATAAAGCTCGAATCAAACAAAAATTCCTCGTGCTTAAACTCAACCTCTGATAAAATTGAGGATATAGTTAATTTACATTTATTCATTTAAAGACAAGAACAATCAGTTTTGCAAATTTGGGTAGAGCATTGTTTAAGCAGCACACTAAGAGAAAAGAAATAGAATTGTAACAAAGATTTCTAACCGTAGACTTTCCCGCGCCGAGATATCCAGTGATGATGGTTACGCCGACCGGTTGCGCGTCGGGAAGATCTTGCCGTTCAGTAGCTCGCGGATGTGGTGGAAGCTCGACCTGAACGACGTCGTTGATTGCAATTGCCAGTGGGGGCTCTTCATCGGCTTCGGGCTCCATTCTCGGGTCGGGCCTTTCCATCGCGATTTCACTGTAGAAAGTATGCTTTCCGGAGAATAGTCGAAGCAGTATTCGGAAGACTCGTTTAACTGTGGGTGACTAATTTTATACTCACATTTTTTTAAATTAAATAATTACTCCTTTTTCTTTCATTTATTTCAATTTAACCCCCTCAAAAAGCTATAATTAACTTACAAACTGAGAAATTACTCTGCCACGGCTACTGATGTTTCTTTGATTGCTAATCCATTCATCTGAGTGGCATTTGCTGGATTGCCTCTTTGCTCGGTTTCACCAACAGAAGTTCATCGTTAGCTTTCTAAGGAATGAGACCTTTGATGGCCAATATACGTTCCCTGTCCTTCAAGACAGACGACATTATACACAATCATAGCATGATAAGGTGAAACAAGAAAATGTGTGCAGTTGAAATTCAAATGTAACTAAACTACTAAAGGAAAGATGGATCTCTGTAAGCTGAATTCAGCTTAGATGCGATTTTCTTTTCGGTACTGCAGTCCTCCTTGAACTGCATTAATCATAGGCTAAATTGTTACGGTCCGACAGGCCATATCTGCACTTGAAAAACATGAGTCCTCCAATGAATACTGGACTTACTTTATAATAGAATAGAATTATCACAAGTTGTATTTTTATTTAACTAAATCTTTAGCAAATGATGATGAAACATCTAAAAACAAAAACTGATTTCTCAATCACCTCATAATGATCAGCTGCAGATGCTAAATTTCTTGATTTAAACAAGAAACCTTGGTTAGACAAATCCCCAAAGAAAATACCGAAAAACCTTTTTATCAAGGGCTTTTCTGCCCTGTTGTATCTCTTGCAGCACAAAACACAATTAGAGACATATACACACCATTAGCTAATAATATTTGTTTTTTCTTAAATTAGGACATCAAAGACCATACCATACATCATCTTCTGATCTCAGATAATTTTACAACTATAAACAGACGATGGGAAAGATAAAACAAAAGAAATTACTATTATTATTTACCAGCATAGAAGACTTCCATTGCCCCAGCTTTCACATAAACCTACAAATGTTCATACATGAATGAGACCAACTTGAAAATAAATTTTAAAGCAAAATTAATTTATGAAGCTCAAAGAATTGCATTTGAGAGAAATAAAGTTACCTAACCTTCATCATCCAACACATTCTGAACTGAACCTGACTCGGGGCTTTGCGACTATTGCTTCTGCGAAATACGACATCCGCTTCTTAATGGTAGATCGTCAGAACCACGAAGATAGCACAACCCATAGAGAATAATAGTAACAAAGAATGAAAAAGGGAATCAAGAAAGCAAGTTCTTGATTTATGGAAGAAATGGTTGAGACGTAAAACCTCAACCAATCATCACAGGACACTCTTCGAAACATCCTAGAAAGCGAACCCCAAATGTGTCCTAAGAAAACGCATTAGGAGAAGAGAAACTTTAAAACAGAGTTCATAATTTGGAAAACTAACCTTAATTTCTGGAAGCAAAAGATAAGAAAAAGTGGAGGAATCACAATGTCTTAAAATTGTGAAAGAGCTAGTAATATTTGTAGTAGTCGAATTTTTACCGTTGTAAGATGTGGCAATAGGTTCAAGAAATCAGTTTTCAGCGTATCAATTAACCAATGAAACTGCACGTGCAAGAATTATAATGGCGCAATTTATTTATTTACCATACAATAATACAATTATTATGAGCGCCAAAATCTGAAGAAGATTTTCGTGCAAATGCCGTATATAGTGATTTATATTTTAATTTTAATTTTAATTAATTAGTCAGGTATATTAATGCACAAATTATCTTCGACAAAGACTTGTGTGAGACCATCGCCAGTGATAACTTTTATAAAAGAAAGTGATAATAAATTAATGAAAAATGATAATTTTATTTCATGAATAATTTATAATATAAATAAAAAGTGATAACATTTTATAGCGAAAGTGATAATGTTTTATAGCAAAAGTGATAATTATTTAAAAAAGTGAAAAAAGGTCTCACGCAAGACGTACCATTATCTTATAATCATATGAACTGATGATATCGAAATATTGAGATTTAAAGATAATAGGACGATTTGTTATGAAATAATAATAATGAAGTGTAATTCAGCTAATTTATAGGAGTATATATCTCACAATTCAAGAAAAATAATTTGCCAATGTGTATTTGTTTTACTCTACACTTTTTCTAAATATATTTACCCCTCCATTTTAATTGTAATTAGGCTTAGAACTATAACTAAGGGGCAGATTTGCAATTTTCTAAAATATTATACGGATTCGGCTATAAGACACGTGTGTTAACTCACCCGTCACGTGCAAATTGGAAAGCTAGGTCGTCGTGTTTGGATTTCGGACCTCGTTCATCTCTACAAAAAAGCGTGTTTCGTACCAAAATTTTCCCCCAAAACTTCCCGATTCCCTCCAATCGCTCCTCGATGAATCTCCAATTATCTTTCGAATTTATCTTCTAATATTCAAATTCGATATTTTTTCATTCAATTCGTTCAATTCTCTGTCGATTGATCCTTTTTTCCCCCACAGTCTCTTGATTCCGAGAACTTCTAGGTTTTCATTGTAAATTCTCCGATCTGTTAAAATTATTCATCCAATTTATTTTTAAAAATTGAGTTCGCTATTTACGGTCTCTTCGTTCTGTTTCCCCTCTATTTATTTTTATTGAAACTGTGATTTCGTTCGGAGATCTTTCGGTATCTAGGGTTTGCATATTCGCTGGTTCCTTCATCCTTGAATCTGTGAATTCTTTTAGGGTTTTGGTATGTCTCTCTCTGAATTGAACTTTGGTATTTTTTTATTTGTTCTTTATATTTGGATTTGTGAATGGGTTTTTTTTTTTTTTTTTGGGGGGGGGGGGGGGGGTAGGGGTTTATGAAATTGGAATGTTCTTGTTCCGTTGTATTTGTATCGCTTTTGTTTTTGGGATGTATTCAGCTGTTACTCTTGATTTGGATGTCCCAATTAATTAATATTAATTGGCCCAATTTAATTAATAGGAATTGAAAGCATAACCACGTAAATTGAATAATACAGCGTCTTCTTATGTTACCTGATGAAGAAAATATTATCTATTTTCTAATTTCTTTGTGAGTCTTGCCTTGTCTTAATTTATTTAAATTTGCATTCCCCGGATGTTCATTATGACCATGATTTGTTCTTGGGAAAAAAAAGGGTTCCTATTAAAGATTACTTGGTTTCTTCCATTTTTTGTTGTGAGAATATTGTTATAAACATATTAACATAGCATATGCAGTAGTAGTTTATTATTTCAAAGAAAACACATTCGTTATACAACTTCTTAATTATTCTCTTGCCTTTAATGTAGTGGTATTGGAACTTAGTAATACTTTAATTGGCACATTTCGTTGGTGGTATTAATATCTGTTATAAGATCTTAATCTTCTGTGCTATTTCCTTGCCTAATAATGGGCAAACTGATTTTATGTTATTTTGTAACTTTTTTTTTTTGGTCCTGTATGAGATTTCAATGATTCAATATACTAGTGCTTGACTTCCAGGATAAGGCTTCTATGTTTGGATTTGGCTGCTTTTGTTTATAAGTGCCATAGATTCATGTTTATACTAGTCATTTTAGCTTGCTATGTTTTTTTGTTGTGTAGATCAACATTTTGTGCTTGTTTTCTGCTGTTATGTTTACTTACTTTCTCCTTAACTAATGAATAGATGAAAGAACTTGACAATTGACTCATCAAATATTAATAAGCAACTAAAAAATTTCTTGGCAGAACTGAAGCTCTAGGATTTTAAGATCTTTACTACCCTTTGTCATGTATTAATTTATAATTGTGTTGTCTGTTTGTATCTATATTCACTATTGTTTTCTCTTCCTAGAACTGACTTGCTTCGTATTATTTTAATCTTTTCTCCTGCTACACAGAACATGGGAATGAAACGTCCTTTGGAAGAGGAAGAATTTCCAGAGCCTTCGCTCAGGCAGCCTAAACAGCTTGACTGTAATGGAAAGCTGACTTTTAATAAGGAGGAACGTCATATATCCACTTGGAGAGTTGATTCTTTTGGTATAATGCACTATTTGATACCATTCATATGTGTGTGCGTGTGTCAATGAGATTTCTCACTATGTTCCTTTTGATTCATAATGACAGAGAAAAAGAAGGAAAATAAAGTTAAGCTGCTTCATGCATGTCTTTTCTTGATTTGCATTTTTTTTATATTAGTGTATATGATTTCCTGTAAATGAATATATCTTTGGAAACCATGATTTGACGCTACAGCTTGTACGTTTGCTGTCTGGTTAGAGAATTGATCGTTGATTGCCTGGTATGATATTTCAGGTGAAGTTAAGAACACCTTTTGTAAGTTACAGTATGAAGGGCTGCTTGAAGATGGTGAGACCAATTGTGTTGCTGTAGCTGACAAAGAATTAGAGGCAAGCGCACCCCTTTCTTTGGTTACCAGTAGCAGTAGTGAGGAAGACGCTGTAAATGGAGATGCCTCTGTTTGGTCTAGCTTTCCTGGATATATTGACTTTAGCATTCCAAGGCGACCCCCCATTCGAATTGAGGATCCCTACATATCTTTGTTGAATAGTGCTCCTAGGAAAGAAGTCCCTGTTGGACTTGATCATCAAGCTGATGTTCCAATTTGGGACCCAAATGCTGCTGAATTTCTAGGATCCAACTACTTGGTTGACAATGACAGAGAGGAAGAGATAACTGGAATTTGCATCATTTCAATGCCTGATTTGAATGATTCAGCGATGGAAGGTGTCAGAGTTGGTCGTGGAAGAACAGATTGTAACTGCCTTGATTTGGGTTCAATGAGATGTGTACAGCAACACGTAAGCGAAGCACGAGAAAGATTACGGGAGACCATTGGGGATAAGAACTTTGTTGAGTTGGGTTTCCGCGACATGGGTGATGAGGTGGCATGCAAGTGGACCCCAGAGAGTGAAAACATGTTCCACGAGATCGTTTTCTCTAATCCTGCATCTCATGGTAGAAATTTTTGGAGGAATCTAAGCGCTGCATTCCCGACACGAACGAAGAAGGAACTCGTAAGTTATTACTTCAACGTCTTCATGCTTCGCAGAAGAGCTGTTCAGAACAGATCTTACTTGTTGGAGATCGACAGCGATGATGATGAGGAGCAGAGAGGTGTCCACAGAGACGTATATCAAAATGGATCTCATTCATTGGATCAAGACACCGATATTGATGATGATCCGAAAGGACCCAGTGGAGATTTCTATCTAGCTGGAGAGGAGGAAGACTCCACGGGCGAGTCATTTGACGATCAGGATCTGGATTCGAGCTGGGTGGACGACTTTTGGTCCGAGCCTCAAAATGTGCGTGGCGACGAGGTTAGTAATCCGAGCCGCGGCACTTCTGATGACAAAGATGAAAAGCAAGATGCTGTCGGGATGAATGATGCAACAGAGATGATATCTGGAAAAGATGCAGGTAAAGTGTGCGATGATCCCAGATTATATTCATAACTTTGTTGACTTTCCGACAAGGTATCGGTTGCTAAAATGCGACGATCGATCATAGATTCCAACGTAGGTGTTCCAATTGTTCTATTTATGTGCAAGAAATTTTGTTCTTTGATAGTTAATTAAATGTAGATCTTATCTGACTACACTTAACCAACTTCCCCTCTTACATTTTTATGACTGGTTTAATTATTGGATGGTAAATATAGATTTCCAATTTCTTTCTTGGTGGAGTAATTTTTTATTGCAAGGGGAACATCTTTTACTGCCAAATGACTTCGAAGTTATCGCCTAATTTTGTACAAATGATAGCTTATAATAAATGGCCGACTAATCATTTAGATTTTAGCCCTTTAATTTCCGCGAACGGGTCGGTTTAACCAATGTGGTGAACTGGTGATGAATTTTAATTGAATAATTATCACTCTTCATTAATTTCTTTATTTAGATTAGAAATGCAAGAACTAGTTTTTATTCCTCTCATAAAAATCATGTAAAATTATGACTTACACTTTAAGTACCATCGGTACCTCTCTTTCATGAAATCTGCTCTTTAAATGAAAGCTATTTTACATGCTACTAGTAGTCAAATACTCACTTCGTCCCGTTTCAATATTTACGTTTCTATTTTGCGCGTCTTGTTTCAATGTTTATGTTTTTCTTTTTAGAATATGGGACTCACCTAAAATAATTAATATATCATCCAACACTGATACACCTATCCACTTTATATTAAAATATTATATCTTTTTATCAACTATCTATTAAAATATTATACTCATTCATCAACGTTCAAAAAACAAACGTAAATATTGAAACGGGAGGGATGGAGTAGCAAGGTAGGTAATATTCTAATAAAGGTATCCTTTTGTTATAATTATATATTAAAATCATATAGTCACATTTCAATTCTCTCTGAAAAGTCTATTAAAATTAGTAGATAAAATGATTCAAGATTTTTTATCAATTAAATGATTCACCATTTTAAAAAAAAGTTTCTAATAGAAAAACGTATTTGGCGATATAATATTTAATAATTAAATGAAAAGCAGCTGGATTAGCATATTTTCAAGAAGTCAACCAAGGGTAGAGAAAATAATTACCCAAAAATTAATTCACAAAAAATATGAGTTTTGGTTTGTCAAGTTGGCTATTCCACAACAAACTTTTGGAAGAATATTCATACAAGTTTGGGATACGTGGCTTTCTAAAACATGATTGTAAATTTTAATTTTATTTTTAATTTTTACTTATTTTATTTTTTTGTGCTTCTTTTAATTCCGACTTAAAAAAACAGTATTGCATTAGTTGGTAATAACGGATAGAATTAATTAATTTTAGTTAAGTATAGAGAAAATTTGTCATTTACATAATCTTTACTTTCATTTCAGAAAAAAATAACATGACTCCCACGACTATAATTCATATGTAGAAATGTAATTTACTCATTTAAATAAATGAAATCATTCATAATATTCTTTCTTCTTTTAATTAATTTATTTCCAATGCCATAGCTCATCTTTGTGGAACTCTTGCCTAATATCACATCTTATTATGTCAACTTAATTTCTTATATAGAAAAAATTAGCATGGTTATATTAATTGCATTAGAAGCCTCACTTCACATCCCAAATATGTAGAAATACAAAAGTCAAAAGATAGAAAAAAAATTATCAAAAATTGACTTAGAAAGGTACTCAAAGATAGGATAGATAGTGAAGCTAAAACAACTTTACCAAAAGCTACTATATTTTAGTACAAAATATGCTTACTTCACAACTCTATTTATTGATATTATTGTACAAAATTAAATGGCTAACTAATTATCATCTAATTAATTTTTTTTGCTAGATTAATGTTAATATATAACAAGAAGGTTAAGGGTGTAATTATGATAAGCTTAAATTCTACAAAAAGCAGGTTTAATAATTTAATCGATATTGATGTATGTTATTTGAGATTAAAAAATAGTATATATTTAAATAAATAATTTTTATTTATTTATATATACAATCAATATAATCAAGATAATTATAGTTTGCCATCAACGCAAAGAAAGCAAATAAACAAGTCTCGAAAGGCAAATCACCATTTTTTGAACTTCCCATAAAAACCCAAAGCCACGAATTTTTTTTTTTAAATAAAATGTTACATGATTATTAAAATATATATATCTATTAATTTAATTTCTAGGACTTAGTATGTTTTAGGGGAAATTTTTTCTAAAATTTCAATTCAATATCCGCAAATGTGATCAATAAATAAAGTTCAATTAAAAATAAAATAAAATAATCCCACTAAAATTATAACTCAAATAAAATAAAATAAAATAAAATAAAATAACAATTCATTTAATGCAATCGAATACATCAGTTTGTCATCACGTGACTGAGCAATACTAATACATACAATACAATTCATATTTTATAAATAACTTTAAAAAAAAGAAAAAAGAATATGATTAGATTAACTTCAAAATAAAATCTTGAATTTATTTACAAATATAAAGATCAATAATACTATTTCATTTTTATAATATCATTAATTAAGTAATTAAAGAGGATCAAAATGTGAATTACAGACTTGGGCTTTCATAAGTTGGCCTAAAACGAAGTGTTAAAAATCCACAAACTCAACTTAATAACATATGATTTTTTTAATCAAGAAAGATTTAAGGCTTAATAACAATGGTTAAGATAACAATCCAAAGATCTCCACCGTCCGATGATGCAGCAACAAACTCTTCTCACCACTACACGTGCAGCCCATCATTCACTTTCTCTCTCCTCATATTTTGGCTTCCATGCATGTAATTCTCCTCCTACTATATAACACACAAACAAGAGAGAGAGAGAGAGAGAGAGAGAGAGAGAGAGAGAGAGATGGATTTGTATGTATACTCGGGGGAGAAATTTGGGGAAGAAAGAGTCTTTGGCTTCTGTTTTATTTTTTTCACTTGATAGGTTGTGGCTAGTTCAAGGCCATCATTAGCGACCCATCTGTTCAAAACTTTGATTTTTTCCACATTAAATTCTTCAAAATCTTCTTACATTAATACAGGCATTTACATGCCCTTTTTATCTGTCGTGGGAAGATTGCATCGATTTGGGTTTCAAGAGTGCTCTTTCTTTTGGTTGTGGGTCTGATTTCTTACTCCCCCAGAACAGAACTGTCACATCTGACCACCACTTTTGATGATCCTGTTTCTCTCACTACAAATTGTTTCTCTCTCCTGTTTGATTCCAAAGGTATGGACTTTGTGATCTCTGCTCAAAACCCATGTTCCCAATTTGGCCTTTTCAACTTCATCTTTCTACTTTGATGTTATTTTTCTGATCTTACTCTGTTTTATCAGCTGTTTTAAGCGGTGGTGGGTGGATCAAGAAATGCTGCATTATTTCACAATTTAAGTTCATTTTCTTGTTTTGTTGTTGTTGATTGTAGAATTGGGTTTTTGCTTTTTTTCTTGCTTTATTAGTTAATTGGAAATGGAGGAGGATCAAGAATTGAAATTTGTGTGCAAGTTGTGTTTTAAGAAATACCCCTGTGGGAAGTCACTTGGGGGCCACATGAGGTCTCATGTGGTTTCAAATTCAGCTGAATCTGATGAGAAATTTGATGCTAATATGAAGAAATTCTCATCATATGGTGGTGTTGGGTGTTTGAATGATGCAAAATTTGGTGAATTTGGAAATGGGCAATCTAGTTATGTTCTTAGAGAGAACCCTAGAAAGACTTGGAGAGCTGTGGATTCAAGCTTCCCTTTGCCACTAGAGAGAATTTGTAAGCAATGTGGGAAGGGATTTCATTCATTGAAAGCATTGTGTGGTCATATGGCTTGTCACTCTGAGAAGGATAGGGGTATGAAAGATGATCATTCTTGGAGTACTAGTGACAATCAGAAGCCATTGTTGGATAGTCATTCGGATTCCGAGGCGGAGGATCGGATAATCCGAACCCGGTCTTCAAAGGGGAAGAAGTTGCAGAAGATAGTGATTAAGTCTCCCTTTTGTTTAGCCAACAATGCTTCTTCATCTGTTTCTGAGATTGATGGAGAAGGGGGAGAAGAGGAAGTAGCTATGTGTTTGATGATGTTGTCAAGGGATTCTGGGAACAAAGGTGGTGGTGTGAATTCAGTTGTTGAGTCTTCTGATAACAATTCAGTTATTCTTGAGTCCAAGTCTTCTTCCATTGACATTGACATGAAAACTGGAAAGAGGGATGCTCTCACAAATGCTCATGATCAAGAAGTGAAGAAAAATGTAGATATAAAGTTGAAAGATAGTGTTTCCAAAGCAGAGATTGCTGAGATGGAGAATTCTGATTCTGGGTATTTCTTGGACGAATGTGTTAAGGCAGAGTCCGATGTATCAGTCGAACGATTTAGGGAGCGATTGAACAGAAGCAAGAGCTATAGAGCAGAGGTAAAGAAAGATCTGAAAAGGGAACATGATGAGTATAGGGTTGAATCAAGAAAGAGGAGGTACATTTCTGAAGATTCAGACCTGTACAATGAATATGGTAAGATGAAGAGAAATGATGGTGAAGATCGTAGTGTTCCTCTGAAGAGAATCAAATATGAATGCTTGAACTGCAAGAAGATCTTCAAGTCATACCAAGCTCTCGGTGGCCACAGGCCGTGCCACAAAAAGAGCAACTCGTTCCACGAAACATCAAGATACGAAAGCGGTGAAAACAGCTTTGATGAGTCTACTGAGTTCACCACTAGAGGAAAGCACGTTGAGTCCACTAGCCACAGAAAATTGAGTGCTAATAAGAACTCGTCTGAGAAAAAATCCAAGGCTAAGAAGACAAAAGGCCATGCTTGCCCCTACTGCCCAAGGGTTTTCAAGAATGGCCAAGCTTTAGGTGGCCACAAGAGGTCCCATTTCATTGGTGGTCATGAGGTTAACAACATTCCAATGCCAGTGACAAAGCCAGATTTGCTTGATCTTAATCTTCTTCCGCCTCAAGACGACGACAATGATGGAAACGAGCAATTCCCTCCATGGTAGATTGAAGACACTCAACTTGCTTCTTGGTCTATTTTGAACAAGTGGTGGTGTGGCTAATCATGCTAAGTTGGTAGTACATATAAGAAGAAGTGGAGATGGAAAACCACCCTGTGCTCTTTCTTGCCTTGCATCAATGGTGGATCGATCGACATAACGACTGTAAGCAGTCTCCTGATTATCACTCTCAATACAGCAACCCCCCTATGCATGTTCCACGAATATGCTCAATTTTTGCAGATTTAAGGTTTACATTCCCCCATAATGATGCATGAACATTATGTCTGAAATCAAATTTTGTTGGCTGTTTGATTGTAGATTAGCAACCAAGATTAATATTACTATATTAGAGTTTCATTTCTTCAAGTTATTCATAAGCTGGTTGTTAGATAACTATGACATTTCAAGAAGAGGGGTAAATTTGCTTCATTACAAGACATGTTTAATCCTAATGTCAACTTCAATGGTGGATGATTGAATCACTAATAAATCTCAAAACTGCACAAAATGGAAGAAGAGAGTTGAAGTGATCCTCAGTAGGTTTGGTAAGGAAGTAGATATACTCCCAGAAAACATTAATGTCAAAACAATGGCTGCTTTTATTATCTTGGCAACATGGATTGTAGTAGAAGTTATCTATGAGGAGAAAAGTGTATCTTTTGTGCATTGTTGAAAATTGTGTAAAGATATGATTCATCACCATCAAAGCTCAACCCACCTTTAAAGCTTCCATTTTTTGAGTTTTTTAGAGCCCCCCCCCCCCCCCCCACCCCCCCCCCCCCCCCCCCCCCCCCCCCTCTTCTTGACTTGAGAGGAAAACACACTATTATGGCACATACTTTGATGGGATACACTACACATTTTCTTCCTATTCTTTCCATCACTCTGTCTTCTTGCCTTTAACTTCACTAGTGTAAGGTCAGCAGTGGAACTATGTCAACCAACTTCTCTCTCTCCTCTCTCCACACACACACTTCATTATTCATTGAGAGAGTTTGTTCTTGTTTATACTGCTTGGATGGTTGAGAGTCAGATTAATGAGTAAACTCAATATGATTCATCATAAAATAAAAAAAATTAAAAAAAATTGAATTTTACCTTGTATAACATCTCATAAACAATAAAAAAAAATGTATTTCATCTTGTACAACATATGAGTTTATGATTTATTTGAAATAGATACATTGATAGTGACTTGCATTGATTTCAAAATCTTTTTAAAGAATTGCGTTTCTACCATTTTTCTTTGATGGATTTAAGCAGGCTTCCAACTTAAATTCATAAATTGATCCTTAACAACAATTACAGTTTTAATTTTCTTTGTTTTTTGAGATATCATACTAAAAACATTAATTAAGGTCAAAAATTTTTGGGCTTAACCAATATATTATTATGTGGATTTATACAAGAATAGAAAAGTGATTGGGCAGAAAAGGCAAACTGTAAGATTAGTAACCTCTGCCATATAAAAAGCACACACGTTATGGTACAAAGTTAGTTGGGCCGTTGTTTCCAAGGGCCCAAAGGTGGGCCAGCAACTACTTCTTACTGGATCAGGTTGTGTGCCCAACTACTCATATTAAGTGTCAACTTTGCTTAGTTTGTAAAGTTAATTCTGGAAATTGATTTTATAATATTTCTCAATTGAAGAATTTGATTATTTTTTATTCAACATTATACTGGTTCAAATTTTGAAATTCACGACGCCGATTGAGTCTTAGCTTCTAATATACTGTCTGATGATGTTATTATAATTTTATTTCATTTTATATAATAATATTACATTATTTTCAATCATTTTATTTTATTTGAATACTCCCTCCGTCCCAAAGATATTGACACACTTTCCTTTTTGAGTTGTCCCACATAAATTGACATATTTCCTTTTTAAGAATATGGGACCCACACAAAACAATTTATTTATTTACATGGACCCACACACCCATCACACTCACTATTAATACAATTACCCACTACATATTAAATATTATTTCTCTCACTTCACTTTACATTAAATTATTATACTCCTTAATCTCCGTGCCAAAAAAAATATGTCAAAACTTCCAGGACGGAGGGAGTAAGTTATTTCAAGAAAACGAATTCAGTTAAATGTCATCTGTAATGACATCGTGTCTCGCTATAAAAGGTCATGTGACACAACCATATAATGTTAATGAGTTTTATGAGGTAAATGAAAAATTATTATTTTTAATATAGATTTCAACTCCAAAGTATATTAATCCTAACGATACAAGATGTCGATACTTTGGTGTGATATCTTTGTATCATTCCTTTATAAAGAAGAAATCTAACCCCCTAGGATTTATTCGTTAATTTAGGGTATGATTTTTCTCGTCCCTCCAAAGCATTTGATGGAGTGATATAGAAAATATCACAAAACATCTAGACCCAATTCGAACTATCAATTAAAAAGTTCAAACAAATTAATCAATTAAAAGGGAATAATATGTTTTAATATACCCTCTGGTACTACACTACACACATTTATTTTTACTTGTATCAATTTAACCTCTTTTTTTTTTAATTCCCTATTATAGTTTCAGTTTTCTCATCTTTGCCACTTGCATAGTTTTTGTCTTTCAAGGAGGCACAGTGAGTAAAATAAAACGTACAACAAAATAGAAATGCATTTTCGAATGTACAAGTAGACAATATATAACGCATCAAAAAAAAAGTAGACAATACATAAAAAATAAAAATAAATGAAACAAAAGTCCATAAACAAAATTAAGGTAATTATTCTTTAAACTATTCATTAATAAATATACATAATCCGCACGACAAAGTTAAATAGAGGTACATTTTTCTATAACAAAAATCAGAATAATTTTGCGGGTAAATATCCAAATTGATCCTGTAAGTATGACGTTTTCCAACTTTAATCATTTTTCTTTTGCAATTCACAACTTTGGTCTTTTTTGTCCACTTTTACTCCTTTTAGTCCAAATTTAGTCATTTATGTTAAAAAATGTCAAAAAATGGTCCGAAAGTGTATACATAAAGGACTAAAAGTGGACCAAAAAAAGACCAAATTTTGAAAAAATGATCAAAACTGACAAAAGGACTAAAAGTAGACAAAGAATGACCAAAATTAAGAATTGCAAAAAAAATACTAAAAAAATGAAAACGTCGTACATGACTAATTTTGATATTTATTCTAATTTTGCTAGTAGCCACATTCTATACATGTCACCTCTCCACGAACAAAATTCATTGAAGAATGTCATAAATTTAGATTTAGATTATTCTAGAAAAAAAGAAAAAAGAAAAAAAAAAAGTCCAATTGGAGGAGCTGTTCGAGTAAAGATTAGACGACAATATACAATGATGCTGGAGATTACAACCAATAAGAACCAATCCTTAAAGATTTCTTAGGAAAGCATGTCAGAAAAAATCTAAATAAAATATTTAAAACTTTAAACCTTCAAAAAAAAAAAAACATGCGTGTTTTGAAAATCCAAAGATCACTCTAATTTGGGATGAAAATCCAAAGATCACTCTAATCCTTCATTTGACATAAATTAAATCCCTACCAGATTACCGATACTTAAATTTCAAACAAACTTAAAAATCATTATCCATAAATTTTAAAATTTAGCAGATTTCGAAAATCTGATACAAAAAAATCCTTAAATCCAAAACATAGTAAATATATACCCCAAAATGTAATCACCTCTTAGCCTTGCTATAATCGAACTAGACATTAGTTTTCTTTTTTCCTCATTTGATTATTCATCAAAGAAATTCAAGGATACAAACTGATGTTAATGCTCAACGATGGCTGAAAATTTTTCTGCATTTTTTTAGCAAAGAGAAAGAGGATTTTAGCCATATTTATTACTAATTTATTTATTTATATTTGTTGCAGTTAAATACAAGAATAAATGGGCATGGGCTCCCCATTTAGTTATGGTGTTAGAACAAAATAGTACTGTGAACTCTCCCTTTCTTGCAGTGCCATAACTGTACGGATTGTTGGATAATCCACACAGCAACTTATGTCCTGTCACTGTTTTCATAACTTCATCTTCACTTGTATCACATTCAACTCATCCCTACATCCCCTGCAAACTATATTAATTGCTACATACCTTCCATATTTACCAAAATTTGCATTTTTCCTTGATTACATTTTTATCTACATGGTTGGAGTAAACTTATGATTCTGAGATAGTTACTCATGATATATCCAAATATAACAATATTCTATCTTGTACAACCATTTTCATTTATTTCATGATTTCATAAAACATATACACACATCTTATTTACTAAATATTTATAAGACAAACAAATTAATCCTTGGTAAGTGTGTAGTTACCTTACATGTGTCTGATTCCAGGGTGGTGCACGATGTCCCCAAGGAGTCCTTCACCGTTTGAGGTCTCCTCTTGCCCTTTTCCATGATCGTCGTAAGTAGGTGGTGGTTGCTTGACAGGATCAGGCAGATAATCAAGTGTTGGGTGGTAAAACTGTGGCATTGCGAAGGCGGTTTGATCTTGAGGAATAAACCCCCCAACTCTAGGAAACCCAATCGAGTGATGGCAGTGCTGCCCTTCGTATGTGGTGATCACTAAGGAAGGGTCCTCGGAGGAGCGTTCCACTCTCTTTTTCACCGTGCATTTTGTGTTGGTACACCGGTAATAGCTCCTGCAATAATTAACACTGATTTCATGTCATTTCATACCTTACTTTCAACTTCATTTTGCTTTAAATTAGACATGATCATTGAGGATATGTGTATATTAGGTGCTTTTTCTTGATCACAAGGGTAAAAGGGGATCAATGATGCATGATTCATTATGAACACAAGGGATGCAATGTCATGATCACACAATTTTCATTCAATGGACCTTGATTATGAAAACGACAATAAGGGCCCAGAAACCACACATTCTTTTTTTCAATGATCATTTTGGGCAAAAGAGTACATGCAGAAACTGTTTGGATAGAATTAATCGCAATTATTTGTTGGATTAGCACATGATCTAACTTCACATTACAAAGAATATCTCATATTTCAAAGTCAGAGATGTTAAATCTCAATTTCACATGTTGGATTAACAAAAGGTCTAATGTCACATTACAAAAGATTATTATTTCATGATCTCATAGTCAAAGATATATGTTAGCATATCAATATGCATGACCTACATACATTTCTTAATTTACTAATTTTTAGCAGTAGAAGATTAATGCATCAAGTTAATTAGGTTAGCAATCCCTAAAGTTTGAAGCATATACAAATTCAATAACTTAGAAACTATTATGACACGATCATCTTTCATTTAATTGAAACACGGATTAAAGAATTAGGTTTGAGAGCAAGGAATGCTTATTAGGTATTCTACATATACCTTGGAAAAGGACTATTTTTAACAGCTTTCTGCCCATATTTTCGCCATCGATAACCATCCTCAAGGTGATCTATTTCACTCTTAGTCACAAATGCAAAGCGCGGCTCTCGAATTCTCTTTTGCCCTTGCTTTTTAGCCTTGATCCTGCAAAAATTTCAGCCTAATTGAGTATATATTCTATTCTCTTAAGTATACGTACCATATATTACAAAGAATAAAAATAAGATGGCATTCATTACTTTAATGCTGTGCACAGAAAAGCATTGGTGAATATTGAAACTATTAAAGTGGCACTTCTTTAATAAAATCAGGAGAAACATTCGTAACCAAATTAATCCGACTACACGAGATACATGCTCTAATTAGACTCTTGAGCATTGTTTAATAAGAGCATCAGGTGTTTTTTTTTTTTTTTTGGTATATTCAGGTTCCTTGAGAAATACAAAGGAATAAAATAATTAACACAATAATGAATACAGAATTAATTTACGCACCACTATTTAAATTAGAAATTAGACTCTCAAAGAAGCATGGCATATATATTGAATCTACTGCACAAACAAAAATATAAAGCCAAGTAATATCAAATGATTGCTGCAGATTCCTTGTGTATTCTCTAAAACCACATATTAGTCAAATAGTTAACACTATTAATCAGCTAGATATTATATATATACAGCAATTTTGTAATGTACACATGAAGGACTGAAATTTGAAATAATTTTATCTCTCCATAACCATAAAAAGCCATAAACTTAATACTGCTACAAGATATTAATTATTCCATACCCATAACTTTTTAACTTAATTTATTGCATGCGGCAGCATACATTTATATATCATCAAAGATAAACAATTGAAAGTTACTTAGGAGTAAGAAAACAGGACCACAAGACTAAGATCCCGACTTCTAGCCAGACTTTGAATAATTAAAAAGAAACTTATTGTCAAGCAATTATTGCTACCTTAAAATTTTCTCTTTCCTCTAA